>BLKR01002604.1:53895-187015 GCA_011170035.1 Teleogryllus occipitalis | reverse complement strand
GGGGGGGAGGTGGAGGCGGGGACGGAGGTGGTGGTGGAGGTGGAGGCGGAGATGGCGGCGGAGGCGTGGTGGGGACGGAGGCTGAAAGGAGGAACACAGTTTGCTTCTGCCTTGACTGGGATTGATTGATTGGTGATTTCACGTACGTCAGATGCTAACGTAAATTAGTCCAGTAAGTGTAGCGCATATTTTTATTGCAGGAAGAACTGCCACCTTCACTAATCGGTAGTTTTCAATGGTTAATCCGATCAATACCAGACGACTGATAGAGTACCGCTCTAGCAAAAGGGTCAAAGACCGCGCGTTCACTTTCCATCCAGGTCCACGTTCCCTTCTCTTATCATACATTTATTATATATAAATGTAAACATGTGTACATACATAAACACACGCCTGCATGTATATATATATATATATATGCTTACATATACTATACGCTTACACATGCATTGAAATGCACCACACTACCGCAATGTTGGGAGCTCAGACCTTGTGCCGGCTTGGGCGGTGCCTCGATTGGGGGAGATCCTTCGAGAGGGAAAACTCTCGCAGTTGACGTCAGTTCTCACTTTCCGACGAGGGAGGAAGACTGCCACTTCCCGGGATATAACGTGCACTACGAGATGAATGTCCTTTGTACCGGATCCGGATCCAACAAGTCCTCCCTCTGTGGCTGAGCCCGAGGCCAAGCGGCTGCTGAGCAGGAGGGGGAGCTGGCGGTGGCTGCGGCCGGGCGGGGGCGTGGCTGGAAGTTGGCGCTCTCCCGGGCCGAAGAAGCAGCGCGCGCCGCCGCCGATGCAATTAGCAGCTTTTGATGTGCGGCGGCCGAGCGGAGAGCACCTGCGGGTGGGCGGACTCCGCCTCTCTTGTTGCCCTGCGGACGAAGAGCGCTGCGCCTGCCCTGCCCAGGATTGCTTATTTTACAGTGCCTATTCCTCCACATGTTCAGCTGCACTGTGTGATTATGATCGAGTTAAATTCTCCTGGGATTTTGATAGCAACCAGATAGCGCCATGTCTGGCTGTTATTATATTGGAAAAGTTTAATTGCTTATTAAAAGTACCCTTTATCTACAAACTATCGCATATGTAGATTTCTCGTATAAAAGTTTGTTGAGCAAATTAATTTCCACTCATTAGAGATTTTTGGAAGTTATATACTTTGATTTATGGAAAATGCACTGTTAATTATTCAAAAGTGTGAAGAGATTTTAATGAAATGTTAGTTATTTCACTTTTAGATTACTTTTTTAACGATTTAAATGTATTTTATTTATGGAGAAGGGTCTGAATAAATAAAGGAGAAGGGTCTGAAGGTGGGAAAACAAATTCCGGCGATAGACTTGGTCCTAACCTCCTGTAACCCTAAGCAGGTACATAATTTCAAAAAGAGTAAATAAATGAAAAAAAACTTACTTTCTAGTAGCAGATATCCCTATATGACTAATAGTCGTATTATAATATTGATTTATGAAGGAGTTAGAAATTGCAAAACCTTCTGCACTAAAGTCAGCATTCATAACAGCAAGCTCGCGCACGACGCACAATGTCTCTTGGTACTTGTACACCCGTTGGTACTGCAACGCAAATGCAAATTTAATCGGTTTGGTGTGGGTCATTTTACAACTTAACGTAATGTAATTTAATACTTATTTGTAATATGGATATAAATAACGATTAGAATTACTTTTAGAATCGACAAATGTAAATGAAAGTAATATAAGGAATTTGAATGACTCTTCCTCATTCATAATCTTTCCCCGCATAATCCATTACATAATTCCTTGAAAGTTCGAAATGAACACAATGCACTTCTTAGCAATGTTGAGTACTCCTAATAAATTGCTTAAATCTGTTCTGTGAAGCTGCACGACAGTGTTCATCTGGGTGTAGTTCGTAAAATGTAAGAAACAAATTCATTCAACAATCATAATCGCTCTTAAACGCATCATAACAAATCATAACATCATTATAACAATCACAGGCATCATCACAAGTAAACACACAAACATTAGACTAATTTTAAATTGCAACACGCACTGAATTGCAAGATACTACGCAAGACTTTCCCTAAAATTCTACTTCCTAGTTAATCGACAACCTAATGCTAGAATAACAGTAGAAATGTGAGTGGTAAAATATACTGTCCAATGTCACATTTCAAGGTAGCTAATGAACAAAATAATTGAACATTACACTAGACATCTTACAACTTTAATTTTTTATTTACCAGTAAGGCGTAATGCAACAATGTCCCATTTCAATGTGCACTTTGATGTCTGTTGACGTATTGTAAAATGTCTTGGAAAACTACTATAGAACACATTTAAGTGAACCTCGTGACAATGTCGTAACAAATCGTAAGATTTACACATAAATCATATGAATATAGAGCGATTACTATAAAAAAGGGTCGCTTTTTTATCTACTGCTATGTTACTGCTGGCACCATAACTGCACGTTATGCCTATGCACTCAATTCGTCAATGATTTCGTTTACAGTTAGTTCATTTCTAAATGACATCATCACTATCTTTCTCAATACCAGCGTCGTATTTGACATGCATTTGTTTCCCGATCTCTCAAACTAGAGTAACTTGTTCTAGAACCTTCTTAGAGTAACTCCTCTCTAGAATGAATCATGCATCCGCATACATCGCGTCTATCAGCGACGTGCACTTTAGCATCTCCGCTAACACTGTGCAATGTTAATTAACGTTTGTAAATAATGAGCTTTATACGATGTTACTACAGCCGTCACATTTCTACTGTTTGTAGGAACAAAATGCAGTCATGTACGTTAATGTAGCCCTTATTGCAACGAAGAACTTCGTTAAACTTTGCAGAAGAGTATGAATGGTTGACTGCGAAATGTCGCTACGGAGCTGTTGTATTGTTATTAACATGAATGAATTTAGTTCTCGTACCTGCTCAACGATGCTGTAACATTGCCGAAATGGCGCACTTGTAAACTTTTAAGAGCAGCAACGCAGAAACGGCCCGCAATTACTGTGATACTGAGCTTGCTGGCACGCGTGTTGGGTTTATATCGCAGGAGTGGCATGAAATGGACTCACGTTCTTTGAAGTAATGCTTGATCTGCTGCTTGTAATTGCAGGTTTCACGACGTATTGTTGGCACGTTAGTCGGTCTGGATCTTCTCCAGAGTACCCGAATGCTAACTATCGACTTAAGGGCCCTCCACAATAGCCCGGGAACGAGAACGGGAACGCGAAGGGAAGGACGGGAACGGGAACGCGAGGTACATGCGCTTCACAATTAACGTCAACGGGAAGACGAACAGCGCTATAAACTTGCTGCGGCAAAAAAAAGAACTTCAAGAAACAGTGGCCAAAACCAAAGAACGTCTATAGCTACGCTACTCTGCTCACTCTTTGATTTGCCATTAGCCTCAAAAATGAATATAATGAATAGAAAAAAACAAACTATAATAACTAAAAATAACTAAAGCAACAAAGACTAACAAAATCCGCCTCAATCGTAATCCACGCTCTAACCACAATATCGCACTACTCCCAACTCCGCTTCGCATACCAATGTCGCGCGTCGCACTCTATCAGCTGGAAAGCTTCGCCGCCATTTGCTGCACTGTCATTGGTCGAGAGGCTTCGCGTTCCCGGGCTGAGATAAATGTTGACCATCCTTCCCGTTCCCGTTCCCGTCAAGCTTCGCGTTCCCGTCGTGTTGTGTAGGCCTGCCTGAGATGTCCATGTCTTAACTTTCTTTACGTTCCCGTTCGCGTTCGCGTTCCCGTTCCCGGGCTATTGTGAAGCGGCCTTTAGGCGGCTCAGTGCAGCACTTTATGTCACTGCAGTGTCTCTGTTCGGGAAGTCCTAGGGTTCGAATCCAGACGGTGGCAGGATTTTCGACGCTATCTGGATAACTAGGTCGAGTCCAGCTGTTGACTGGAACAGAATTCTGTCGTACACCTGCTCTGTTTTCCGAGGCTTCTCCGATCAACACCAGGTGAATGCCGGAGCAGTACCCCAACAAACGGGCCATGGATTGCGCGCCATCTTTCTTTACTCTGCCTTGTCCTATCCTCATCCTTTACTTACACACTTACACTTACGTGCACTATACACTACCACATACGCCGGGAGACTGTCGGGAGTTTAGAAGTTGTCGCGGCTGGGGCGATGCCACGCAGGTAAAAGATACATGGTAGTGGGAAACCCCGGAAACCAACGGATAGGTCGGCTCAAGATCTCGCCATACAATGGGGGAAGATCATCACCAGGTTCTGCGATAAAAAACATGCACTACATTTGCAGGACTCATGGCAGCCGTTGACTCGCCAGGAAACTCTAAACAATCAATCGAACAATGCCTCTGTGCTTAGACTCAGTCCTTGATCAGGTCCTCGCACGGGATCACCTGTGAGTTGTGACCTCACTCCTGCGAACCCTTCGCCGATTACTCGCACGCGGCTCGGCTCAACCTTCCCGCCACCACCCTTAACCACATTTACCCCTCCCGGCGTTCTCCCTACCACTTTATGTCGGGAAGCCACCGTGCAATCTCCCTGGATTTCCTAGGCCACCGACTTTATTCGATTCTTGCATTGAATGGAACAAGCAATGGGTAGCAAATTACCTGCAAGTAGATAAACAGCATATTCCGCCTCATGCTTCTTTCTTCCACAGGCAAAAACAATTTAGAAACATCCCACGCCAGAGTCAGGAAAATAGAAAATATGGCTTGATTTTTGTTGGATGGAGTTTACAGAATACTGCGTAACTTTCATTTAAAACTTGGGGATAACTTGAAATTTAGAGAAGTCGTGTGATCACGTAATGCGGATTCAAATATCAACTTGAAAATAAATATTAACTTCCTTCGATTTACTTGTAGAAAGAAAATTTGTCTTTGGTTAATGTTTGTACATACAGCATTTTCCTGCCTCTTAGCTTTCGTACTTCTGTCTACACTTTGATCGAACATAATATTCCTTCGGACGCAATTGGCAAGTATGATTTCTCATAATTTAAGCAAATTATGTCAAAGAAATTGAGAAGAAATTTAATAAGTATATTAACAAAATCAATGCCATTTTATATTCCGAATAATAAAAAAACCATTGAACCAAAAATCAACTAAGGTGGGATAAAGCGAATGCACGAGAGGGGTCAAGAACCATTCAAACAGAAGGAGGGCATCTCGAGCGTGTTGGAATCCGCCCCAAAGCTAGAAGCGCCACCAGACGTGCAACTGCCTCACGCATTGATGCGGATGGGGCGACAGTGGAGCGGATTCACAGGGTGAAGGAATAGACGTATGGTGGCGCCAGTGGGAGGCGGAGTATTTGGGAGTCACGAGAGGGTGTGCGAAGCCGTCTTGTGCATAGCACTAACGAAGGTGTAGCGGCCTCTGCTTTCATTTCGTGTACGGGATATCTAGCGGGGAGACTGCCCTGAGGCAGTTTTCTGCACCCGCGTTTGCGTCCCAGGCTTCCTAAGAAGCCTACCTCCGACACGGGTCTGGGTACGTTATCGAGCAGGCGTCTTCCCTGGTGCGCCTAGGGTTTGACTCTCACTTTCTTCGCCAGACGTCAGTCTTAGTGACCTATATCCGATCTATCTCGTTGGGAGAAAGTGAGATCTGGTTAGAGCGAGGTATTGGATATTTAATTTTGCCGAGCATCTGCCAGGGTTCTTTTGCATGTCAGAAGACTCTCATGCACCTTGAGATGGAACCCGCGCACTGGTGTTCGGAGGCCAGTGAGCTAACCCCTCAGCCACTCAGGCGCGCAACGGCCTCTTCAGCCAACGGCATCAGCCAAGGAGGCGGGGTGGGGATGAAGGAGAAACCGCCGAAAACGAACGAGGATGGAGATCTTGACTAAGACCTTAGCAGAAAGAAAATTATCTAAGTCAAAATATTTTACACTGAACAAATAAAGCTTTCAACGCCCGAATGGGTTTCATGGCCGAAAAATATAAGACTCAAGGGCGAGTGACGATTACTAACTGAATGTAAGGGAAAATACATTGCAAGAAGACTTTTTCATTCACCGCTACTTTAATAATCTTAGGATGAACTAGTCACTATTCGAGTCCTAAATACCAAGAGCGGTGGCTCAGAGCATCAACTGATGTCACTGCAGTACCTCTGACCGGGAGGTCCTAGGTTCGATTAACGTCAGCGGCAGGATTTTCGACACTAGCTTTTCAGCTAGGACGAATTCAGACGCTGTCTGGAGGAGAATTCTAGCGGCCGGTTGCTCTAATCGGTAGTTTTCCGTGGTATCTCCGATCAACACCAGGCGAATGCCGGAGCAGTACCCTAACAATCGGGCCACGGACCACGCGCGATCTTTCCTTCCTCTTTATTGTTCTATCCTCACCCCTTACGCACACATTTACACTAACATTCACTACACTACCACATATTTCTGGAGACTGGTCGGGATCTTAGAGCTTGTCCCGGGTGGGGCGGCACCCCGCTGGTGGGAGATACCTGGTTGGGGCAAAACCCGCTAGAAGACGGTGAGTTGGCGCCGGATCTCGGCATCCAGTGGGGGAAAATCACAGCCACCTCCCGATGGAAAAACATGCACTACACTTACGGGACTAATGACCTCATTAGTTGACGCGCCCGGAATCGCTAACAATCCATCAATCAATCGAGTCCTAATAAGCAGGAGGATAGCAAGCGAACTGACAAGTTGGTGCATTACGCGCAGAGAGAGGCACCTCCGGGCTGAGGTTGCGCTCAGAGATCCGCAGTGCGTACGCCGGAGCCAGAGCCGACACGTTCGGCAATAGCTGCGAGGTATTGAGATTCCCTTGCGACGCTCTCGTGCTATCAGCGCGCACATATTCCAGAGAGCGCTAATGAGCTCTCAAATCGCCGTCTGTGTAATTTACGATCGGCCAATATTGCTGGCGCGAAGATAGTGGCTTGAAGGCATTCGCTCGCATGCACGAAACGGACGTTCGTGAAATACGGTTACGTCGTCTAACTGAATGATAATAAAGCGAAGGGGCGCCACATGACGGAGGAACATTAAACGACGGAGAAACATGGATTTCACGATTCAGTTGTAATGCATAACGGTACAAGGGAGAATATGCTGAACGGGCTGAAACAGGAGAGAAAATAAAAAAATCTGGAGAACGAAAATGCACCAAAGGCGTTTTAAGGGTTCTAATGATCAAGCGGCGACAAAAGTCCCGGGGACCTTTGGCCTGAAGGCTTTTGTCGCTTGAAATCAGTAGAACCAGTTAACGTCTGTGGAACAAGATTTAATTTGCACCTAATTTTAAAGATTTACATGTACTTATTTACTAATTAACTAAATTTTAACTTGACTAGGTTTGTCTTTTCAAATGTTCCATGCATAATTCCCTTCATAAGAGAACATGTAACATCATTCAACTGTTTTCTTATCACCCTCTTAACCAAATCCTTTCGATTCCAGGTAGTTACGCAGTGTATATCAAGCTCCGCATCGAAGGCAATAATATATCAGTAAAAAATAAAATAGAATTGTGGTATATGTAAAATTTAGTTGTCAGAAGTAATGTTATTTAGCAGTGAGACAATGAGAAGAAATTATTTCTTGAAGATATTCCTTTATCTGAAAACGAGACTCGAGAAAACATTCGGGACTCAGGTTAAATTTTATACAAGTAAATAGGGAAAGAATGCGATCTGCAATGGAGTAGCTTGATAGAGTTCCTTGAACCAGATATGCGTAAATATAATTCTCATAAGAGGATACGCACATATGAAAACGTGTATTATATAAATACGAAAAAAAAACTGCTCGTCATAAAAATAGTTGCACTAGAAAAAAAGAAGTGGAGTGAGGCGTTTTGCTGAGGAAGTCACAAACAACAGAAAATATTACAATATTATTTTTGATGAATAAAGGTTTATTGTTCTACCTAGACAAAAATCATCTTCAGTAATTTCAAATAATTCCTTCTGAATGCATCTATTTTTATGACGAGGTAATTCTACTTAAGAGGAAAGAGCGAGGCATCTAATAATGTCAAACGACTTCGAGAGCAACTGCCCAACATACGACTCACGAACACCCATCTCGTAATCTCGTTTTTTATCACCGAGAGGTCGCCCTCTCCCAAATTAATTAGAACCCTCTCGCGACTGAGACTACATTTACGAAAACCCTTTTAAATTTATAGGCTCCGGAGGAATTTTGCTAGCCGTATACTAGCAGATTACGCGGTGTCGCCTTGAAACGTGCAATAAATTGCCGCCCTTGTTCCTTGCGCGTAACAAGGCGCACCGAGTGCATATCTCCGCGGCGGCGGTCTCCAGATATCTCTCCTTTGCGCGAAACACTGGAGTTCCTCGGAACGTCCTGAAGGAAATAAAAGGTTTGAATAGGTTAATTATCACTCACAATACTCTTGGCGTTGGAGCTAAATAATTTCCCATAATGAATATTACTTATGGGAATGGAGTTTTACATCAACGAAAGAAAAATTAGAAAGAAGAGAAATTAGTGAGGGTTACATTAGGAAATGAAGCTTTAATATTTCGAATGTAGTGTTTACGAACCTACTACTACCCCTAGTATATACTACCCCTAGTATTTTTTAGCAATAAAGAAGCTGCTGAACAAAGGCACACAAAATAGTTTTCCCAAAATATACCACAAACCAAATACTCCTGAATAACACTGCAATAAATTAAATATTTAAAAAAGTTTTCACGAACACTGGAACAACGTAGTATTGTATGTACTATGCTATACAGAATACGTTTTTTTACATTCTATATACCATGACTGTCAAAAAAGCTGTTGTTCCATAATGTAACAAGTGAACAGCAAAAATGTAATGGTAGGTTGCCTAATCCTTGAAACTTTGTGGCATTACGTTAGCTGTTTCGTAAGCAGAAAGGCACTTTGCATGTAAACTCAGTCAGTAGGGCCAGTAAGAAAATAGGTGGAATAGCACAATCAAATATTTTCATTTTGCAGTCAAAATCGAAATTTTTCATAGTGTTTTTATTATTCCCGAGTTCCATAGTACCTAACTAACGCCTCAGACATTTCTCATATGGCTGAATGCTTCATAGTTTTCCTTAAATTTCTGCGAGCATTGGAAATTAGGAATATAGAATTTTCAATAGTCACAAAATTCTGGATTTCATTTAAATTGTCTAGTTAAACATCAAACGTCCTTGAAATGGGAACATTTGTTTCTTTCTGAAATTAGTTGTGGGGTCTACCATAACTTTTTACCCAATCCCTTATGCTTTAACTGAGATTCCATGACAATTTGCCTCGTTGCTAGTTAATCAAACTGGTTTCAAGTCCTTTACTTCAAGAAAGTCTTCAAGTAACGGGGTACTACATATTCAAAGGGCAAGAATTCATTCAAAACAGCCTCGGCAACTTCTATTGCCTCAAACAACATACAAGTCTAAAACGATGAACGAAACTTCATTCGAATATAGGCTAGGACGCTCTGCACTGTGGCTCGCCCTCCCGCTACCTCTCTCCGAATAACCTGCAGACGATGTGAGGAAGGCTCTCTGTCCCCGCTGGCAGCCGCTGCTGCTTTAACAACCTCTTCGGTTTGCACCCGCCGCGGCTGGCGACTCCTGACTCGACGGACACTGCCTCCCCTGCTCTTCACTTGCCTGACCCGAATACTCGCGTCCTGCCTTCACGCACCATTCACTGCTGGCCATGGCACATCTCCCACAAACTGACTGAGCAGCTGGCGCGCGAGCCCCCTCCTGTATGTAATGTCTCCCCCCTCGCTGGCAGCGATGTAAGTGGCTCACGGCGGTAATTGGTGTCATTACAGTTCCTCTGACCGGGAGGTCCTAGGGTTCGATTCCAGACGATAGCAGGATTTTCCTACACTACACTACCACACATGCCGGGAGACCAGTCGGAAGCTTAGCTTGTCCCGGCTGGAGCAGCGCCCCGCTAGTAGTAGATACCTGGTAAGGAAAACCCACCGAGCTTCCGTGTAGATTGGCGTCCGAACTGACATACAGCGGGGGGATATCACCGCCACCTTTCGCGATAGAAGCATGCACTAGACTTATGGAACTATTGACCTTAGCAGATGAAGTTCGAATCACTAAGTAATTCAGCAATGACAAAAAGTCGGTGGCGAGTCTCACTAGGTATTTTTCTCCCCTCACACCGTCGGCCTGGCGGCCGCCCTCCTGGGGGAAAAGGCGGGGTTCCCCGGCTACCGAGTCTCCGCCTCCGCCGACAAACTGCGCTACTGTGACCGCTGCCGTGCAGCAGCTCTTAGAACCACGCAGGGGCCCTCAACGACCACACCGCTCGGCAGGACCCTGAGCCTCACCTCCAGGGTAGAACTTGGTCGCATCTCGCCTACAACGTTGCAACATGTCGGAGTGAACCTTTGGAGCCATTTCGGCGATTGATTGATTGATTGTCAGTTATTCCGGGGCCGTCAACGACTAGGGTCATTAGTCCCAAAAGAGACTGAATTTGACCAAGCTGACAAGATAGTGTCGAAAATCCTGCCACTGTCGGGACTCAAATCTTGGACCTCCCGGTCAGAGGGACTGCAGTGATATCAGTTGATACCCTCCATCTCTCCCGGTATTTCAGCTAGAGTCTGTTTACACAGACAAACATGGACAGTTCCCGAAAGTGTCATTAACGCAGTCTGTCATTGCTTAGAAAATCCATTAGATACTAAATATGGTTTAGGGATGATATATGGAAGACTGTAATTGACTTCACACCATAATCAGAATTGAAAACATGTCATACGATTTGAACCAACGGCCAGACTCCATGTTTTGTGGGTCCTTGATACCAAAAAATTGATTGACGGCAAAACGTCTGTCCGTCTGTCTGTGAACAACCCTAGCGGCCAAGCCGTTCAGCCCGTTTTATAGAAAATTAATATTCCCCAATCGATCTGGCAGAAGTCGCGATCTTTTGAATTTGAAATCGATGATTTAATTTTGTGGGGTACTTCAAATGAAGCTCTTGGGATATTGTCAAAAATTTTAAAAAAATTGGCTCCATCGTTTTCGATTAAATTTTGTTGTTGAATAGTGTAAAGAACGTTTAATAGAATGTTGCAGACCTTACTTTCGTTGAAAATCCTGATTTTTTTGAAAATTTCAAACGTTCAAATAAATCGGCATCTTTTTACAACTAAGATTTTAAAGATAGAGATTTTTCCCTTAATAAAATATGTTTCTTAAAGATATGTTTTCAAATAAGTCCACGTACAATATTTCGAAAATTTGAGTATTTTTCACGTCATTTTGCGTAAAATATAGGTAATTTTTTATTTAAACATTTTTTCTCGAACACGGTTGCATTATTTTTTATGAAAGTTTGTTGGTGAATAGTTCGAACGACGTTTCAGGAAATGGTGTAGGTCTCATGTTGGTTGAAAACCTTGCGTTTTCTAATACTGAAAATATTAAAAATTTTAATAAAAAGAAACAAAATTAAAAACTTTTTGGCGTCTTCCTTCAACGACAATTATAAAGATACACATTTTTTGTTAATGCAATGTGTTCATCAAAAACAAATCTTCAAATAAGCTCATGTTGAATTTTTTCAAAATATGAGTATTTTTTTTGTAATTTGGCGACAAATATAGTAGTCCGCTCCCAGTTTACTTCGCTTTATGAATGTAAAGTGAATAGTAATGCTAGGTATTTGGATGCCACGTTAATTAGAATGTGTATATTATTTCATATTTCTTTGTTTCTTCTTCGAGCTTTTGTTATAAGTGTTAAAGTTAATCTTTTAGAAATTATTTAAAACTTATATTAAATTGCGTCCTATAATTGAGTTAAATGGGAACACGAATAGATGATTTGGCTTTGTCTAATGAAATGTGCGAATGAAAAGTAATGCATCTGAAAGCCGAGTGATTTTGATGAATATAAAAATATTCTGTTTAATTATTATATTTTTCTACCCATTTTCTTTTACTTGCCAGCGGGATAAACAATGATAATTGGCAAACTGTGTATTCCATACGAATTAGCAATAATTGTTGCTTGTAACCCATTGTTGTAACGCCACACTGATAAAATAAGGTGATAATGACTGCTGCCTTTTCTTTCGCACTAATATAAACTAATAATTTTATTTATGGCTGAAGTACGTATCGTGCATCTTTGGTTCATTTATGTAAAACATGAATACACTGAATTGAATGGAAGAAAACTGTTTTTGTTTAAGGATTTGAATTTTTGTTCAAGTCTTAGCTTCGTTTGTTTAAAATTTTTCGAATTGTAGTTGAAGTGTGAGACAGAAATTGTCATATTATAATATGATGTAGCCATTAACAATATCGCGAAAAAAAGTACGTGCTGTTGTAGATACCACTAGAGTATTTGGTTATTATTAGAGGTGGATTTTCATGTGATTTTACGTAGCCCTGATTATTGTCAAATACACCGAAACGTTGGCAATAGGGATTTATTGTCATAAATTTGTCTGACCTAAACACGAGAACCAAGTCCATAATGAAACTTTGCTACTGTTCGGTTATCAGATTACGGAGACAAGAATTTCAAGATGAACAAAATTGTAAAATCTTGCATTGAAAGCAAAGAGAACATTTTCAACATTATATGCAATAAAGTCGAATGGGTTGAAATAATTCCAAAGTTTGCATCTTCTCTTGTTTGCAAGAAATGCGTCTTTCCTCTTCCGCCTAATTCCTGGAAGTTTCACATCGAGCAGAGAGAGCTTCTTGGCTCGCTCTCCCGCGTCCGATGAACAGAGATTTACGGAGCGAAAGGCTGCAATGATTCAATGTATTTGGAAGGCTAATCCGGGCCTAAGCGGCCAACTCACTAGTTGGACCTTTCGGGAACTAGTGCTAAAATCTCAGTCACTGGTTTGTGGCAAAGTTTAGGGAGCAGTGTTCTGTGCTAGTTTTTTCGAACAACGAAAACCTGGAGAGGAAATATTTTTTGCATTGAGTTTCCGCATGCTTCTTAATCCCTTATTTCTTCAACCCATTCATCAGTTTCTCCAATGTAGTGCTTTTCGCCATGCGAACTAAAAACTAATGGTAAATTACAGATTAATATATCGTTTTATTTTATGCAGGAAACCGATAATCTGCTAGTAACTCCTATATTCATTAGCAAAAAGGGAACATTTTTGACGGTCCTACAGGGTCTAGAAGTTTGCAACCTTTCTTCTGAGATACTTGCATATTCATCGATTCAAACCTTTAGTAAACATTTGCAGTGGCCAGTAGCAGCAATAATGGTGAACAAAACCACAAAAAATGGTTTTCCAACAAGAAGAACATGCAGTGCACAAAAGCAACAAATAAAATACTTTCATAAAACATTACAATAAATTAAATGTTTTCACAAAAACACTCTACGAATACTGCAATAAAATAATATAGTATATGTAGAGTACAGCAGTTTTTACATACCAATAAGAAAAACGTTGCTGTTTCAGATAAATTTAAGACAAAGAGCAAATATTTATTAGCTGGTGGCGTCTTCTGTGGAGCCTTGCTGTTGCCGTATGCCACACGTCAACCGTATCGCCATCAGCAACGCAATGAATATGATAATTCAGTCGGTCCGCACAGTATCAGAATAGGCGGAATATCACAATCAATATTTGCCTTTTTCAATCACAAAAGAAACTGCTTCATTGATTTCGTATTTTTCTCAGTTCCTGAGTATTGAATAAATCCACAGACATCTCTCAAAAGGCCTGAAGCTGCAGTTTTCTCTCAACTTGTGCTCTCATTGGAAATTAATACTTTAGATGTCGTAAGGGGCTGCTAGTTGTCCCATACACATATATTCATGGCACTTGCTCAACCTTCAGGGCCCGACTGCAGGCCCCGTGCGCCTGTCGCCGCCTCCGCCACGCGCCCTGCGGCCAGCGCCCCCGGGGACCCCTTGGTAAGTGGGTGGGCGGGCGCTGGGTGCTGGGCGGGCGCTGGGCGGGCGCTGGGCGGGCGCTGGGCGGGCGCTGGGCGGGCGCTGGGCGGGCGCTGGGCGGGCGCTGGGCGGGCGCTGGGCGGGAGGAGTCGCGACCGCAATAACCGCTCTGCGGTCGCCCGTCACTCTCCCGCCTTTGAGCGCGCAGGGACAGCGCTCGTAATTGCACATTAGCTTACATCGCCAGATGCAACTACGCGTCACCTGCGCATCTGTGTGCTTGCAAATTAACCAGGGAATGCGCGAAGAACAGGTGGACCTTTCGTCAACTAAAAGAAGTTGGAGTAAAAAAGAAAAGGGAAATTTTACTAGCAAATTGCGCACATTTTAATATCGAAGTGAATATGCTTTTATCAAAAGGAAGAAAATGGGTATATATGCAAACCAAAAGGCTACTTATTTTCCGTATTAGAAGATATGTACATTAGAAAATATGTGTATTGTGATGCTACCTGTCCACCGCCGACAAGTCGCTCGCTTGTCACAGGCATTCTACATGAGGTAACGAGAGTTCAGTACTCAATCACAGATTTACAAAACAGTCGAATGAGGATAGGCTGTTCACTTGTAGCCACATTAACAATGGAAGTTAAAAACTCGAATAATACCGCTCGCATAATATCTGACTCATAATTAAATGTGATGTAAGAATGGTATTCAAACTCCACGTCCGTATCACAATAATAGACTAGGCGCTCAACTGAAAGTCAAAGTCCGAATCCGAACAGCTTCACGAAAAATAATCTTCTCTTCCTCCACACTATTCTGCTTAACGCGAGGCCTCGGTTCCCCGTCTCCTATTCATCCCAGTGCAGCGTCACCCCATTCAATTTCTCCAATCTTATTCGAGGTTCTTTCTCTGCGCCATAACCTTACGATCTTGTCTGTTGGGAACTTAGTTCGCCGTCCGTTCCAGCACGCAAGTCCATCCCGCGCACGGGCGCACCATTTGCCCCAGACAAAACCCAATTTCTTAAACGTCAATTATGTTTGTGTTGGTATATGACTATTTGGGGAGCACTTGTCTTCCTGGTTAGCCGTCTTTTTCCACCACCTTGCCTCACGGGAACTGTCCTCAAACGATTTCTTCCGCAAAAGATCATGACCCTGCCCTAATCAGTCACTTCCGGTGGAAAAGGTTAATTTCTGTCGGTTTTTGTCGAGCGCTACGTAGTATAAACATCTGTTTCGAGCGACACTTTATTTAAGTTTGATGTGGGTCACATCACAATATATTTCGATTTTATTACAATATTTTAGTTCCCCTTAAAGTATACGGAAACTAAACTTAATGGTGTGCATGATCTTGTATTTTATATGAATGAGCATTCAATGGATTGCTCTAATGTCATATCCGTAGATCCGTAGATCATTTTCAAATTTAATATTTTTCGCTTTAATTAAAATAGTTGCAAATGTGCTTCTCGAAGATAATGATCAACACCTCCACCTGGGATTTTAGTAAGAATCCATCACTGAATATTACTAGAAACTTCTGCAGGTCCTACGAAAACCAGAAAATTTTGATTACTCAACGGTAGGATTTGATAACAATGAAACCACGCAGATTCATTGCAGGAGTTCGTACACACATTTGCAAACGCGAGTAAAAGCACATTCATGTATACATACAAGTGAAGGACGACGGAATCTTTTCACTCCCGCACCAGGTATGTTCCATTGTGCGCGCTGCAGCAACAGTGCTCAATGGCTCGCGAATGACAAGAGCGCAGCGGGCCCATCCGACCGAGGCGCATTCTGGCGGCCGGCGCCAGGAGCGGAATCCGCGGTCCTCGGGCGCATTGTGCGACCCCGCACACGCCAGCAGGCGCCATTCAACCTTCGCCCCACCCCTGCCCGCCCCTCACCACACCCTGCCCTGATTTCCCAACGTCCACCTCCGACCTCTCCTCCCCACTCCCTCCACCTGCTTCCTCCACTAGCTCCGACTCTACCTTCTCTTCGCTCCTATCCGCGCCCTCTCCCATCAATTCGATTCACCTTTGCTGTCGCCGCGCCTCGGCACTGCCCCCAACCACCCACCCATCGCCCTTAGGCTCGTGTGAGGGCCGGTTGGATTTTCGTCCCTAGCTACATACCTGTCTCACCCGGCCGCTGTGGGAAGACTTCTACCGGCCGGCTGCCTGGATATGTAGTTTTCGGTGGTTTCTACCATAAATACCAGGTGAATGCTGAAGGTCGCCGCTAACAAGCATCCCAGGGCAACGTACTCGACCTTCCCTTCCTCGTCCTTGTCTCCTCCTCCCCCTCGCGCACTTAGACTTACATTTACGTTCATGCACTATCACATATCTTCGGGGGACTAGTCGGGTAATTAGAGCTTGTTTCGAGTGAGCGGAGCGTTTGTAGGGGTCTTAAATGGATGGAGAAAACCGACGAGTAGGGGAAGATAGTACACAGTGGTCTACTATTGAAATTTTGCTCGTAAATGAGACAACTTACTCAAACCCCTTTCGTACCACGCAGCCAATATAACTGCACCATTGAATCCAGTATGGCCGTTGGAGTTCAAAGTAAAGACGTATTATGCTTCTGCTGGTCTTGTTTGGCGTCAAAAGTTATTTTTGTTACAGTTTCTGAATGAAATTACAAAAGGTGAGGCTACAAATTTGTTTTTTTAATTTGTAATGTAGTCGCAAGTAATTATTTAGGTATAAAACCCAGTTACATGTAGTTTAAAATAATTATATTTCTTGTGGTGGATGAATACTTAAGAACATTTACAAAGTACACAGTGGGACAACAAGCAAAGGTATAGAGTGGGACGGTCCCACTATGTACTGCTGTATTCGTAATCAATGATGTTACATTAAATGTTTCATTACGTGTCCTGTAAGACAACCATTAATAAAATAATAATTATTTTAGATGCCACAAAAGTTGAAAGAGCGAAAAATAGCCAAATTTACAGAAGAGGAAATAAAATTGGTCGTAGCTTTTATATTAGAAGATGGATCTCTTACTCTAGCAACACTGCGTTTTGGTGTTTCTTCAGCTTTAAGTCATAAAAAAGTCTGTAGGCGAAGAAAATTACATGTTTATCACTGTGTACTACTCGCGGTACATAACGGAACACTTGTATGTTTTGTTCTAAAAATACATCAATACATTGAATGTGCAATCTTGTAGGTAACTTAATTTTTTGCATGGTGTCTAAATAAATGCTTTTTACTTTAAGATCAGTTAAAATTTATTACAATTGAACTCGAAAAAAATTCCAAACTTTTTTTCCTCCCACTGTGTACAACCTTCCTCTACATCGAAGCTGGATATCGCATTCCAGCAGGGGAGAAACACCACCACCTGCCGGGATATAACATGCACTACTTTTTAGGGACTAATCCTAGTCTCACTCGTCCGACAATACGAAATACTCATTCACCCTTTCCGATCCACCTCTGCGGGCGCACGCCCGTACAAACACACACACACACACAGCGTTAGGAGCTGCCCGTCCACCACCGTCGTTTTACGAGCGTTCTCGGCCCTGTCTCTCCAAACTGTTCCCTCCCCGACTGTACTTCGCGCGCTCCCGGCTGCCGACCGCTCTCCTGCTCGCAGCCTACGATCTGTGTTCTTCAAGTCTTTTAAGCCTTAGGAACCCTTCAAGTTCATGGTTTTCGTGAAGAAACCTCATGTTTAAGTACACTCTCGAAAATGTTTGCATTACTTTTAATTGTAAAGTACATGAAAGTAATTCTCATGTATGTAAATTAAATTTAATGTACACGTGTAGTAACTTTAATGTGCATGTACATTAAATTTAATGTACGTGTACAATTAAATTTAATGTAGACAAGTTAAGTCAACAGTCATACATGAAGTCTACATTGATTTTAATTTATTTAATGTACAGGTATATTGATCAGGTGCGAACAAAATTTATATAAAATCATTTTTGTATGAAAATGAAAGAATTAAAATAGAAATAAAATATTTTTGTGCATTTTGGTTTTACCCTTAAAATTGTTTGATCAATCTTGCATGTGAGTTACAACTGCCTTTTATATTCAATTTATATTAATATTGTGATTTTGACTTAAATATTCTCTTAATCTAATATTGCAATAAGACAGTCCACTAACCAGTTCCCACATGAAACGTTCCATGTACAGGTGACTTCTATTTTATGAGTATGTTGGCTGAGCAATCGCTTGCGGAAACGCTAACAACGTTCAGTGAATCCTAGGTTCTGCGGAACTCGCGTTGAAGGCCCCTGCTCTAAAGGATTCGTGCCAGTCGCTGATCAAATTATCAACCGTTTATTGCATGTATGAATTAACAACAGTTGTTTGTCAATATGAATGGACAATTTAAATAATTTTTTAAAATAATTAAAAGAGAAGTATTGAAGTATTACTCTAGAAAAAGAACGTTCATACGAAATTTAGTATCTCGTATTATTTTTCATTTTTATAAGTTGCTATTAATCATAGAGGTTAAATTGAGTTGAACTCCCGCACTTTTCTTTCTACGTTGAACACCAATCCTCGTTGGTTAGTTCGTAAGCGCATTATAGTCAAATAGTTTGTGATTCTAGGTGGTATAAAATTTTCAGTTAGAGCAGTTTTCTATCTTACTCTAAAAGCTATTTTTTTCAGTTGGTCCAGTCAGGTTTATTACATTTAATATACTTTAATTCCTCAAAAATTATACTACCTATTGAAAAAAGTTATTTTGAATGTATAACGTCTTCAAAAACATACCCACGAAAGGTTTTCAATAACACTATTAATTTACACTTTTTTAAATTCAAAAATTAGACCGGAAAGAGCCAAATTATTTTCTCATTATTTTAAAAAACAGAAATTGTACTTTCATTTAAAGTATTTTTGAGGGCACTTCACTGCGTTGAATCGAACCAACTACCTAAGGCCCTTCGGCCTGACGGTCGTGCTCTCTGGTGGAAAGCGCGGGCGGCGACAGCCGCTGCTGGAGCCCCTAGCTGCGCGGGGCACTTTTGATTGGGGCCTATTCGCGGGCTGAATGCATCGATTTACGATATCTCGTTCTCGAACGCCGGGGGAACGGCGGACCAGGCGTCGCCGAGGCATTCGCTGCCCCTCGGCGCTCGCCGTCTAGCGAACACAGCTTCCGAATTTAACACTCCTCATTCCAGAGATGGAGGATTAGGGTTTCATATTTGTTCGAGAACGCATGGAGCTATATTGTTGAATATGATGTAAAGTGCCGGGAAACTATAACACTTATTTCGTACATATTACTCAGTGAATGCTCCATCAAGAGAAATTATTACTTTAATTCTTTGTAACTTCAGTATGCGTTTAGGAACAACTTTCAGAAAAAGAAAAATATATATTTACACTATATACTTCCTTTTTTCTTATTTATTATTGTCTGGCCACCTAGGCCTCAGCAAGTGAGTACGATACATTATATAATGATTAAAACTTAATTCTTTGAATTCGATTATATAACTGTATTGCATCAGTAAACATTATGTGAATGCCACATCGGGTGAATGCTAATGATATTTGGTCAAAAAACTGTCATGGGACATTTCGTTTCCGGTGTTGATTTTGTTTGCGAATGTGAAATGTACGGCTAAAGGAATCTTGAATTTTTGGATACAAGCGAAAGGGTATGAGTAAATGATCAAATATTGGAGTAATGCTGAGTTCACTATATATTTGGGGATTTTGTATAAACCACAGTGCTTTCGTAATGATCGGGAGGAATTTGTTATGGAAAATCTGAATATATAAACTATTGGTGTAGCAATCGATGTCCATACAGGAGAACCACAAGAGAGGATTGGCCGAATTATTGATTGATAGAAGTGAATTTCAAAACGTAATCAAAGAGATAATGTCTTTTTGAGAATTGAATACAATTGATGAGTTTGATGAGTGGCCAGAGTTATACCACGGTGTGCGATATTTGGTTTCCAAGTAATTCTTCTCTCGAGTAATACATCAAGAGGTTTTACTTATTCCAATTTATTATATATTTACATAGAACTTGAATATGACACTTTGACAAAAGAAAATATTCAATTTGAAATCTTTATTCCAATCTTGTATTAAATGTAAAATTGGCTTTGCGACTGCTTTCCATTGTGTGCTGAACTCTCACAGCTAGGAAGTGAACGTGGGAACTCACATTAGCTACAGTGCCGGCTAGTTAGTGCGAAACTTCGCTCAAGAAACTGCATTTTAAGCGTATTTCATTCACTCTAGCAATTACTTTCACTCTTTAAATTAAAATAATGAAGTAAATTGACAAATTACTCTTTTCCGCGAGAATCACTCAGAAATTTAGTGTTGAAATCTTCACATACAACAATGGATTCAAAAGACAGATTACTAATTTTTTTGAAAGTTATCTCTTGATTATTTAAGAAAGTATATTAATCTGTAGCTCGATATTTTGGAGGTATGTAGATGCAAACGAAGATAATTTTGAGCACAGGAATATGTAGGACTGTTAGTTCAAAATTATTTTCTACTGCCTTTAAATTGAATTCCGACAAGAAGGTAGAATCAGTGTAATCACTTGTATAAATACACGAATCTCCGTATGCAGGGATCTTATTTGATTTCCAGCACTATAATACGATCCTGCGAGATAAAATCTCAGAATTTGCAGTGTTCAGTTTAGTTATACGGTAACCAATGTACTCTAAAGCAAAAATAATCTATTCGACTCGCAAACGGACTGACCTGACTTAAAATGTTGATACCTGATAACTAAATTAGTAAGCTATCCCATTAAATTCAATTTTGAGATAGAACATTATTATTATTCATTAAATATTGGAGCACAGCTACATCACTCAGTCACGTAAGTAAGTCACCATCAATCCAAGGCATTACAATGCCTTTATTCTTCAAACTTTGCAAGAGACGTTAAGTTGAGTGTCTCCGTATTTCGAGCAAACCAGAGTGCTCAAAATAGCTACGCCGAATCTGAGTTCCAAAGAATACAGATAACTATGAAGAATGAGCAGAAGACAAACGTTTCATAGTAGAGAGTAATCTGACCGTGTAGACAGCTAGATAAAAATGAACTGCTTCTCGGGTAGCTGTTGTTAAGGGATACTCTTGTACAGGAAGACTACTTTTGTTGGTTGGTTGGAGAATCCGGGTGCTTCAACAGCGTAGGTCATTGGTCCCGTAAGTGTAGTGTATGTTTTTCCCTCGTGAGATGATGGTGATCTTTCCCCGCTGGATGGCGAGATCCAGCGCCGACCAACCGTCGGCTAGCGGGGTTTCCCCCTAACCAGGACTCTCCCACCAGCGGGGCACCGCCCCAGCCGGGACAAGCTCTAAGCTCCCGATCGGTCTACCGGAATAAATGGTAGTGTAGTGCATGCTATTGTAAGTGTGTGTGTGTAACGGAAAAGGATAGGGCAAGGAAGAGGAAGGAAAGATCCGCGCGCGGTCCGTTTGGTAGGGTACTGCTCCAGCATTCACCTCATGTTGATTGGAGAAACCACGGATAACTACCGATTACAGCAGCCGGCCGCTAGAATTCTGATCCAGACAACGACTGAATTCGACCTAGCTGAAAAGCTTGTGTGTAAAACCTTGCCGCGGTCAGGACTCAAACCTAGGACCTCCCGGCCCAAGACGCTGTAGTGACATCAGTTGATGCACTGAGCTACCTCTCCCGGTACTTTTCTTCGATGCAGTGCCGTCGCAACTCTACTGATTGACAAAGTCCACAGTTAATATTGAATGCTTCAGGCTAGAATGAGCTAACATCAAGCAATGTTCAAGACAATAGCGTCATAGACTGATTCCTCAGATGTGGAGGAATAAGTTCAGCTCATCGAATAGAAAGCTCAACTTATCCCTGTAATGGCGAATATTTGCTGGTCCTTTATAGAGGGGAGTTTTGGTTTACTGGGTAGTCTGAGGTATTTCCAAATTTGGCTTATGCCAGCCCATCATTGGTGAAGTTTACACCTGATTAGGTGACAGAAGTGAAGGGTAGTAGAACAACACCCTCTTAGGTATAGCGACTGGTCCTTACGGTTTCATCGGAAAGGCAACCAGATTCAGACGCTATTGTCTTGAAGATAGATAAAAATGTTTTTAATCTGTTTCACCACTCCACTTGCTGCAGGCTTATGGTTTGCGGCCGCCATTTACGAGCGGGCGTTTATATATTAATAACAAATAATAATCTGAAATTCATTAGTTTGTCTTCAATAAAGGACTCATGAGTTATGTTACAATATTTACCCGTCAATCTATGAATAATTTTACGGTGTCCCATTAAAAACTTTAACCAATACATAATTATATCTATGACATTACTTCTCAAGTTTCATTTTTACATACACGTCACACATTGCAAGTGAAGAAAATAATTTTTTGGGCAAGGATCTCGTTAGAACTTTCTCTCCGATTTTTAACAGCGCATTATAACAACTTGTCAAGTGACGGCAGTGAAGTTTTAATAAAGCCATCTCGTGGAAACTTAAGGCGTCTCAAGGACGCGAATATTCGGGGGAGCTCCAATCCCGGAGACAGCAATGGTCCGGCGAGGGCTCTCACTGAGAATTAGGGGAACTCTATGCATTTCTTTTGTGGTTCTTCTTGAATGGAGTACATAATGGCAAGATGTTACTCTTTACAAATAATACGAAATTGTTTCATTGTTGAACTACTATTACTTCAAACATTTCTGGTATTTATTTATGTAATTTTATAAATTTCGTTTATTGCCCGGTCGTCTGCTCTTAACAATCACCATTTATTACGGTCTCATATACGTACGTATATACGGAATAATATGCGAAGTTTAGACGAAGTTATGTAATGCTGCAAAAAATCAATTTCGAGATTTCAATGCAAATACACGTCTCTGGGTCCCCTGATACCGAAAAAGTGTGTTTTTAATCGTCCACCAGTCCGTCCGTGACTATCCGTCTGCCCGTTTGTCTGTGAACAACATTAACTTTATTCACTATAAAAATCTTTATCTTTAATGCAGTTGTGGGAAGACGACCAACAAAATTGTACATTTGCAATTTTTCGAAAATTAGTAATTTGAACGAACATGAGACCTGCACTATTCTCATAAGGGATTTTTGTGTTATTCAAAGACAAGATTTAATCAAAACATTTGGTGCATTTTGAGAAATTTTTGAAAATATTTTTGAGACTTTATGAAAAGGAGACTCAAAAATCAAAACTCCGGCTGAAACTTCTAAAGCAAGGGGTTCATTTAGATTGATCTGGGAATCTCAGTTTTGAAGAAAATTGGCTGAACGGTTTAGGCGTTAGCGTTGTACATAGACAGGCAGACGGACGGACGGACGGGCAGAGATATGTTTTAATGTAAATCAAATTTTTGGTGACAAGGGTCCACAAAATATATATTCTTGATACCCGCATGTTAGAGGAAGTAATTAGAGTTTTTATGCCGAAAGTTCGCCGTTTCCTGGCGGACGATTACATAACTTTCTCTACTTTCGAAGTAAGTGTGAGAAAGTAATAAAATTGATACTGTTCCTGACAACAAAACTATGCAAATAATTAATTTCTGAACTAACAAGTTCTTAAAACTTTTAACATACATTTATTGAGAGAATAAGCTAATAAATGCAAGGGAATATTTCAATATTCAGGTATATATTGGTTTTTCGAAGGATAAAAATACTGTTTTCAAGTTGAAAGTATTTTCGTAATGTAATGCCAACATTAAGAGGGATAGTGTTAAAAGCGACACATGAACCAGATTTTTGAGAATGTGAAGTGTCCTAAGACTACGGTATCTGCTGGTTCTTTGTGGTAAACGATTGGCAACAGAATCCGGGAGCCTTTCACTTCTGAGGATTTTATTGCCCATCCCTCTCGGCTGAAAAAGAGAAGAGTTCGAAGATCTCCTGTCAGGCCTCAAATAGAAAATTCGAAGAGAGAAAGAAAATTGAAAGGACGGGTTAAGGGACAGTGAAAAGTTGAATAGATTCGGAAAGACAAGGAAAGAGATTTAGTTTAAAGTAGTTTGCTGTATCAGCTATTTCGGTTTACTCTAGGTTTGCGGTTCCGAGACAAACGACTGTGATCGAATCAGTGATGCGTCACCGTCCAGAGTGGTTGTGAACCTCTGTCATCTTGATTCTGAAGACCAATTTAATCACTGTGCAATGGATTTAAATTTAGATTCTTGATAGAACAGATGCTTTTCTACTTGGGAATATAATGTTTCATGAAAGTACTTTTTTCGATAAAACCATTATACTATCTCTTAACTCAATGCTAAAAGTATGCACTCTGAAGTAACTGATCACTTGTGATCTCAACTTCTTCCGGTAATGCGTTTAGTGTTGTCCTTACATACGTATTTGAGTCATGTGAGTGCTTGTACACTTTATAACTCCTTTATCGTTTGGCAAACACTTCTGCAAATGAGCGGATAATGAACAACACAAGGACGTTTCAAACAAGTAAACATCAGTTTAGTGGGGGAAGTGAGACACCAAGTAGATTCTGGACACGAACGCTCATACACATCCCTCAAACGATAAGTGGCAAAAATTAAATTAGGAAAAATTAATTCGAGTGAAAATTAGTAAAATGTTAGAGGAAATTGATTTGTAAAATTTATATTTTAAAATATATTATGTGTTCAATATAATACTTACAAATGGACATGACAATTTGTCAAACACTAAACTAGATGTTTTGTGGGACTCGAATGGCAAGGAAATAGGAAATATTAGATATTTTTATCTTTTTAAGGATTTAAAGTCGAAAATTCGAATGTCATTTAACTAGAATGAATTGAGTGCGTAGGCTTCCACCAGCGGAATCAGTAAACACTTGACTGCCCAGGAGACGCCGGGTCCTAGTCGTCAACGTTTCGGCAGTTACACTGCCACTTTCCTCTGATCGCATGTCGCCCTGAGGAAGGCCGCAGTTTGCGGGCCAAAATGTTGGCAACTCGGCTTAGGACGCGGGGTCCTCCGGACAGCCTATTATCTACTAGAAATGAATTGTCAGCGTGCATTTTCCTTCTCATCCACGAACGTGACCGTTTCCCAGCAGAGGAACACGAAAATCCTAATGAGGTGTTATTTTTAGGTTCCATTATGGTCGTGTCTGTGATGTGGTCCCGCGTTCTGCACTCCTCCGGCATGGCAGGTCGGCACCATAGCGTGCCTCGCGGCTTTTCCGGCTGGCGCCGATGGGCGGTGGGGGGGGGGAGCGGCATGGCGGGGAGGCTCCTGAAACGGGGCGAGACGGCGCTCTGCACCGGGGCGTTGATCCGGCGGCGAAATCTTTTTGGACATCTGGCTCTGGTATCATCGCTATAGGCTACGTTCCTTCGCGTGTATTACAGAATACCGAATATTCGAATCTAGGACACTCCAACGGTGATTCCGGGCGCGTCAACTGTTAAGGGCATTACTCCCGCAATTGTAGTGCATTTTTTAGCGCGGGAGATGTGGGAGATTTACCCTACAGTATGGCGAAATCCGGCGCCAACCCTCGTCGGATTTTTCCCACCAGGTATCTCCCACCAGAATGGCACCGCGCCATATGAGACAAACAATAAGCTCCCGACTGGTCTCTTGGCATATATGATCGTGTAATGCATGTGCATGTGTGCGAAAGTAAGTTTGAAGTTAGGGAAAATAAGGGGAAGAAAAGAGTGCGCTGTCCGTGGCCCGTTTGTAGAGGTACTACTCAGGCATTCGCCTGGTGTTGATCGAATAAATCACGGAAAACTACCGATATGAGCAGCCTGCCGCTAGAATTCTCCTCCAGACAGCGACTGAATCCGACTCAACTATCTAGCGAGTGTCAAAAATACTTCCACCGTCGGTATTCGAACCCTAGAATCTCCTGGTGAGAGGCGCTGCATCACATCACTTGATGCCCTGAGCCACCTTTCCGGTCCAATAAAGCACCTAACGTTATTTATTATTTGTAATCAAAGAATCTAAGAGAAGCTAAGGAGCTAAGAAAGAAATTAAAGATCGTGTTAATTACCACTAACACTGTACCACGAAGTATTTTTCTTCAACATTTTGGTTTGTGGAATGTACCTTAGGAGTTCAGAATAAGAAGTTATGTCTCCAAGACGTTAAAGCTACGAGCGTAGCTGAGGCTACGGATTGTCGTCTCATCAGATTATATCTTCCTCCCCGGCCTGTTGGCACAAGTGCTTAGAATATGTGCATCCAAGAACGCGTGACAGTGAGCCTGTGAGTTCGAAACCCATGTAAGGCATGTTTTCAGTGATATTGGGGCCTGGTGTGCATTCTCAGTGCACAACGTACTATCAGTGAATTTAAACCCTCCCTCTTATTCTTTTCCCTGTAAGACTCTTGAAGTGTTTTGAAAACCAGCTGTGCGGTAGTAATGGGTTCAACAGCTACAGCATTCGCAGCATCTACATTTGTCCCTCCGACGCGATTAAACACCAACAGGCAGACGAGGTACACTTGGTCTGAGGATAAATTGAGCGATAGCTTGAGCGATAAGGGCTTATGAGGTGCATCAGCGCGAGAGATTGGGCTGTTGATATGTAACCAAGGTGGGTGCACCTGGCGATCAGAATTCAGTTCGGAGAGGGGAGCTTGTCCATAAGGCACCGACATTTTTATACGTGGATGAAATACCGTAAATCACACCATAATATCTTTAACAAAAAATCAATGAAGTTTAAAACTTGTCAACTTTGTTACTGCATTACAATAATAATGTATTGATAGAATTACAACACTTTATACAGTTTATAAGAGTAAATTTGTTCGGAATTGTGAAAAGTAAAATTTAATTTTCAAAAACTTCTTTCTTCTTACTATCATAATAGTCATCCAAGAAACATTTCAGATAAGTGAAATAAAAGATCACAATTGTTACATTTCGACTTACTGACCAAAGAACAAAAGTATTGATCAGATATAAAATGCATATTTGAGACATATATCTCACTGTCCTTAATGTAACAAATCTCAATGGTAAATCTTAAGGATGGTTCAGATAAAGAAAGGAAGTGCATTAAAATATGGGTATTAAAATGTTTAATTACAGAGTTATCAGTCTCGCTAGTTTTCGTGTTCGGTTCACAAAAATATTCAAAGTGTCCTACAAATTGGTCAATAGAGGCCTGCGTTCATCTTTACAGTCAGTAAACTACCGTCAATCCGACGGACCTCGCTGCCAGCCTACCACAATGTGTGAACGGAGAGTTTGTTCTTAATGCACAGCAGTCAAATACACCAAGGAAGTTTAGCATTCCCGAAGGCAAATATCCATTGTCCATGGGTTTTTAACTCACGATCCGTATTACAGAAAACTGAAAACCACAAAAATGATATAAAAAAGTTTTTCATCAAGAACTTCATCTTAACGCAGCGGGAAATCATTTTCGGGTGCAAAAATACATTCAGATCATCAATTTTCCTCAAAAAAGTATATCTCGTATGACATTTATAACCATAAGCTCACTCTTCAGTCTGGCGATTAAAACAAGCTCTAATGTTAATGAAAGTTCCGAAAACACACATTAATAAAACTTCATGGAGATAAGCTGTAATATTAAACATTTCCACATCTGAATTGTAATGGACTTCCTCTCTTTTCTCGGAAAGGAGAATGAATTGCTTAAATTTCGCAGTAGATTTTTGTTACACCTGAATATAGGATAAAAACATGATTTCAAAACCCCCATTAAGTGAAATATGGAGACATATTTATCATGAGTTCCCGCAGAAAAATCAACTAGTTAAGAGAATGGAATCATACTTAATGTTCAAAAGTTTCATTCTACAGAATGATACAACTTTATAGTAATTAAACATTTTCGTTACGATTTCAAAAAATATATATGCCATTTTTCTGATTGTTAATGTTTAACGATTTATAACGATTTTATATAAAAATTATTCCCAGAGATTTAAAATCAATCTAATGATCATTTTTACGTTTAAGAATAATTTCATGCACAAGTATGAAATATATTATACTATATCATAAAATTCTCTCGTGTGTGCTTTTTCGCGAATATTTTGAATAACAGTTGTAAAATGTGAGCCTTTTAAGTTATATAGTTATCGTAAGACAAAGTAAGGTTGTAACGTAATATTATGTTAATAAAAAACGTAATCTCTTCCGCAATTTTGATTTGTTTCGTCTTTCTGATGACTAGCAGTTGATAGTTTAATAAGTTTCGAATTCTAACATCGTCATTAAATGCGATCTGGGTTAAGAAAGGTTATGAATTGTTTAGGGTGACTTGTAAATACTGACTATACGATTAGTTCAATATCTCCAAATCACGTATTCTTCTTCACTCTAGCCCGGGCCATTCAGTTGCATGAGTTATCGAGTGATGAGCAATATCCATTACTCACGTCGCCCAATTCCGAGAGAGCGCTCATGGCGTTACGTTCGTGATATCGCCCAGTGGTTCCATCGCAGGTGTCACACAATTAATGTGGAACATAGTCGCAACGCCTTGTTTCATGTTAACGCTAACACTCAACGTTATGTACCCGTCTGTGAGTGAAAGGTCAGTCGGTTTTGGCTTGATCTCTCTGAACTCGCTCTTCCATTTCACATGCGCATCTATCACCACAGATTGCGGGGAATATTACACAAAAACGCATTCGAAGATAACAAAACTACTCGAAATAATGTATAATCTAATGTTACGATATTATTTTATGATAACCATGCATAATTTATACATTCTCAGGTATGTTTTTCCATCGTTAATATTTCAACCTTGACTGTTCACCACTTGTTTCTACTATGTGTATCTTTGTTTTCGTTTTAATCAATGGCTTGCCAAAAATGCCCATTTCATCTGTATTCAGAATTCAACTTGTATATAGATTAAATAGAGATCCCAGACTTTCATAAAACGTGTACAGAATACACTTATCCCCGTATCATGTCACACAGTTTTTAACTGTATGTGTGTTTGTGACGTTAAATAAATAAACCTATTCTTGGAATTAGTGTATTTAATTTTTTCTTTACTGAACAAAATATTCACATTAATTCCATGAAAAATAGTTGATGATCTCTATGTTAATGGCATGTGTGTAATTAAAACTCCCTATGCAGTTTAAAATCCACATCTGTCAATCAGAATTCACAATAGAATCAATATTGTTTAATTAAGATACCATAGCATAGACGTGGCCACGTTTCCGGTCGGCCATGAAATATAAACAAAAATGTACATCATAGATTATGTGGTACTACCAACATCAACTACATATAAACAATGAATGAATATAACTAAATTAGTGAAGTTTATGTTATGCTATCTCCTAATGATACAACATGATATATTCAACATGAATAAATTAAATGTTTTACATGAAAACATACTAGTCAGCTCCCTCTAAAATTTCATCCGGAAAGAGTTCATTATCTTCCATTTGACACATTTCTTTAACCTGTAAGTCACTATACCGACCATACTTACGCAATACACGGCCTACTAAAATAGTCCTTTTTCAGAAGCAATACGACGTCATAAAAATGTATGCGTTGTATGGAAAAATGTGCTTGAATTTCTCTAAATTTAAATTATTTTTAAATGGAAATAAAAAAAATATTGAACATAACATAACATAACAAAAGGGTTTAATTGCACTCTTGGTAAATAAGAAAACTCTCTCCTATCGTCGCTTGTTTTCTTGATGATACCATTCATGCAATTATACCCGTCTTTATCCACTCACTTCGTTAATTACTATTATCTAAATCTTTAGATATCAACGTCTGTAAGGTAATGCGTTTTCAATTGTGGCAAAGTCACAGTTCAGCGTCATAGAGTGTTTCACCTTTTTGCGGTTTCTGTCGTGTCCGCTGCACCGCCGTTGTGGGATGAATATATTCCACACGCGCCTCGGAGGGTGCTTTCCCGAGCTCCAGCTCCATTTACTTTTACGTGGTCGGTGCACCGCGCCGTGCGCTTCCCTCTAGGGCGCCCGAGTGCCGACCTCTGCCCCTGCCTCGTCCGCAGTCCCAAAGCCACTTCCTTCCACACATCACAAGCCCCCCACTGCCCTATAGTGCATCCCTACCACTAACGACACCAGTCTGCAGCGACTATGCTGTAGGACCACAGTTGGCTTAATCTTCACAGACAATAGTGTATTGTGAAACGATGATGTAATGGTGGGTATTAATATACGATAGTGATATTACGATACGAGCGAGTATTGTAACCTTTACATGATTGTATTAATACAAATTACATAGAATTTCGTACGGTACTTTTTCTACGTCTTATAGTGACTTTTATAAGTCAAACTTTTACACTGAACCGTTTGGTGGCAGTTGACATCCAGGATTCAGCCAAGACCATCTAGCGGACAGCTCCCTATCCTACCCACCGCAGGTGGTTTTGTTTTATCTGACCGCCAGCGAGGGAGTACAAAAGTTACGGCAATAAATATGATGTCACCGTTTTCGCTTCTTCTCTTATTTCTGGAGGCGTCAATTCCATCTTTGTTTCTCTAGACATTTCAAATTAAAGAATTGTCCGGTTTTTAAGAACAACCACGTGGCAGCAAATTATTACAGAAAATAACTTGCATTCAGATCTTAACGTAAGCCAAATGTTCTCTCCAATAACTACCACTGCGTTAGCCAAATAGGATCAATATGACATGACGATTCAATTTATTTTAAATGCTATTTCAGTAAAAAATTACTAATAATAAATGAAATTAAAACTGATAAGCATACTATAATATTAAATGAAGTTTTAATGTAGTACACAATCAAACGAAACATTTATTATAACGATTCTCAATGATTAATTAAATGTCAATACTATATAAGCTTCTCTGTGATTGGTCAAGAGCCTGTATTGTAATGAAATCTGTATCATAATGAGTAATATTATGCAACGGGTTGCAGCCCTCAAATGACAGAATTATACAATGAGAGTAGAAAAAATCCTATTAATCGTCCAGTGCCCCAAACATCATTCCCGTAGCAAGTCCTAATAATCAGTTCCAGTCAGAGTTTCCAACTCCGATAACACGTTCATTACCATTGGAGATGCCAATGTAATTGTTAATTCCGTCGGATAAATTCAATATTCCATCTGATGAATAGCATTCTCTGAATATCGGATAAACCTTTACTAAAACTTCATTGTCTATGCGATTGCCAATATGTTAATACAGGTTGCAAATCTCATATCACCTCTTGTCATATCCTCTCCAGTATTGCAGCCTGCAGTTTACAAAGAAATTGCAGCGTTGTTCATTCGCGCCAACAGCGATTTTCACGATCGAGCCAGGCATCTCTCTCCGCCACCGTCTGGGTGCAATCTCGGGCGAATCTCGTTACAGCTCCCTCCCTCCGACGCAGGGCCCGTCATCTGCCTCTCTACTTTCCTTTTGATTCGTTGATTATTCCGTGTTCCCGTTCACGTCAACTACCAAGATCATTATTCCCATAAGTGTAGATTTTTATTCCTCGGGGAAATGGCGGTGATCTTCCCCAGCTGGACGGTGAGATCCGCCGCTGATCTACACATCGGATGGAGGAGTTTTCCTAAAGATGTCTGTCTCACTCACCATCGAGGCACCGCCCCAGCCGGGACAAGCTCTAAGTTCCCGACGGTCTCCCGGCACGTGTGTTAGTGTAGTACATGTGAGTGTAAGAATGTGCAACTAAGGGGTAAAATAAGAAGAGGAAAGAAAGACCGCGCGCGGTCCGGGCCCAGTCTGTTACGGTACTGCTTCCGCATTCGCCCGGTGTTGATCGGAGAAACCGCCTAAAACACACGATGACAGCAGCCGACCGCTCGAATTGTGCTCCAGCCAGCGGGTGAACTTGACCCAGCTATGCCACTGTGGCCACCCCCCCACCCTCCACCTGCGACCGCCACTTTCGCTTCCTCCGCTGCGGCTGGCGTCGCCGCGCGCCATGAATATGCATGGGGCCGTCGCAGCGCGCGCGCCCAAGCGGACACGCCGCGACATTCAGATCAACGCGCTCGCTCCCTCGACTCCTCCCTCCGCCGCCGACGCCTCTCTGCTTGCTTCTCTGCTTCTCTCTGCTTTCAGGATTTCCGGACTTCCGCTCTCCGCCGCTTCTGCTTTCTAAGTTTCATTTTCGTTTTCATCTCCACTTGCTCTCTCTCTTCTGCTTTTCATCTCTTACCTCTCTACTGCTTTCTGTTCTGCTTCATTCTGCTCTCTACTCTCTGCTCTCTGCTTTCTCTCTGCTTCTTCCGCTCTCCGCTCTACCTCTCCACTCGCTTTCCTAATTCTGCTTTCCGCCTCCGCCTCTGCTTCTGCCTTCCGCCTTCCGCCTTCCACCTCCACCTCCGCTTCCGCCTCCGCTCCCTGCCTTCCGCCCCTCTACTCTCTGCTCTGCTCCTACTCTCTTTCCTCTCAAGCTTCTGCTTGTTTTCACTCTCGTTCTCTGCTTCTTCAAGTACTGCTTTCTGCTTCTCTTCTACTCTCTGCTCTTCTGTTTTCCATTCCCTCGCTTACTCTCTACTCTTTACTCTCTGCGTTCTCTGCTACTTTCTGCTTTCTGCTTCGTTTTCAGTGCTTCTCTGCTCTCTGTTCTCTTACTTCGTTTTCTGTTTTTTCTCTGCTTCTCTTCTGCTTTCTGCTTCTCTGCTTCTCTGCTTCTCTGCTTCTACTACTTTCTTACTCTTCACTTAAGCTTCTGCTTCTCTGCTTCTCTACTCTGCTACTTCTGCTTCTCTGCCTCTACTCTTCTGCTCTCTGCTTTCGTTTGCTCTGCTTCTCACTCCTGCCTTCGTTCTTCCTCCACTCTCTTCCACCTCAAGCCTACTCTTCCTTTCTGCTCTCTACGCCTTCCTCTCGCTCTCTACTCCACTCTCCTGCCTCCACCTCTGCCCCTCCACTTTCCCTTCCACCTCCACTCCACCTCCGCCTCCACCTTACTCCGCCTCCGCCTCCGCCTTCTACCCCCGTCCGCCTCTCCGCCACTGCCACCTCGCCTCCGCTCCACCTCCGCCTCCACCTCCACCTCCGCCTCCTCCGCTTCCGCCTCCGCTCCGTTCTCTGCCTCTGCTCTCTTACCTCTCCACTCTACTCTCTGCCTTTCTCTCTGCTCTACCTCTGCCTGCTTTCCGTTTTCCGTTTTTCACTTCCTGCCTCTGCTCTCTCTGCTCTCTACTCCTCTTACTCCTCTGCCTCTACGTTTCTCTGCACTCTCTGCTTACTCTCTGCTTTCTCTGCTTCTCTGCTTCACTCTCTGCCTCCGCCTGCCACTGCCTTCCGCTTCCACCTCGCTCTCACTCCGCCCGCTCCGCCTTCACTCCCCCCTCCGCCTCCGCCTCTCCACTCACCTCCGCCTCCACCTCGCTTTTCTGCGCCTTCCGCCTTCCTCTGTCTTCACTCTGCCGCTTCCGCTCATCTTCCACCTCTCGCTTCCGCCTTCCGCCTCCACCTCCGCCTCCGCCTTCCTCCCGCCCGCCTCCGCCTCACCCTCGCCCTCCCCTCCGCCTCCGCCTCCACCTCCACCTCCGCTGCCCGCCTCCTCCGCCTCCGCCTCCACCTCCGCCTCCTCCAAGCCTGCCTTCCGCCTCCACGCCTCCGCTCTGCCACTGCCTCCGCCTCCGCCTCTCCACCTCCGCTCTCCGCTTCCGCCTCCGCCTCATCCCCTGCCTCTGCCTCTCCGTTCCTCTTACTTCCTCTTACTCTCTGCCTACTTGCTTTCTGTTTTCTGCTTTCTGCTTCTCTTCTGCTTCTGCTTCTCTGCTTTCTCTGCTTCTGCTTCTTTCTGTTTACTTCTGCTTCTTCTACTTTCTCGCTTCCGCCTCCGCCTCCACCTCCGCCTCCACCTCCGCCTCCACCGCTCCTGCCTCTGCCTTCACCGCCTCCGCCTCCGCCACCGCCTCCTCCACTGCTCTCACCTCTGCCTCCTTACCTCCACTCTCCGCCTTACCTCTGTGCTTCTGCCTCCACCTCCGCTCCGCCTCCACATCCTCTCCCTCCACTCTCGCCTTCCTGCGTCCCGCCTCCACCTGCCGCCTCCGCCTCTTTCCACCCCATCCACCTCTCCCACCCTCCACCTCCACCTTCGCCTCCTCCTGCGCTCCGCCTCCACCTCCGCCTCCTTGCTTCCACCTGCGGCCGCCACTCTCCGCCTTCCGTTCCCTGCCGCCGCCGCCCCCAAGCCGCTCGCCCGTCCTCGCCTCCTGCTTCTGCTTTCTGCTCCACCACTGCTCTCTGCCTCCTGCCTTCTGCCAGAGAATGGAGTGGCGCCCGCCCCTGCCCGCAAGGAAGGCACCGCGCCAGAGAATGGAGCGCGCCTCCACCTTCGCCTCCTCCTGCGCCTCCGCCTCCACCTCCGCCTCCGCCTCTGCCTCCACCTCCGCGGCCGCCTCCGCCTCCGTCTCTGCCGCCGCCGCCCCCATCGCCCGAGCAACCGCCCCGCCAGGAGAATGGAGTGCGCGCCCTCGCCCCCCCCCCCCGCGCGAAGGGCACGCGGAAGTTCATCCCGCGAGATCAAAGGCCGTGCCGCATCCTAAACACGCGGGCGCGCACGTCGCGCCGGAATTAATTTCCACGCATAAGGAATGTGTCACGGAACTAAAGGCGATAGGGCGTATCGTTCACGCGGCGGTCCCCCAGCGAGGCGAGGGCCCGCGATAGGTGTTATCGACGGAGACTGGTCGTTTTTCAATTGATTGATTGATTACTGATTCTAAGCACGTGAATGCTACGCTCATTACTCCCGTACGTGTTGCGCATTGTTTTCTCTGGAGGTGGCGATGACTTTCACCCCCCCACAGGATGGTGAGATCAGGCGACGACCTATCGTCGGCTAGCGGAGTCCCCCAACTAGTTATCTCCCACAAGTGAGGCACCGCCCCAGCCGAGACAAGCTCTAATCCCCGACTGATCTCCTGGAATGTGTGGTGGTGCAGTGTGTAAGTAAGAATATTGTGTGTAAGATGAGGATAGGACAAAGAGGTGGAAGAAAAAATTGCGTGCGGTCCGTGGCCCGTTTGGTATGGTACTGCTCAGACATCGCCTGCCATCGTTAGGAAAAACCACGGAAAACCGATCAGCGCATTCGGCCGCTATAATTTTCCCTCAGACAGCAACTGAATTCGACCTAGCTAAGTAGATAGTGTCGAAAATCCTGCCTCTTTTGGGGGTGGAACCCAAGGACCTCCCGGTCAGAGGCACTGCGATGATCACAGGCAGTGACATCAGTTGATGCCCTGAGCCACCTCTCCCGGTGGACGTTTTTCAAGTGGTAAGTGAGTGACCACTAGGGTAGAGAGCGAGTGGGTATTTATTAATTAGAAGTGCATCAACTAGCTACGTAATTGTTTTCGTAAGGGGTGTGTCTGTTGAATCCCTGGATGTGACTGCGTCGCCGCCCTTTTGAAAGTAAGATCTCACGCCCACCTACACGTTTGGTTGCGTTGTTTACCTCCTCCACGTATTTCCCCCAGGGGGATCCCCCAGTCCGGACCAGCTCAAAGCTCTCGTATGCCTCCAGAGTTGTGTGTTAGTGCAGGGCATGTTAATGTATGTGGAAGAGACGAGTAGGGGAGATGGATGAATGGGGAAAGATCACGCGCGTTCTATGGGTCGTTTGTTAGGGTATTGCTTTAACATTCACCTGTACTGATTGGGAAATCCATTAAATACTATCAATCAGAGCTGCCAGCCGCTAAAACTTTTCCCCGGACAATGATTGAATTCCCCCTGGCTATGAAGTCAGCTGATGGCGAAATGCCGTCACCGTTGGCACTCGATCAACTCGCTGGACTGGACCTCTACGTCAACAAAGCTGCAGAGATAACAGCGTTCTCTCTGAGCTGTCGCAGACGGATACGAGTAGGGGAAGTAAGGTGGGAGTGCTGACTGAGCACTACAACTAAATTCACGTTCGAGCGATGCAATGGAGGGTTTCGTGAAGAAGAATTCGCGAAGGAACGCCTTCTTTGCCTGCCAAGATTGCGCATCTGCGGAATGGTCGCATAGAAGGCGTTTTGTTATTATTATTATTTCGAATCTAGTAGTGGTTTTGTTGATTATAATTTGATCTAATGCTTTTTGTGATTTAAATGTGTATCGTGTACGTATCTTCACTGTAATATATAAATTAAAAGAATGAAGTAAATTGAGAAATTACTCTTTTTTGTGGGATTCGCTCAGAAAATCAATATTGAAATTTCCACCTGCAACAATGGATTTTAAAGAGAGATTACTAATTTTGTTCAGAATTTTCACTACATTTTCCAAGAAAATTAAATAATCTAAAGCTCGCTTTGTTGGTCTGTAAATGCAAAAGTACGATAATTTTGAGCGTTGAAAGATATACGAAAGATGTATATAAATATGCAATGAAATAATATGAAATAATAATCATGTTTTTGAGCGTTGAATGATGTACGTTTAGCGGTTCCTGTAATGCGGACAAGCGCTGCTCGCAGGCAGTCAGCTTCAGTCCATCCTGCCGAAACTGCCAGAGTTCACCACCGTAAGGAAGCCCTGAAAGGCTTCCTGGGGTGCTTTTTCATCACCCCCAAACTGGAGAATTAACAACACATACTGCAACACGGGGCAGGCTACAGGGAACCCCCGGCCCGCCTGACCTGCGTTGTGGGTGGTGGGTGGGAAGACCATCCCACGGTTGGGGAGGGGGATTTCACATCCTTCAAAGCGCCCATCGTATTAGCGGCTTGGGCACAGGGGCAAGGGGCCGGGCACTGCGCCGGTTGCGAAACCCAGGGACCTTGCTGTAATTGCGCCACGGGAGTAGTAACCCCCGATTCGCAGTTGCAGCAAGTCCGCCACTCGCTATCTCTCTGGAAAGGGTAGCAGCCCATGTCAATTTCCACGGAAGTGTCTCGCAGCATTTTGAAAATAAAATTTGTTAATAAAACGAGCGAAGGGAAGAGTAAAATTTTTTTGGGTACACCAGTGACGGTGTAATACGGACGAATAAAAAAACGTTGGGGGTTCGTTAGCACCCCACCTGACACCAATGTCGCGTGTTGCTGGGGAGAGGGAGGACCCAGCAACTCGTGCAAAGGGAAAAGACCATTATAGAATTTATTGTGGCACTTCCCCGGGGAACAAAGCCTTCCTTTGGGGCGGGTGGCGCCGTGACACGTAGTACGTCCGGTATCAGGTTGTAAAAGAAGAGAGGTGCGAGGTGCGAAACACTTGCTGTTTAATAGTCTCGGAAGCTGGCGTTGGCGAGTGCCAACTTGGTCACCGCTTTGGCGGCAGCGTGTCGCGAGAGCCGGAATGCCGTATCCCGTCATTAATTGTATTTCCCTTTTCATAATTGTTACGGAAATGGAATTTAATGTAAAACTATTCCGTGTATGTCGTACCGTAAAACAGTCACAACATTTTCTAGAATGCAATAGGTGTAGTAGACACGGTGAATAATGCAGCGAGGCTATTTTATTGTCACCTTCAGTTAGTTAGATCTTTGGGGGTAAATTGTTTATTTGCGTTAGCAATAATATTTTTCGTTCATTCAACAACAGGCCAATTTAGGAGGCCTGCGTTACAGTCAGACTGCGTCACTGAGGAAAAAGTTCAACCGGGTAGCGAATTAACAATGGAATGATGGACATCTCAAGATCCCAGTACTTGTGTTTTATATATTATTTTATGTATTTTTTCTTATTTCGATTGAGCACATATTTCTGTTATTAATCTTTATTATAATGAATTTATTTTGTTTAATTTCACTAAAAAAGTATATTTATAATATATTGTCACTACAAGTTTTTGCCTTTTTGATTTTCAGTTTTTCATGTATTATATTTTGCAAACAAAGAATATTAATTACTTATTTTTTAATGTTTAAGCTATTGAAACCTCCGTTCAATGTATGTGACTTCGTTTGCTCCAGTTTCAATAGTGATGGAAACAAAAGTATTATCATAAAATCAAATCTGCATCAGAGAGAATGTACCTCAAAACGCATATCCCCCTGGAAATCACATACCGCAAAATCCTTTGATATTTTCACTTCGCATTTGGTCAGTTTTGTTACGTTTCGAGTTACACATTTTAGCGAAATTGTTTTGTACTAGTGTGAGGGTGAAGATGTGTGTGCATACATGAGCTGATATAACCACGTTTTCGAGATCCATTTTTTAAATGAACAGTGCCTGGAAAGAGGCAATTTTTTAAAATCGCCCACCCACTCATCTCATATTTAATGCAATGCTATTGAAAGCATGATGTATCGAAAGCAAACAGTTTGCGTTTTTGATACACAAATTGTTTGCATTCAATTTCAGACTCTTCGTGTTCACAGAGATGTCTTACAATTGAATGCTCTTCGAAAATTGCCAATATTTTACCTCCAAATACACAAGTGAAATCGCTTTAATTACATTAGACAAATTTTTTGCTTTCGTTTTTAGGCAGAGGAGGCGTATAGAAAATTTAATCAATTCCTCACATTTCCTTTCTGAGTAAGCGGCAATTCTGCCGTAAATTTCCATCTCCAAATTGTCGTTCCGTTTTCGCTTTGGAGAAACCCTTAATAGAAATTTGCGTACTAAATGAATTCACCCATCTGGGGTTGAAAGGGCAACGAAATCGCAGTGAAATTTCGATCTCAGGAACCCCCCACCACCTGGTTGACAGCAGGCGAAGACGTCACGGGCCTGGCTGAGCCAATGCATTCATCGCGCAGGACTCTGCTTCGAACATTGAATGATTAATGTGCGCATCAACTCTTATGGTCATTAGCACCGAAAGTGCAGAACATAGGGGGTGGTATTGTTTCTCCGTTAGATCGTGAGATCCGGCGCCGACATGCACGTCGGCTTGAAAGGGAACTCCCCTCCAGGTATCTCCCGCCAGCGGGGCACCGCCCCAGCCGGGACAAACTCCTAGCTCCCGACAAGTGTAGTAAGTGTAAGTGTAGGGCGTAAAGGAGAGAGCGGTAAGGATGAGAATGGAAAAGTTTTTGGCCCGTTTGTAAAAGTGCTGCTCCGGGAGGGCTTGGTATTGATTGGTGAAACCACCGAACACTACTGAACACAAGAGCTAGTCGATAGGGTTCTTCTCGAGTCAGTGGTTCGGTTCTTTCTAGATAGTGTCGAAAATCCTCCACCGCCGCCCTGTGATCAAATACACTGCCCTGGCGATAGTTGATGTTCTTACCATGTCAGTCGGTTGCGTCTAAGAAACTGCTAGATGATCATGAAATCGTCACGCAAGCAATAAACGCGAACAGGTTTAGAAATTTCTAGCTATATAGACTCTCATCTCAATATTTGCCAAACGTGCACCATACTTCTAAAATGTAACTCTTCCACCTAGTATTTCATTGCGTAATTTCGGAGATTTAATACCGTTTATGGTTGTAAGATATGAACTCAGGTTGTAAGAAGCAAAAATATTTTTTTTAATTTCAATGAATTAAATTTTGTATTGCATTCTTTAGCTCAAATAGTACAGTTTTATCATTTTTATCGACTAGAATTGTTTACGAAAACTTTTTACTTTTCCGTTATAGTTCATCTTCTCCATTTTGTTTATAAATATCCAAAAATGCGGTAGATGGCAGCTGGCAAGAGGATAGGGCAAGACCGTAAAGCTAGTCGACACCAAAGAAATTAGAAAACTTTATAACCAGAAAGTCTGTTATTCAGTATCACCACTAGTTTATATTCAGAGGTACGTGAACTAACGTGAAGACAAGTAAAGAAAATATTGAGATAATAAATATGTTAACACTATTGCAGAAAAATTGATCGTGTCTTGACAACATCGTACATCTTATCAACGTTAATGATGGAGGCACAATAAGGAAGCCGATACAAGAGAAAACCCTAGGTATTTATTTAGTCTGTAGCCAATAATAGCATTAGCGTTAATTTGCCAATTAACCGGAAGACTACAACACATTGATTCGAATAAAAACTGCTGGTAATTGAGAAAAACTGAAGGCATTTCGATTTCAGAACACCAATAATTAGTCAATAAATCCTACGCAGTTTTTTTGTTGCAAACTAGAGTTATTATCCTTGTAAGTGCTTTGTTCAATAATTCTAAATAAGACGCCCAATTTTCAGTTGAACAAGCGATGGCAGAGCCTGTTCTGAACCAAGCTTCGCCGGCAAAATACTCAATCCTAGTCTCGCTTTTGTGTTGATCTTGGCGTTCATTTTCTGTTTTCTTCGGGGCCTTACGCGGGTCGTCTGTTGCCGGTTCGACTCCCGCCGGGCACCCGAGCAAGACAAACATCTCGGGGCGCGGCGCGTGTACACGGAGCTAATCTCAGGCTAACGCAGAGCTCAACGCGCGCGCTCCTCCCTTGGCCCTTCGCCGGCACCAGCGCCGCCTCGCGCCTCCTTCGCGCCCTTGATGCCCTCGGCTCCCCCTCCCCTTCCATCCTCAACCGTCTCCCCTCCCCTCCCCATCTCCCCTCCTCTCCCAGCTCCCCTCCTCCCCCCATCTCTCCTCCCCTCCTCTCCTCATCTCTCTTCCCATATTCCCACCCCTACTTATTTCCCATTCCGTCCCCTCCTCCTCTCCCCTAATGTCCGTCCCTCCCTATCTTCCCTCCCCTCCTCATCTCCCTTCCCATTTCCCCGGCCCTCTCTATCTTCCCACCCCTCCCCATCATCCGTCCCATCCCTATCTCCCCTCCCCTCCCCATCGCCCTTTCCCATCTCCCCTCCCCCACCCCTTCCCACTCCCACCCTCTCCCCCTCCTCCTCTCCCCTAATGTCCGTCCCTCCCTATCTTCCCTCCCCTCCTCATCTCCCTTCCCATTTCCCCGGCCCTCTCTATCTTCCCACCCCTCCCCATCATCCGTCCCATCCCTATCTCCCCTCCCCTCCCCATCGCCCTTTCCCATCTCCCCTCCCCCACCCCTTCCCACTCCCACCCTCTCCCCCTCCGCTCTCCCCCACGTTTGCGTTGTGCGTTCCGCCAAAGCCGGGCCCCGCGGGCTCTCTGCCTTCGCCAAACGCAAGGCAGAAGGACGCCGATGCTACTCTGGCGGCACCAACGCCTCGACTTGAATTGCATGATTGGTACATTCACTGTATATGTATGACAGTGATATCTAGGAACGGTGAAGATGGAAATGTGCATAGGAATGCACTGCAGGGCTCCGGCTCCAATACAGGGCTCCGTTAGGGAATAGAATAAGCATGAATTTCGAGACCATGAAGTGATTCTGGGGAGTTAATATGAAATAATATTCGCAATTCGTGCGTTGAGGATCGCTCTCGTAATTCAAGAAAAGTCATGGGAGTGAAATATACGGCCTACGTCTAGCCTTAAATGAAGATAGCTTTATGCATTTAAATTGAAGATAGGAAGACTATTTCAACATATTGATTAAGTTCATTGAATCAAATGACACTCAGCTTCAATTTTCAATTAAATTCTTACGTTTGAGGCCAATTATTTTTATTCTAATGCATGTAGAGGAAGAATTTCGTGTAAACAAATTACTCAGCATTAACGATTCGTCATGTGTAGATGATCTAATGAATAATTTAATAACCGTGTTTTATATATGATTTTGCCTTAGAATAGTAAACAAGCAAATGTTTATGATTCCTTAGATTGTATTCATTGGTAATTAGGAACATCTTTGCAACCTGTCATTAAATTGCGAGGCACTATTTAATTTTTAACCATGGATGTGATGTGCCGTATAAATAGTACACCGATGAGCACCATACCACAATGTCACAACAAGCACGTGTTAACAATACTTTCCGAATTCATAGTAATGTATCCAAACATACTGCAGGCACTTGGCAACAATTGATGTAAAGTACATTGATATTAATTAACCTGATCACTGAGTAAACATAAATTCTAAAGATAATACAACCATTAACAAGCAATATAAACCTTTACAAAAGTAATTAGTGTGAAGTAGAGTGTAAATAGTATGGAGTCAATTAAAAATGAAAGGGAAACGCTAGATGGATGCAACATAATCTGTAACATGCGTACTGATATCACTGCAGCGCCTCTGACTTGGAGGTTCTACAGTTTGAGTCCCGACACTGGCAAGATTTTCACTACTATCTTGTGAGCAAGGTCGAATTCAGTCGCTGTCTGGAGGAGAATTCTAGCGGCCAGCTGCTCTGATCGATAGTTCTCCGTGGTTTCTCCGATCAACACGAGGCGAATGCCGGAACAGTACCCTAACAAACGGGCCACGGACCGCTCGTGATTTTTCCTTCCTCTTGCTTGTCCTACCCTCACCCCTTACACACACACTTACGCTAACATGCACTACACTATCACTCATATCGGGATCTTAGAGCTCGTATTGGGATCGTCAGACGCACCGCTGGTGGGAGATGCCGGGTTAGGGAAACCCTTCCCTCACTAGCACACGTGTAGGTCGATGTCGGATCTCTCCGCCCAGCGGGGGAGATCGCCGCCACCTCCAGATATAAAAATTTACTCTACACTTACGGGACTAATGACCTTAGGAGTCGATGCACCAAGAAACACTAATCAATGAATGTCTATGAGAGATATCAAGAAAGTTCACATGTTAATGGAACATTAGACGTAGAGAACAAGTAGATAACAAGTCGAGAACAAGAACATTAGACGTAGAGAACAAGTAGATAACAAGTCGAGAACAAGAACATTAGACGTAGAGAACAAGTAGATAACAAGTCGAGAACAAGAACATTAGACGTAGAGAACAAGTAGATAACAAGTCGAGAACAAGAACATTAGACGTAGAGAACAAGTAGATAACAAGTCGAGAACAAGAACATTAGACGTAGAGAACAAGTAGATAACAAGTCGAGAACAAGAACATTAGACGTAGAGAACAAGTAGATAACAAGTCGAGAACAAGAACATTAGACGTAGAGAACAAGTAGATAACAAGTCGAGAACAAGAACATTAGACGTAGAGAACAAGTAGATAACAAGTCGAGAACAAGAACATTAGACGTAGAGAACAAGTCAACGTGTGAGCGCGCTCGTCGCACGCAGCTTTTGATTTTCATTTTCTTTTTATTGGCATTGCAAGTTACATTGATCAGTACTATACACATGTGTACTTTTACACATGTTGTTGATGGTGACTTGAATTAACCTTATAAACTAACATAATTCTAATACTAACTTTTCAAGTGTACGGGAGCTCATAAAGCCCTTTCGGTCTGTATGTTCAAAAACGCTTGAATTGGGAACCTGTTTTTAATTCTTGTACGGGAATCTGGGATTTAAGCAAATTTGAAATGGAATAGGTGATTGTTTTGGTTGATGTATGAATAGAACTTGCTGGAGATCTTGGTAATGAATGAAATTATGTACGGGATATTTTATTCTTTGTGTATCTGTAGATTTGAAACGAATCATGGGGTCTGTGTAATTGCTCTAAGGTATTTATTTTCAACCATTTGGATTTTTGAAGTTGTTTCTCGTGGCATTTAATCAGAACACACATACGTCATCATAGGACGGATAATGTGTTTGTATACAAATATTGCATTGTTTGGAGAGATTTTATTTTTGTAATTAATGAGTGTTTTTTTGCAGGATCTTTACATTTGCTTGATGTGTTTTTGGTCTTTCCATTGTAGTTTCGTATCAATAACTAATCCTAGATATTTGATATTTTGATTGGATGGAACGCAAGGAATTAGTGAGTTACTGATTTGGAAAGGGGAGGGCTAAATATTAGTATGAGTGTAAAGATTGTTGCATTAGATTTTTCGGCATCGAGTCTGAGTTTCCATTTATCTATTTTGTCTGGAAGCCTTTATATCTTGTTTCTTACGACGTTGCACGAGTAGCGCGCAGCTTGTTGCCGAAGCTCATTGCAAAGAGCCGCGCGGAGCTGAAGAAGGTGGGGAAGGTTCCACTGCGCACCCAATTGCCTTCGTAAGCTGATTGGTGCACGGATTCCATTAACGGCGCGTGCCCCCGGGAGTCGGTTCGGTTGCCCCGCCCCGCCCTTCCCCCAAACCCTCCATGCCCCCGCCTCGCCCCCGCCACGCCCCGCCACGCCCCCGCCATGCCCCGCCACGCCCCCGCCACGCCCCCGCCACGCCCCCGCCACGACCCCGCCCCCGACCCCGCCACGACCCCGCCACGACCCCGCCACGACCCGCACGACCCCGCCACGCCCGCCCCCGCCACGCCCCGCCACGCCCCCGCCACGCCCCCGCCACGACCCCGCCACGACCCCGCCCCCACCTCACCCTCCGTCACACACCCCCACGGCCCCGGCCCCGCTTGCCACGCGCGTTGTTCATTGATTGTTGCGCTCGCTTACTCCCCGCGCCGCCCCCATCGCCGCTGTCGCCGCCGAGTTCAACGCGTCGAGCGTCCGTTGATCGCGGCCATTAAAGGGGAGACCACGATAAGGGAGAGCGTTTATTGATCAATGAGAGACCTGATGAATGGAAGGAAGAAAGTGGAACTCCCTGCCACATTTCGTGATTTCATTTTATTATTATTCGTAAAGTACTTGATATTGATGATCTCAGTATTAAAACAAAATCGTAACTGTATACTAGAAATAGGGTTCACTAATAATAGTTCTTAATTGGTATATTTTCCTTCTTTCTTCAAAATCAGTGCTGCTGGCCTCCGCCGCAACTTGAGTCTCGGCGTCAGCCGCCGGTTCGTGCAGTAGTTTGTCTGCGGTGGCTCAGGGCTTGATCTGATATCACTGCGGTATCTGTGACCGAGAGGTCCTAGGTTCGAGTCCTGACGGCGCAGGATTTTTGCGCTCACATTACGTGCACTTATATGCACTACACGACCACACATGCCGGCAAACCGGACGGGAGCCCAGAGCTGGTCGCAGCTGGGGCGGTGCCCCGCTGGTGGGAGATACCTGGCTACGGGAAATCCCAAAAGCCGACGGTAGGTCGGTGCCAGATCTCACCATCCAGCGGGGGAAGATCACCGCCACCTCACGCGATAAAACATGCACTACACTTACTGATAGGACTAATGAACTTAGCCGTTGGCTCGTCCGCATTCAGTTATCAATCAATCAAAAAATCAAAAACCTAATACTTCATCATTCATGCAGCTGAGAAACATCCACATGTGTACCACAAGCCCCACGGCCGCATCTCACTCATTCTACACTCATCGATCTGTTGTAAATATGAGCAAAGAAAACTATAGTTGTTAAATAAACTGACATCTACTATAATTTTTGAAATTGTCATCGTACATGCATTACGCAAATATTATTCTGTGAAATTAAGTTGAGTATTATGTACAATTACATTCTGTAGATTTAGATATAGTATCACAAATGTAAAATATTATTATATCTGCGCTTATTTTTAGTAGCTCGCCTCACGTACGTAGTAAAGAGAATATAGTGTAATCAAACTGCGTAAATCGGAGATTTGTCTGCAGAAAAACCTTTATTTTCAGTCCCTGGTAAGGAAAAAGTGAATATATCTTGCGACTGTAAATAGTGAATTACTTCCTCCAATGTTTTGAAATCAGAATCCATGTTTTGGGTCTCCTTGATACCCAAAAAATCGATTAATGCAAAAGTGTCTGTCTGCCTGTCCATCTGTTCATCTCTTCGACAATATGACTGTCTGTCCATTTGTGGTCAACGCTACAGCCTAAACCTTTTGCACGATTTCTCTAAAATTGATATACCACAACAGATATAAACTACCTTGAAGTCCTGCGAGTATAAAACGAATATTTTCTATTTCTTGGGGTACGGTACACAGAGTCTCAACATTTTCATAATTTTCTCGAAAATGGCTACAACATTTTGTTTTCAACGTTGTCTTCGCATAGCGTAAAGGACGCTTAAGAGAACATCGCAGGTCTCATTTTCGTTGAAATCTCTGAATTTTCGAAAATTGTAAAAGTTCCACATTTTTTCGGCGTCCTCCTACAAGAACAATAGTGAAGATTGTTTCTGAACAAAAACTTCTGTTCAAAGATTTCTTGAAAAAATGGACAATTTTTCGAAAATATGAGAATTTTAGCATATTTTCTTGTGAAATATAGGGAACACAAACTATTATTTTATCAAAAATGGCTCTATTTTTTTCTTTAATTTTTTCCTTCGTATATAGGAAATTATGGTGCTTGTCCCATTTTTTGGTACTGTCTCTATTTTCGAAAATTACAGACAGTTAACATTGCAAAAGTACAGTGTTGATGGCGATTTTAAAATCAGATCTTTACATACAATTTATTAGAAAACGAGCAGGTTTCGCATAATTTCTGCTAGAAGTTAATGCGATTTATAAAAATATCCCAAGAATTTTTAATCCCATTTATACAATTTTTTACGGATATGACCAAAGTCACTTAAAATAGTGACGCAGATCTCATTTTCGTTTAACTTTGAGTTTTCGAAAATGGCAAAAGTTAAAAACAATACCTGAAAGTATGGACCATTCAAGCACCTCTAGTTCTTTAATTTTTCGACACGTAGGTTAATCATTTACTGATATTTGTCATATTAACATCAATTGCATTAACACTTTATAAACATTATTAAACGGAAATTGGAAATAACATCAGTGTATGAAACGATAACACTACTTCCGTAAAACTGGCATGAACATCTGTAACGAAAGAATACCGAATGGGTGGCGCACCTGATGATACGATTCATTCCTGTAGGAAGAAGGAATAGACAACGCCTTTGCAAAAGGTGTGGAGATAAACTGCCACAATCTTAAATGCTTGTTATTGAAACAGGACAATGGTTCAAACCAAATGTACTTGATGAAGATGATAATAACTTTAAACAAATGTAGATTGAATTTTCTTTTGTGCAAAGTTTGCATTGGAATCACCAAATCTTTAATATGAAAATTAACATGATTACATTAATTCGTGTTGTTGTATGCAAGAATTGTGTAGGTTAATAGTTCGCCGCATGGCCTATCTCCTGTCTACTCACATTTCATGTGTGACCTCGGATTCAACTCTCTAACGCAAGACATAGAACGAATTCACTGCTTGTACTTAACGTTACGAAATTGTAATCCATTACACAACAAAATAAAAGCCAATGAGAAAGTCAAAGTCACTTTCAATGTTCTAACAAAATACAGATATAAATTTAAAAATTCAAATGGTGTATGCGAGAACCAGGAGATGAAGTAGAATAATATGGAACTGATAAATCAGTACAAAAGTTTTGCCTTGTGAAATAAATCGTTTATTTTGTGATCAAAAGGTTTAGGTAATAACTACGTTATCAACAAAGCACATTCCAAATTCCATACGCTAAAAGGTTATTGGTTCGAATTTTGGGAATTTCGGACTTTAATTTTGTCTTTCAATATGAATTAATCGCTTTGTATCATGGAAAATGACTTTTAATTATTGTACGAGTTGGACCAAATTTGTATTACATGCGTTTCAAGAGAAGTAATAATCGTTTAAGTTTGGAAGAGTGACTGTGAATTCAGAGTATTTTGATTTTTTTTAACAGAGAACCGCTGGCTTATTAAAAGTCATGAATTTTCATTTTACATATGGTTCAATAATACATTGCATTCACTTGAATAAGAATGACCAGACATTCCCATGCTCTTCAAATGAGTCGAGTGTGCTCATCTTTGAAAACGCAAGCTACAAGCAGCCTAGAATTGAGATATTTCTTTGTCATATTTGTTAGGCAAAAACTGGACAACTTAGCACTAATAAAAACGTTACTACATTAGCATAATAAAATAAAGAAATTGTACTTTGCGTTATCTGCCAACCACAAAAAAAATTAAATAATTTTATTACGTGAGCGGTTATTATAAATACATCCTCAAATATGTACACATCCCTAATCCTGCGGTACATGCGCTAGTAAAAAGCACTATCCTTCAATATTTACCAATAATAAAAATATCGCTTAATATAAATAAATAAATTAATAATAAATAATAAAAACATCGCAAAAAATCTGTATCAGTTGCCGATCGTACTACACACTCCGGCCTGCAATGTGCTGCGCTGCACATGGGTTGGTTGAGATTATTCTGGTGACAACACCATAAATTCTGTTGGCACGTACTAGAAGCAATTATATCTGAGATCATTAATAGAGAGGTTCTGAGAAGGACGGTGTTCACAAAAAGTTCCATGACTTTCTATCAACCGTAGTCAAACTCGGTCATCCCAGAGATCGACTGCGAGTGTCGCAGGATTAAATGATTTTAATGCAAAAATCAAACTCATTGAGTGTAGATATTGTAGAAAAAATGAAGAAATCACCTTTAGTTTCAAAGATTTTTCAGACTGCTTTTTAGTTGCATGTTTTTGTGAAAAACATTTATTGTAATTCAGCATTTACTCTTTCTAGTATGTCTCTGAGATGGTAACAAAGCTTTTAGTCAGAAAACCAATTTTAGACTTATCGAATAGTTAACAAACGAATAATAATTTAAAAAATATTATAGAATTCATGGTAATTTGTCTTCAACGTCCGCAAGACGAAAACATCCGTGTTTTAGGCTGCGGGCACATGAGCGTCGCCTAACTGATTTTGCAACGTCCGCGTTTTCACGGACGTCAGTTTTCCGGGCAGACAAGCAGAGCACAACGGACGTTGCGCAGCTTGCTCATATGCCACGACTCTTTCGCATCTGTGTAAAATCTGCAACGGATGAATTTAAAAGTTTTTTTAAAATTGCTGTCGTGTGTCTCCGGTTTTATTCCGCAGATTTAGGACAGCAAAGAGAACGTCGCCCACATTTGTTAATGAACCTTGGGCAGCCGTCTTCATAATCTGAGTCATCTAGTGTGTTTTCCAATGTTTTTACTCGTAAAAATGATGAAAAATAAAATAAAATTACTCGGAAAAGTTTTGATTGAAAATAATATCCTTAGAGATAACTTTCTGATATTAACGTTTAGTTGGTGAACTCATGATTTGGTTTCTAATGGCCATTGAGTGTACAAAACCATCAAAATGATTCAAACGAACTTCAGGCCAAACAATACTGTTAAATAATAAAGGATAAAATTCAAAACATCCTTCATTATTTACCAAGGTGTAAATGAATTACCAAGAAGTAAAGACCTTTGGAGTCCACCTGTTAAATTTGATTTTATTGATTATTTTCTATTTTAATGTAACTGTATAACTAATAATGTGTATATGCAGTCATAAAGAAAAATTATTATTCAGTATTGGGCTCCGAAAATGAAAAAGAAATTCTGTTTAAGAAAACCTGTTACATTTTTATGACAAGTAAAGACCAATTTCTTCCAATAACATGGTAATTTATTAAACTAAATTATTTCAAGGTTTAAAATATAACAATAATTCTGAATGTTTATTATTCTTCTGAATAGTCTTCATGTTTTGACACAGCCATATATATTGTAGTAACTCAAATTACAACAAACAGTTGTGATAAATTGCAATGTATTTTGATCAGAAAGTACGTCACAAACAATATCAATGATGTACAGCTTCTTAAAAAGTTAAAAATGATAAAAACCAAACAATTGTCAGTGTCCGCCTGAGCCCGCCCCGGCGAAAGCCTGGGCGACCGCCACTTTTTCGAGCGCTGAAACCACCGTCCTTTACTTGGCGCGGCCACCCGGCGCGTGAGTGATGGGGCGGACGAGAGCGCGGCGGTGGGCGCGCGCGGAAGCGGCCAGGCGGGGTCACGACCTGCCCCAACCACGCGCGTGCAGTCCTCGCTCACGGTCACCAAGCTTGCGACTTCTAGACTGACAGAAGGAAGAATGTATGGGGTGTTATTAGATTGATTGATTCATTCATAGTGATTCCGGACAAGGGTCATTAGTCCCGTAAGTGAAGCGGTGCCCGTGATCTTCCCCCGCGGGATGGCGAGATCCGGCGCCAACCTACCGTCGACTAGCGGAGGTTCCTCCCAACCACGTATCTTCCACCATCGGGGCACCGCCCCAGCCGGGACAAACTCTAATCTTCCCGACCGGTCTCCCGGAGTGTGTGGTGGTGTAGTGCATGGTAATGTAAGTGTGTGTAAGGGGTGAAGATAGAACAACGAAGAGGAAGGAAAGATCGCGCGCGGTCCGTGGCCCGTTTGTTAGGGTACTGCTCTGGCATTCGCCTGGTGTTGGTTGGAGAACCGAAAACTACCGATCAGAGCAGCCGGCCGCTGGAATTTTCCTCCAGACAGCGACGAATTCGACCAAGCTGACAAGCTAAAGTCGCACCACCACCATCCTACCACCATCGGGACTTGAACCTACGACCTCCCGGTCAGAGGGACTGCAGTGACATCAGTTCATGCCCTGAGCCATCCCTCCCGGTGGTATTATTAGAATATGTTGTGTTTGTGACTAGAAGAAACCAATGCACGACTCTACAGTGACTGCGGCGTTCAGGCAATGAATGAAAATAATACTTTGTATGTTACACATAGGTGAGATATTGATCAAAGGATATTGCACTAAGCACGTGTGGGACTGCTATCATTTATTCAACACAATATTTTCACATCTAGTGAGACTAGATTATTTGACAATTTCCATTACCATATAATTCGTTTATATTAGTGAATGACGACTAATTACGGCTTTTGATAATTCTCAGTTATTATACTACGCAATTTTTGACTAGTTGTTTTGTAATAATTTTTGACAAGTTGTATTCATATATCAGTATTTAACCACAGTAATATCTAGTGTGAAAGCCCGGTGTATTTCATAGAGAGAGTGCTTTGGAGCCCACCGCTTAAATTTGGACTTTATTAATGTTTTGACGTTCTTCATAAATAAATAACTAATAATACAAGTGCAATCATTTAAACGTAAATATTATTAAATTCCTGGTTATGTAAATGAAAAAATATGACTTTCTCGCATCAATGTTTGTTCTTAATGACAACATATTACATTTTATCACAAATATAGACCAATGTATATTCATAACACTATGTATTAAATGCATGTATTAAACTATATTGCATTAACATTTAAAGTACTACAGATGTTTCTGAAATGTATTCTGACTGTTCAATTTCCAAATAAATAATCACGATTTTTATCCACATACAAAGATAACTCACATTCTAACACCCACTAGTGACCAGAGTTTGAACGAAAAGCACATTATAAACAGTGAAAATGATTTTCAACTTCCAAAAAAATGAAAACCATAAATTACAAACAATCGTGGCAGAGCCTCTGGTCCTTTTCCATTAAGTTATGATTAAATTTGTTTAAGTGTTTGAATGAGCTATGGATCGTCCTCTGAAAAAACAAAGCGCGGAGACCTGGTGAGCTGAATGTATCGCACCATTAACCCAAGGGCAGGAAACGCTATGTGACACTAGTGGAGAGAACATGAGAGCGTGGAAGACGAACCACATGCTAAGGCTCATTTGTGCTCCCATCATCGTATCTACCCTTCACGAGTTCCAATTTCTTAAATAGCCTGCCAGTTGGCTGGCCCGTGCGCAACTCCTGACAAATTCCGCGGCACGCACCTGAAAACAATCACATTGCACACAATGCATAGTTTGTTTCACGCTCGAAACATAAGTACTTGAGATATTTTATAAAACAAATAGTGTTGATGACATTTCAGGTAGTATATTCGAATGGTTTACTTAAGTAGTTCCTGACGTTCATCAAAATTACTAAGCTTCATGGCACGTGTAAGGTCGAGATTATGCAAGGTCTAGGATAAAAATTAATCAAATATGAATCGCCCGGTAGATCTATCTTTGATGTCGTTTCCAAACCCTATATTCGTTTAAGACTTCTGCAATAAATGTATTTGCGTGATGTGAAATTAAACTGGGAACTGTCGTTTGTAAAAGAATATTATTCACTGTCACAATTAACAGTAAATCCAGATTCAGTGATCCAGTTGAGTCCGTAATCAGATTCGGTCCAGTTGGCTTCGCTCTCAATCAATTTGTGTGAAAACGCAACAAGGTCCCCATCGCGAGGACCTCCCGGAGCCCCTACCTCCTCCCCAACCGATTTTTCGGGAGGGCGGAGCGGGCGGCGGCAGCGGCTGTGGACGTTAACTGCGTCGGCCTCGGCGGCTGGTTGCTGTCTGTCTGCGCGCGGGGGCGGGGGCGGGGGCGGGGGCGGAGGTGGGACGTAGCGCGGAGCGGCGCGAGCGGCCGAGCGTTCAGTTGTACGCGCTCAACCGCTCCGGTGGCTTGAACGCGCCGCCGCCGCCGCCGCCCGCGCCTCATCGCCCGCCCGCGCCATCGCCCATCGCCCATCGCCCATCGCCCTTCGCGCCGCTGGGCGCCATGCTGCCCGCCGCCCGTGGCCGCCGCTCATAGGTATTTGTTGTGCTGTTTTCTCTTCTAATTTTATTTTACATCGACAGACAGTACAACGGTGAGTCGTGGAGGCTCTTCAGTTGTTTGACCGAGCAACTTTGTATCAGCCAATTGTGAAGGGCGTAACTTATTGTCTCCTCTCTGATAGTCATTTCATTTGGTTATACCTTCAACCAATGTTATTGCACAGAAATTTGATGAAGAGAGCAATGACAGGATATAGAAAACAAATACGATGGTAGAGACAGGTAAATGTAAGAAATGTTCATATCTCATCTAATGTCGAAGAGATATTGAACAAAACTGTGTAATGGGAGTCTGTTTCGTAAGCGGGTGAGTGTGGGTTGATCAGTACCTATTTCGTAAGTGATTGCTCCTTATACATGATTTGTTTGTTGTGTTTGTCGCGCGTCGCGTTGCGTCGCGTCGCATCGAGTCGGGTCGCGCCGCGATCGGATCGCTTGTTTGACAGACGTGTCGCGCTGTGTGGAGGCTCAAAACTCTTCCAACTTTGCCTCAGGCCGCTTTCCGCTTTTGCACATTTGACATCTGATGCTCTTTGGGAGTCGTTTTTCTTTGGAATGTTTGTTGCGTCCATTCTGTAACAATAAAATCAGAGTACTTTTGACTGAGCATTTGAAGGAGTACGTGCTTCCTCGATTTTGAAGTAATGTTACACCACTCGCTTGTGTTATTTTAAGCTTTTCAGATTTCGCACTCTGTTACACATTGCGTTTTATAAGTGAAATCATTAGTTTTCCTTGTGTGATCTAAAATGACGAGAACAGTCAGACAAATGAAATAAATTACAGAAACAAAGTAATTTAAGACTCAACTTTTTATGTAGACACAAGTCAGTCGATTGATGGATTAGTGATTCCGTGCGCGTCAACTGCTAAGGTCATTTGTCCTGTAAGTGTAGTGAATGCTTTCTCCCGAGAGGTGACGGTGATCTTCCCCCGTTTAATGGTGAGATCTGGCACCGACCTTCCGTCGGCTACGAGGATTTCTCCAACCAGGTATCTCCCACCATCGGGACACTGCCCCAGCCGAGGCAAGCTCCAAGTTCCCGACCGGCCTCCTGGAATGTGTGGTAGTGTAGTACATGTAAGAGTGTGTATGAATGATATGACAAGGAATGGGAAAAATATCGCGCGCAATCCCTGGCCCGTTTGCTAAGGTACTACTCCGACATTCGCCTGATGTTGATAAGATAAACCACGAAAAACTGTCGATCAGAGCAGCCGCCCGCCAGAATTCGCCTCCAGACAGCGATTGAACTTGACCTTAAGTATCTGGCTAGAGTCGAAAATCCTGCCACCGTCGGGGCTCATACCTAGGACCTCCCGGTCAGAGGCACTGCAGTGATATCAGTTGATGCCCCAAGCCACCTCTCCCTGTCGTAAATCAGGACCATCTGTGATTTACATAATTTCTTTTTTGTAATGTATTTCTTTGAGTATTACTTTTACCTTCTATTTCAATAAGAAAAATGTTCTAAGAACTTTATTCAGTTACAATTAAAACCTCACATAATGCCTATGAGAACATATGATTTAAATTCTCATCACCAGGGCCAATTTTAATCCCCATGGAGAATAACATACAACTCCACCAAATGTAACTTTACGTGTTCTCTACATATTCCAAGTCCCAACATACTAGAGTTTATTTTGAGAAGAACCAGGCAAATGTGTTGATAATTAAATTTCACCGTAATATCCCTTGGGGGACTCTCGTTTTTCCTGCCAACGTCTGACTCTGCCCAAGCGACTGTTCATTAATTATGGACGCACGTCTCATGGAGGCGGGAGATAGCAGCGTCGTCATTTACAGCAAATCCGCGCCTCCGGCTGTTCATGTGTTGCACGAGGCGTCCTCTGCACGCCGCCTCTGGCATACAATGGACGTAGCGGCTCCCTGTCTAGTTCACGCACTCGATTTCATTTGTTCCAGGGATTTCTGGGAAACACAGAAAATGTATTTGGCCTTAAGGGCTGAAATATTTTTTAATGTAGGATATGGTCTGTCTAAAGTTCTGTAACTTTTAGTACCATACACATGAATAGACTTTGACTTCCCTCGAAGTTGAACCCTATTCTAATTCATTATCTACAAAACTGGATTGTGTTTCAATAACCAAGAACACTTTCCTGGCGAGAAAAGTTTTCGTGGTTATGTAAAAGTTTCTTGAATCGAGTTAAAATCGCATAATTGGTCATTCATTTCTAATGTTTTTTCAAAGCAAATCGATTATTCAAAATGTACCCTTTTATGTTATGTTTTTTAAAAAATTTAATATTTTATTTGAATTTTTTGACCCTGTGTTCTTCTACTAGTTCATTATTTTAGAACCAATGGCACGCATAATGAATAATTGCAGACTTTATAGTTACACACAGAACGATTACAGTGAGTCTAACTGCAGGCTGGAAGATCTCAAACAAACATCATCCTGTTATTGTTTTATGAACATGACCACGTATATTGTGTGCACGGACATGATTCTGTTTTGGTACACGTCGGGTCGCTGGTTAATATTATGCCCAGCATGTAAGTTTTCAGGTGACAAAAGTATAAAAAAGACAAAATTATTATATTGTAAACTAATGCTATTGCTGTGAGTCATTCATATACTGATTAATCGCTTTGTTGACAGTTAGTTATTATTCAGTTCAGTTATTATTAATAAGAATGGAAGAAGCAATAGATTACTATATTTCCATATATATTCATGAGCATTGCGTGTTCGAAATTTAATGACACGTGTGAGAGGCTTTATTATTTCATTATTCCCATTTTAATTTGGCACTTTAATGGTAACATGACCACGCACTTCAGTTCCTCTTTAAAAATAAATGAAATTCAACAAAAGACGAGTTTAAAAATGACGTATGTTTTATAAACATTGGCCTTCGCATTCTGTCGGAAGTATGGTCGGACTTAACGTTTGGACGATTTCCATATCCACTCCTTCGTAGATGCACTTCCTGCCAAAGAGTGGAGTTGATATACGCCGACACAGGAATTCAAGCCAGCGCTCGCGTTCGCTCTCCGCTTGTCTCTGGCGCGTTCACGTCTGGGGCGAAAGGCAGAAACGCTTGCCAGGCGCCCCGCCGCCCGCCGCCCGCCGCCCGCCGCCCGCCGCCCGCCGCCCGCCGCCCGCCGCCCGCCGCCCGCCGCCCGCCGCCCGCCGCCCGCCGCCCGCCGCCCGCCGCCCGCCGCCCGCCGCCCGCCGCCCGCCCGCCGCCCGCCGCCCGCCGCCCGCCGCCCGCCGCCCAGAGCCCGCCGCCCAGAGCCCGCCGCCCGCCGCCCAGAGCCCGCCGCCCGCCGCCCGCCGCCCGCCGGAATTTCGCCCCGCCTTCGTTCACCGCCCACAAGATTGTTCCCGCGCGCTACGTCATCGCTTCCTTCCACTGGGTTTTGTGATTCCGGGTGAGTCAACTGCTAAGTGCATTAACCCTGGACGTTCTTGTTCGAGACGTGGCGGTGGCTTTGCCCAACTGGATGGTGAGATCCGGGGTGACCTACTGTCGGCAAGCGGGGTTTTCTCTCAACCATGTATCTCCCTTCAGCGGGGATCGGTCTTCCTCCGTGTGTGGTAGTGTAGTACATGGCTGTGTGTAAGTAAAGGGTGAGCATAGAACAAGGAAGAGGAAGGAAAGATCGCGTGCGGTCCGTGGTCCGTATGGTAGGGTACCGCTCCGGCATTCGCCTGGTGGTGATCGGCGAAAACACGGAAAACTATAGATCAGAGCAGCATACCGCTAGAATTTCCCTCCGGACAGTGATAGACATCAGTTGATGCATTGAGCCACCGCTCCCGGTCCGCGGTTCGTTCACCGGTCGGCCGGCGCTGTGTCATCGTGCCCATCTACTAGGTTTTGTGTTTCTCAGTTTGCTGCAAAAAAGCAAAGTATCCGAAGTTCTTGTGGAAGCGCACATTGATGTTTCTGAGAAGTTGGGTTGCGAAGAATTCGCATAATTTCGTCGGCTGTAATAAATATTCTGCGATCTACGCGGATGTCTAGACGAAAATATCTATCGATTTGTTCCCTAAAAATAACTGAACTTGAGGAATCAGATTGCATTCTTAGGTTTAATTTTTTTTCTTGAAATTCAATCAATAATATACAATTTTTAGTAAAACGTTTGTATTATTCTCCAACTTCATTACATTCTTAGAAGTTAACTTTCGAATAGGTATTAATATTTTTCAAGTTTTTCGAAAGTGAGGATTCGTTTTAGATTAAAACTATTCTGGAGAAATAAACATGTTTGTATTCAGAGCGAAATGATTGCATAGTACTTTAAAACCACTAACATCCCATTCTGACTGCACAGGGGACTAACCACTCAGTACAATACAATACAACTCAAATAATCGCTAAAGACACGCTGTGTCGCAGCAGAACACAATATTCCGAGTGAGATCTAGTTGAAAATATCGTTTATTTTATCAACACCCATAACTCAAGAACCTGGTACATTTAAAGTTTATAGTACTAACACTTATAACTCCTAATACATTTGAAGTTTATAGTACCAACACATAACTCAAAATACATTTGAAGTTTATAAGGATAGAAGTCAGGAAGTTTAAATTCTTTTTCAAAAATACCTCTTCGTGTCACACACAAACAACATTTACAAGATGATTTTAATTTGCATGGTCACGAAATTCTGATTGTCATATTTTTAGGATCTTGGGAATAATTGATGGCTTCATTCATTTATTAATGTTTTAAGAAACATCGCATTTCTAGCAGTTTTTGCCCGTATTGTTGGTAGGTGAAAACAATATGTGTTTTGGTTTAAGTGTTTCAGTTTGAAATTGCGCGCTATCATGGATATTTGACGAAGCAAGGAAGTTAGTTCACTTTGTATAATCTGACTTAAACAATTTCGTATTAGTATGACAGTCTTTCGTGAAGTTTCCCTCTGCAGTTTTAAATTGAAGTTTCGACTGGCTAGTTATTACGAGCTCATGTTTTACAGTTAATAAGTAACCAGAATGTGTCTATTTTTTGTTAATATCTGTAATGACAATCTGTAAAGATATTCTTGTTTATGCGATTACGTTTGTGTGCAGCAGTACTACACATTAATGGCGAAATAAGAAATGCTTTGCAAAAATGGCTACGTTCTGTGTATTTGAGCTTTCCGGCAATTCATGTTAATTGTATGCATATTCATGAAATGCAATTACGTTTGATTTGTTCTCGTAGGATTTAATTACAAAGTAGAAGTCATGCGAGAGTAAGAGAAGAACAAAGGAAGTATAAAATATAATGTATTTAAAACTATAATTCTAGGACAGAACATCGTCATCACTAATAGAATAGAGAAGTAGAAATAAATATCGTTGTACTGTGTTTTTACGTTCTGAAAGTTGGTATACTGCCTTTAAAAACACCCGCATCATGATTTCCTGCATTGAACAGATACTCTTGGAGTAACCCCTACTTCTGCAACCCGCTTTGCATCTTTCCTCGCATGTATTGCAGTTTGCATATCGCCCAATAGCCCAACAGGCAGAAGTAAAATTGTTCATTCACGTTTAATTTTAAAAAAACTTTTGCAGTATGGAAGAGACTCTTTCATTAAAGTAAATGCTACAAATGGAACTTCGCATTCATACGACATCCTTTCTTTTAATCCATTATGCTCGTGTTTGTTCGCGAATAAATGAGATGGCTCAAAAAAGTGTACAACTGCTGTGTGTGTGTGTTTCTACTATGTTACCACATAATATTTTAATTATTTTAATTCAAGTTCGTCGAAGTTCTTTGTGCATTAACTACGTTTAGTGCACGTAGTTCAGTAGTTCAGTATACTAGCTGGTAAAAATGACCGCCCGAAAATAACTTTATATGGTTATGCTGTGCTGTTCAAAAGAGCCGCTACCCCATTGTTGTCACCTGGCAGTGATGCGCACTCAACATTGACGCATTTTGTTCTTTAGTATCTTGTGGGTGGCGTGTGCGGATCGAACAAACTGATTCTATGCGAGAACAAGGCTCTTATTCTTCCTATTTTTAGTTGTTAGACATTCCGAAAACTCTCAGTGAGGCGCGTTTACTTTTAAGTCTTCCGAAGCTCCGCCTACTGACATCCGTTTTGATATCGAGAAAGCCTACGTTCTTTGCTTCCTCAGTTACTCGCCCTTCTCGGCTGCGTGGAACAACTCCCTTCTATTTTCGTCCCAGGCCGTATGGACTCGTCCGTGACTTCCACTAATCCATTACAAACAACCGCCCGGAGAACAGAAGGCAGAAAAGTGAATGTCTTCCGTGACGCCTACTAATTTCAATGTCAAAATGTAAACGACCTATGTCGCATATAATTATGTTGTCTCTGAAATTGTAGAATACATCCTTTGTTGTATTATTTTTATATTTGTTGAGTTATGAACTCTAATCTCAAACATTTGTTCCCAGGTAACACTATCTTCTTTCAAAAACTCATTAAATTAATTCTGTATTCAAATTTCTTGATTTCGTATTATCTAGGCTGTCCGGGACGAGCCGCGTCTCTGTAGTGGGGGCTGACGCTTCGGCCAACACGTTGTGGCCTCCGTCAGAGCGTATTGCTGAAGCTATGCTACTGAGCGTTCAGAAGTACGCTCCGAGAGAGGCCATACCATGTTGGCCTAAGTGTCAGCCACCACTTCAGAGACGAGGCTCAACCGGATAGATATTACAAATTCCAGCATAAATTAATAATAATTAATATAATTAAAAAATAATTTCATAAATTTTCTTAACAGAAACAATTCCAAAAGTCTTATATTACATTGCTACGGGAACTGCTACCATTGCGGCTACGTAGAGTAATGCGTTCTGACTGTATAATTACAAATTCTCTCCTGGGATAGTTCCAAAAATTTGCTCTATTTGTTGAACATCGTGAGTTTGTGACCTCTTCTGGAAACAGATTTGTAGGTTGACAGTTCAGACCCGTTATTTCCCTAATCATTTCCAGATCAATGCAGCAGCCCTCTAAACAACGGACCACAGAACGCATACGATCTTCCCTTCTGATTCATTTCCTCATTGAAGACTTGGAAGTTGCGGAAGATTACGTGTCGTAACTTTCCTCTTCATAACATCCCACGCCGGCGAGAAAAAGACTCCATTCACCGTAATAGGTGGCCCGGTGCTATATCTATTGATGTCCCTGCAATGCGTCTGAACGGGAGATCCTAGGGTTCCAGTCCCGACACTGGGTGGACTTTTCTAGAGAGCTAGGTCGAATTCAGTCGCTGTCTGGAGGGGAATTCTAGAGGCCGGCTGCTCTGACCGGTTGTTTTCCGTGCTTTCTCCGATCAACACCAAGCGAATGCCGGAGCAGAACCCTAAGTAATGGGTCATGGACCACGCGCAATCTTTCCATCTTCTTTACTCTATCCGCACCCTTTACTTATTTGTGCATATACACACACATGCACACACTCATACATGTACAACCACACATGCTGGGGGCGATTGATGTGGGTGTATCTGATGTTCTTATTCATATTGTAGTACCACTCACTTAATTCAGTGTTGTGGTCAGTTGTTCCTTGTCTTTTTGAAAAGACTTAATTATTAAAAGTCCACCAGTTTACGCAGTTAAATACTGCCAAATTTCGTGCAATTTCCGTTCTGTAAGCAACTTCATCAATTGACGTTTATTACATTTTTTCATTTAGATATTTTAACATATGAGGGAGCTGCGGAAAGATGTCACCCAAGACTTAACGTAATACAGAGTGTTATGTGCGTCATAGAAAAGAGGAAGTGGAATAGTCGGTAATCAACAAACACAAGAAGTAAATCAGATGGTATTTCAAAATAATATTCCCAGACTCAGGGTACTTCTGGAATCTGTATAAATGTGGATAAATGAAGATATTTCCGGAATGAAGATCGGAACTCGTGCAGAGGTGTTGAACGTTTTGTATTGCCCCAGAAAAAACAAACGTGTGGATCGCAAGTTCAAGGCGCCGCTCAGGGCGCGATCGCGACTGCTGTTTCGCCGCCGGGAGGTCGATCTGCGCGGGCGGCGCTGCGCGGAGGGCCCACAGCGCCGTTTCGAGCGCTGCCTGCGCGCGTGGAGCGCCGCGTGAGCTTCTCCAGAAGACGCGGAGGGGGGTACGGGAGGAGCGCGGGGAGGGGGGACGAAGGGGGAGGGGGAAGACGCACGGGAAGGCATCGTGGAGACGGACACAGGCCGCACCGCGCCATGCGCTTCCACACCAATGAACGTCTCGTCTGAACAACTCCACCACCTCCAGCTCCCCAACCAGCTGCTTCTGCCACGCATCACTGCCGCCAACCCTTGCGCCCCGATTTTCATAATAAGCATATTATTTTGACTGATGGTATCGCCTAGTTCTTTGTTGTGCTCAGTTGTTTCTTTTCTTTTGGAAAACTGACACCTCAACCACCTCCAACTCCTCAGCCACGCCTCACTGCCGCCAACTCTTGCCCGTCATTTTCAATAAAATATATATTATTTTGGCTGATGATATCGCATTGTCTGTTATATTCATCTGGTTATCTCTACCACTTCTAAACACCTGTGTATATATTCTAACCTTTTAGTTTCTTCCAATCAACTCTCTAAAACCAAGTAAAGAAAAATCGTTTCATATTTTATAACAGTACTATCGACAATCCAACAGTTATTTTTTCACTGTTTGAAAGATAAATTTTAGACCAACTGAGCAGAATGTGCTACAATGGCGCCCTACACTTTTTAAAATGTTATTTAAGATGGTGAATATTACTGAAATGAGAACAGAAACATTATTATGTTTATTGAACACATACACGTTTTGGACGAGAGTAGTAATTAACTTGACAAACTGTTCACCTTATTTCGTTTCCAAATAGCTAAAAGTTTACTATAAAAATAAAGAATGTACTTAATTGACTATATGAATGTATTTGTGTGGGTGTATCTGATATTCCTTTCCATATTATAGTACCATTCACTTAATTCTTTGTTGTACTCAGTTGTTCCTTTCCTTTTCATAACCTGCCATCTCATCAAAGTCCACGTCCCCACCCAAGTCCGTTTCCCACGCCTCAATGCCGCCAACCCTTGCCCGTCGATTTTAAAAATATACATATAATTTCGACTCATGGTATGGCATTGTATGTTACATTCATCGGGTGATCTCTACCACTTCCAAATACTTGTGTAGATGATCTGACCATTCAGTTTCTTCCATCAAACTCATTAGAACTATGTACACGAAAATCGCATCACATTTTTTAACAATACTATCACTTTCTTCTTAGCAATTTTCTGTTCTGATAATCTGATGTATTTGAATTGTAAATTTTATCGATTGCATTTTTTCACAATGAATGCAGCTAGATGAATCAGTTCTCTAATAAACTTCCATTCAAGGATCAAACAGTTATTGGTAGGGTTTTCTGCACTAGCGCAACCAGGATTTTCCTACGAGATGTATAAGCGTAGAGTCCAGTTGACTTGATGTTCCCATATAAAGAACCAGCTGTTTACGTTGCGTTGCCCGACTGACCGTTTGTCACAATCGTCTGTTGCAGAGCCTCGCCCGCTGCGGTTCAAAGCCTCCTCTCGCTCAAACATGCGCTGTCTACTACCCGGCCCGTCCCATTCCGATCGGCCCCGCGGCGCCCGGCTACAATGCGAGTCGCATCGCTTCTACTCGCATTGGGCGATGCCACTGAACTCGCGAATCCCTCACCTTCTGAGATCGCTCAGGGATTCAACTGTGCCTCTGTCTGGAAGTTCCTAGGGTTCCGGTTCCGACGGATTTCCTGTACTTTACTTGTTTTTTTTAACTATCTCAAGTTCACGTGCGAAAGACGGAGATGGAGGATAGACTCCAATGAGGAGTTGCAACGTCACTACAGCTCCAACTTTTACGGCTCCCTATTGTAGTTTTCCTTCCCTCTCCCCCTTACGCGTGTGACCTTGAGATGCCACGTTAAAAAATCCAAGTATAGCTAGATAGCTAGGTCAAATTCAGTTGCTGTCTGGAAGAGACTCCTAGTGGCCGGCTGCACTGATCGGTAGTTCTCCGTGGTTTCTCCGATCCAGGCGAATGCCGGAGCAGTACCCTAACAAAACACGGGTCACGGACTGCGCACGAACTTTTCTTCCTCTTCCTTGCCCTATCCTCACCCCTTACCCACACACATACACACACACACACACACTTACTCTAACATGCACTACACTGCCACAAATACCGGGAGACCGGTCGGGGACCTACAACTTGTCCCAGCTGGGGTGCTGCTCTGCTGGAAGGAGATTCTTGGATGGCGGCATGTAGGTCGGCGCAGGGTCTCGCCATCGTTCGTAAGAAGATCATCTTTCGCGACATGCACTACACTTACGAGGCAAACGACCTTACCAGTTGACGTTCCCGCATCCAGTAATTAATCACTCAATGAAAGCGAACACCCTTTTGTTTTCTCTAATTGATTAAGCGGGTTGACTCCTGGGAGTTCATGCACCAGCCAAACATCAGTGCATGGGGGTTGCCTACCTATCGGCGGTAGATGTCACAACTGGCGTACTTGAAACATTGTTATATATATTTTGCCACCGCATGTTTATTGGCTAAAAGTGATCAATTTCGATCCTCGTAACAGCTATCCCGAGACAGATGTACACGATGCTGGGAGAGAGACATGATGACATGGGAGGTGACATGATGATGGGAGAGAAAGGAAGAGGCGGAGGGGAGATGAGAGGGGGAGAGGTGTGGAGGGAGGGGGTGGCGGCCCCTGTTGTGCGTTTGGCGATCGACTGGCTCGCCTCAAGTAGCGACGCCGCGCACGCTGCGAGACGCGGAATCCAATTTCAACACGGCCACTGCGCTCTCTGCCCACTTACTTGGAGGGCGCGCGGAGGGAAGGATAAAAGCGCGAAAACAAGACGTACGGAATATGGTCGTTTCTTTTATTTCCGCTGTCGTGAACTGAAAGGGTTTTTGACAATATTGGCAGCTAACGGGGAGGGGAAATCAATGTCGTGTGAGGGCTCTGCAAGTGGGTGATATTGCGCTCGGCCGAAAACGTCGTCTTTGTCCTCTCGTTTGGAAATTCCTCTCAAGTGTAAACCAGAAAGACCAGAAGTCAATACGATGCCTATGCTATGAGACGATGTTTGAAGATGATAACCTTTTTTTTAAGTTTTACCTATTTTAACTGTATATATATATATATATATATAATATAGAACTACATAATAATTATATATGTGTATGTATATGACACTATAATTATCACATTGTCCATATAAATTGTATGTAATAAAAAAATTGCTAGTAAAAAATGTCACTCTATTGTATATGATTCAATTGTTAGTCATTCCTGAAAGTAAGTACTTGTTTAAAATTGAATCTTGGAATAACCCGAAAAAATCAAGAATGAAGAAACGCCAGCATAGTAGTTCGTGCTATGTTTCCCGTCATCCTATTCGTCCTCTCTCTCTTAATAACATTGCTGATGAGGTTGATGCACTGTAAACGTTTGAGAAACAGGTGTTGCCAAGTATGAATATTTTTAATTCTTAAGATATTTTCGATTACTTAGTGATCATCATCAGACCTAAACCGAAAATAGGTTCAGGAATTATAAAAATACAAATAAAACATGAAATTGAGAATTGAAGTGAATACATGAATTGAGAAGTAAAAATTGATAGTATGTACAAGTCATTTACAAAGTATAATGTCAAGAAGTATGTCAGATGCGTAAGCCAAATCGATCGTACATACCATGCAAGGAGGTAGAACAGTTGCTGCATCGTCTGTTCTCTCTCTGTTGCTCATGGGTTCGTCTCTATCGCGTGTGTCAGGGCAAAGCCGGCCAACTTTGTAGACTGTTGGCAGAAGCGCTAAAATGCCAGTTCAACACAAACTAAAGGAGTAATGGCCTCAAAGTCGCCTGTCAATAGTTCGAGAGACAAACTTTCCGAACTACGAGATGCGGCGGAAGTTCAAGAGAACGGAAGTTGTAAGTGGAAAAGCAAACGAAATATTGTTTTACGACAGTTTGATTCATCTCTCGAACCGAGTTAGGAGAACAGGTGACGAAGTACGAAGTTACGTTTACACTGCTTGGTAACAGAGTTCTTAAATACACTGACAGTAAGAAGGATTTTTATGAAACACTTCATTTTAGAGCGTCATCATTCACGCTTACGGCAATCATTCTTCAACTTTTTTGTGAAATTATTGAGGGTAGTTTGTTTTTAAATATAATGCATGTCTTCACTTATTTGGAAATTTCTAATAATTTGAATGATTATTAGTAACTAGCGTATATCAGCTTTCTTGAAAATATGTGCATTACTCCGAGGTAGAGTGAAGTTTCTACTTATAAATAACTCATAAATATACTCTTTTAGTACATAAAGATTCACACAAATGTTACAGATGTATTTTTATGCACATGTTTCTGACCCCTTCGACAAATCTTCTTGATTGATTATATTAATATGGCGGAAATGAAAGAGGTTCCTCGTGTGGAAAATATTTATTGGGTTAAGTTACTTGATTAGTACGAACGATAACATTCTTCTTTTGAAAATATTGATAAGAATATTGATATATTTATATTTAGTAGATGTAAGCGGCAAAGTTAAGATAAGAATAATTCTTTAGTCTTCTCTTAAATTTGCCGCTCACATCTACTTTAACTACTTTCATCATGATCGTCGTTCACGTATTCAGCTTTCTTTTCAGCTATAATTCAAATATATTGACACACAATATTAAGTCTCCTTCAAGACTCTACTCCATCCTCATTCATTTCACTCATTTTATTCCCTCATCTTTCCTTTCTCATTTACATAACTTGTGTACTTATCCTCATCTCTTCTAACACTGCCTACATATTTTCTCGCTTTACATCCCTAATTAGATTTACCTGTTTATATGTATGTGTAGCAGTAAATTGTTCTGAGTAAAGTAAATCCACTACTATCAAAGGACAGTAGGTGTAGCAGAATATCTAAGAAAATATTTTTACATCGATTATATATGGTATTGAGAGCACATGATACTTAGTATTTCTATTTTTTTCCGTAAATAACTTATACAAGAGACAAATCTTACAATTTACGAACATAAATAGAGACTTACATGACTGCTAAAACAACGTCAACAATATACATATATCTATATAACACTCAACTTTCTTTTACTTAACTACACCTATATATCAATGGGGAGGCGAATTATTGCGCAAATGTTCTCTGCTCATTGGTGTGCGTGTTTACTGATTCAGATATCTCCACATTTGCGACTGACAAATGGGTGCCGTGCGGTCTAATTTAACGTCTGGAGATAAAGCAAGGAAATCTAATTTGGGAGGACGACGTCGGGGGCCGCGTGTGTGGCATGCCTCCGCCGCTGCCTCGATCGCGGCCAGTTCATCAGTGGTCGCAGCGGGGAAGGGAAGGGGCGGGGAGCAGCTCGCGTTCCTGCGGTCCCAGCCTTCCACCCACCGCGGCCCGCCCTTTACTCAACGCTGCCGTGCAGTCTCCCCGTCGCCGCCGCCTTGTCCTTGACAACCCGCACCTGCCTGCCGCCCTTCTGCCTCACAGCCCCGACACCGCTGCCATCACACACCGCGCGTTTCTCCGATCAACACCATGCGAATGTCGTAGCAGTACCCTAACGAACGGGCCACGGGTCGAGCACGATCTTTCCTTCCTCTTCCTTGTCCTATCCTCTCCCCTTACACACACACACACACACACACACACACTAACAGGCACTACACCACCAGATATTACGGGAGATCGGTCGGGAGCTTAGAGCCTATTCCGGCTGGGGCGATGCCTCGCTGTGGGAGAGTCCTGGTTAGGGGTAAACCCCGCTAGCCGACGGTAGATCGGCGCCGGATCTCGCCATCAAGTGGTGGAAGATCATTTCCACCTCTTGATGAAAAAACATTCACTACACTTACGAGACTAATGACCTCGGAAGTTGACTTGCCCGGAAACACTAACAACCAACCAACAGGCCACTCCAGCCCACCCCTGCCTCTGTGCCTCCGTCACATCCCCCGCGACCACAGAACAGCCTTGCGATTCTCACCAAATTCTCCACGGCGTATATCATCTTCATCCCGCAGTCAACTGTTCTTAAGCCGTTTACCTTCATTTAAAAAGGTCATAGTCCGACTCCATCCCGTTATGTTTTCCTCGTTAGTATGGGGATTGATTTCTACGTTTCACGTGCTCTGTTTAAAATCATATTGATCGGTTATAATTTTTCCACCTCTGCCTCGGTTTCACGAAGAAACTTGCATGACCTTTGAGAGCACTGCCAACGCAGAGAGCAACCGCCGCTCAAAAGTTTGTGAAAACTAAAATTGAAACCTCCTATCATAAGCATCTCTTACCTCACTAGGATAATTCCGTAGATTCTGTCATGTTCACTTGTATTCGAGGTTTTCACTTAACTGGTGAGATATTATCTACACGCTACTTAGGAAAGCAAACTAAACTTTTTACTGCTTCCGAAACACTGGATGAACGAAACGGGATGGTGTCGGGGAATGCCTGCTCAGATAACGAAAAGTAAAAGGGGATCAGCTGGGAAGCAAAGGTTAGGGAAAGCCAGCGGGATGTAGTCGGGCGATTTCCCTATTCTCTTTTGCCCCGGCGTCGTCCTTTTCTTACCGCATGACTCTTCGATTCGCTTAACTCCGCTCCCTCCTCAGCGCTCGAATTTCCATTGACTTCCTCCACATCTTCTCCTATCTGTCACTCTATTCTGTGACTATGAATCATGAAGTGCGCATCTGAGTGCCCATGCCCTCACGAACCACTGCCACCAACATTAAAGATACTGACTCAGATAGCTCGAGGCACAAACATTGTGCAGCATCGTTGACTGGCAGGTCCCAGGGTTCACTTCCGATTATTGCAGATTTTCGACCCTAGCTGAAACCTGAGTCAAATTTGAACCCTCTCTGTAAGAGTATACGAGCGTCTGTCAGACCTGGCCAAATGTTTACCGTGCTTTCCCAGTTCAATACCACGCGAATGCCTGAGCAGCTCACAGCTCGCGGACAGCGCGCGATTTCTTACCTACCATTATACACAGAAACTTTGATTCAACGCAATACGACTTTCAAAGAAAATATAATTATACATTCAGTAGTTTCATGTCAATTTACGTCTGTTTTCTAGTTTCACGTACCATCTTCAATTTACTACTATGTATTGTGTTCAAAAAAAGTATTTCTTCTGTACAAAACGGTATCAGAAAACGTTTAATTCTCTCTTGAGCTATAAGTCTGAAAGAAAATAATTTTGCTTTCTGAATTTTTCATGGATATTCCGTCGTGGCTTTACTTGACACGGATTGTTCATTCCCTCTGGAAATCACTACACCAACAACCAGTACCAGAAATTTCCATTCGCGGTGTGTCTCCCGCGTGGGCTTGCGATGTCAAATGCAATACCGCGGCCGCACAAGCGGGCCGACGCCACGGAAACAAGCTGCTGGCGCGCGCGCCAACTCGAGGTACCAGTGCGCCAGGATGCGCCAGGAAGGTCTCTCCGCACCACATCGAGTCAGGGCTTCCTATTATGAATTGCATTTATGCTGATACCAACTGGATCACTGGGAAACAAGTGAAGAAACAACACTCCCAGCATCTGTTATGGTTGTGGTGGGTATGTAATTTAGGTTTTCGTCTTACATGTTTAGAAAGTCTTCCTTCGTTTCAGGGCGAAAAGCCCGTCTTTGCCTCCCTAGGGAGGAAAGTACCGACAGTGCTACCAACAGTACTACAGAAAGCAAGTTTATGCCCATTAACAGGTCAACGTTCAATATTAGGATTTTTTCGTCACACGTATCGTGCGTAAATGCCATTATCTGATCTCCCGAAAAGGTATTGGATTTTTTAGGATTTATATTTTTCGCTTTAGAAAAGCGATATGCTTTGTGTATCTGCAAATGTAAAACATTTTATTTGTATCATTTACGCATGGAAGATATAAATACATTTGTTGTGTAAAATAAGATACAAACCTATATGTGTAAGTTCATTGCAACTCGCAACATATATTTTATCATGAAATAAATTGACTAGAGAGTCGAGAGAGTCGAAGCCTGCACAGATTTTGCCTTCAATGAGAAGCAAAAAATCAAAACATTTTCTTTTAAAAATGTGCGCCTTCTCACTGCACCACTTCATAAACAAATCGTATACCTTTTTGTATCTTTCTCTTGCCTTCCTAGAAAGTAACTCCCCTGCAGCTTATCCTGTGATTTCCAGAATTTCGGAGTATTTTCCATATTTTCTTGAGTTATATTTACTTCGATACCTTCCATTTACAGCTTGTAAACAACTTTTCGCCCCTCTGTTGCGAAATAGAACAATACTAATGGAATCTGATCGCAAATTTGTAATGAAAAGTTTGAAAATATCATATAAATTAAGGGTAATATATGCAAGTATGACAAAAAGTAGTATGTGTTACACGGGCAAAACTACACTTTCCTACTCTCAATTTGATTGCAACCCTCGGACTAATGCCCTCGGGTCGTAACATTCAAACCTCGAGGAAAAAGTATTTCTTTCTACCCTTGTGACATAACATACTGTTTTCTTTGTTACAAACTGCAGCTCATGCTTCCAACATTATTTCTGTTGCTAGCACTCTCGCCAGCAAGATGCCGAAGTGGAGGGACTTTCCTGGTACACTACAATATTGGGCGTACTAGACAGAGTACTAGTAGAGGACAGAGATTGGCGCGCTCATTTAGTCATTGTATTTCCCATATATTTTTAAATAATTTCTTCGTAGTACTCAGTTCAAGTGCTTGAATTCCTGTGAAAAGTTTGATGCGATTCATAGAACGCAAAAATTTATTGATTTTTTCGTGTTTCCGGGCGCGTCAACTGCTTCGGTCATTAGTCCCGTTAGTGTAGTGCATGATTTTTTCTCGGGAGACGGCAGTCAACTTCCCCCGCTGGATGGCGAGATCCGGCACCGACCTACCGTCGGTTAGTGTTTTTTTTCCCCTCACCAGGACTCTCCCACCAGCGGGGCACCGCCCCAGTCGGGACAAGCTCTAAGCTCCAGACCGGTCTCCCGGAATATGTGGTAGTGTAGTGCATGTTAGTGTAAGTGTGTGTGCAAGGGGAGAGGATAGGACAAGGAATGGGAAGGACAGATCGCGCGCGGTCCGTGGCCTGTTTATCAGGGTACTGCTCCGGCATTCGCATCGTGTTTATCGGAGAAACCACGGAAAACTACCGATCAGAGCAGACGGCCGCTAGAATTCTCCTCCAGACAGCGACTGAATTCGACCTAGCTGAGAAGCTAGTGTCGAAAATCCCTCCGCCGTCAGGACTCGAACCTAGGACCTCCCGGTTAGAGGCGCTGCAGTGACATCAGTTGATGCACTGAGCTACCGCTACCGGTAACACAAAAATTTCTATCAATGTGTTGCATTCACGACGAAGATCGCTGACGGCATCAGTCACACCTCAGCAGTTCAAAGTCCAATTCGGCTACAAATTTCGGGATGAAAATCGATGTCGTTTAAAAGGACGATGAGATTATCCGATGAAAGCCTTTCATGTTATTACCATTATATTAGTTCCCTACTGCATCATTTGCTTGTACACTAAGTGTTCCAGATCTCATAAGAGGATCATCACAGTTACTGTTAATTTCCCAAATGAATTTGGTTTAATTATTTTGTGGTGACCCACAAAAAACGATATCCTGTAGAAACAAAATGTGCTTATCGACTATTGGTAGATATTGCTTCGACGTAAAAGACTATAAGAAGAGGTATTGTTTGTGTACGGCATTTTCTACAAATGACAAGTTTGTATATTTGTGAAGGTTCAAAACGAAAAGTCACCAGTCCATCTTCATTAAATTTGGATTTTGAAATTGTTGAATCAGAAGTGATATATACATGGATTCTCACCAACAAACATCACGTGTCCTATTTGAAAGAGAAAACAAAACAAGCATTTTGTATCACAAAGCGAAAATTTTATTCAGTTGTCCCTTATTTCCGTGTAAAAATGAAAACATGGGCATGGGAACTTTTGTTCTTTTTTCGTAACTTCCTGGTTGACATTTATATCCTTTAGGGGGTTTAACAAATTGTGCAAAATAACACTAGGTGACCTTTTGCTCTGTATCTCCACATTTCAGGCAATCTTTTTTTCACTTGTTTGCGTTACTTTTCGCAAGCCGGGTGACGCATTACAATGTAATTAACTGGTCGTAAACACTGGTATACTCTACTGCAGTTTTGCATGAACTTACGATCCTCAAAAACTGGTAACAAATTATCAGCGACTTGTATAAAACCAATGCTCAAATTAATAATATACTCTGCTCTTATGCTCTGAATACGGTGTGCCTTTGCTGTTTATCTTCAGTATGAAATATTTTCTATATTTTTAAAGATAACAAGCGACATAGATACTTGGTTTGTTCATTCCAGAAACAGTTTCCAACGTTTTGGCCATCATACTACGACTTTCCTCAGGGTAAAATGTTTTTTATCTGAAAATATGGTTTTATGGTACACTCTCTCCTACTGATTTACAAAACCTCGCCAATGAAAAGTTACTCAATTACGACAGATATTTTTATTGTCTCATTATGTCTGTAGGGAAGAGGAATAGTGTAATCGTGCAGCGGAAAACGACAATTTTTCGACAGAATATCTCATGGCGTCGGGCTTCCGTACCGAAAAAGTGGATACATTTTATTCCTGTATGACTTACATTCTTCCTGTATGTCTAACATGTTGTGTAGACTGTATCCATGTTTTGTGGATTCTTTATATTAAAAAATTGATTGAGGGCAAAACGTCTGTCAAAAATGTTTGGCTTAAACAAAATCTGTTCTAAAAACGTGGATCATTATATAATGTCATGTACACATAACAATACGAGTAGTTTTCGTGTAATTTCTGCTTGAAAATAATGAATTTTTTTAAATTCCTTAAACAGTTCCTAATGTTTTTCAAAGATAGGGAAAAGGAGGATTTAAAAATGGCTGGGTCTCATTTTTGTTGAATTTCCTTAATTTTCGATAATTGCATAAAATAGAAAATCGAGCTTTTGTAACGGGCAGTTGACCAGTATTAAGTTAAAATTCTTCATTCATCCTTATTCGACATTTATGCCTTTCAAGGTATTGCATCACATATAATGAACATACAATATTAATATTTGTAATGCACAGTTAATATATAAATATACGGACAATAACAATATTAGAGGTACGTCTCGGTAGGAACTTCTTAACTAGCATGAAATTTAATATAAGAGTTCAGTTAATTGAAATATTGAATAGTTTTAAATAATGATGGAGACAAAACAATTTATGAATATTCTAGCATTTTCGGATGAGCATTTTGGAGTAGAACTTTGAATATTGTTTGGGATATCTAGACTTTATTCTTGGATAGGGATTAGTCGCCACTCCAAGATTTAATTTTTCTGAAGCAAGGCAAGGATTTAATGTAGATTTTTATAGTAATATTTTTATTCATATTGCAAGTGATCGTGTGGAAAGTTCATTTTCAATTGAGTTGATTGGTTGATTGAGTTGAGTTGATTGAGTTGATTGATTGAGTCTATTGATTGATTTATTTGATTGATTGAGTTGATTGATTGATTGATTGATTGAGTGTGCTTTGCGTGCCGCGCAGACGCCGCGCCATGAACGGCTCGGGCGGGAACCTGAGCGGCGAGCTGTCGCTGGGCGCCAACACGACCGAGCGCCTCAAGCAGACCTTCACCTACGACCGCGTCGAGGTGCGCGTCATCTTCATCATCATGTACACCATCGTCTTCTGCTGCTGCTTCTTCGGTGAGTTACTCAAAATAATTTGTCAAATATTACAAGCTTCTTGGTTTAATCGTAATGGTAAAATTTTAAAAGAACTATCTACTACTCATCCAACTTTTCTTGAACGATGACTTTGCTTCCCCCTCCCTTGAGAAATACTCAATTGAAGGCAAAAGCTCGCAGCGAGTACTGATGACATTTCAAACATTAAAACTTCGTTGGCGCGAAACAGAAGTTAGTCAAGGCTAGTAGTTGCTTTCATAGTCGAGAACGTCTGTTTAGCTTTATTACAATTATCTAAGGAAATGGCTGAGGCAGGTCCAGGTCCATTAAGGGAGGCACCTAAAAGTCTTATCTACTTTCCCTGCTGTTGCCTACCCTGAGTGATGGTCTGGCCGCACACGTAGCAGGTTTTACTTTGAGTTTCCAGAGGTTGGCATGACTGTAAATACTCTAGTGGCCGACTTTGCAACTAATATCCCCACTGCGCCCGCATTTCTTCAATCCAACGTTCAAGAAAAGTTGTGCCAGTAGTATAGATCCAATAAGTACGTATATTTCAAAATTATCAAATTGCTTTTACTCTTGTCTTTGATCTTGTCCAGCATCTAATACATTTAATTTAGGTAAATCATGTAATAATTTTCCCTGATTAAGACTCAATATTTAAAAGGTCTCTTTCAACCCCCTTAATTAGCGGTATGAAATTCAAACTACAAGAAAAATATTAAATTAATTGTAAATAATTTATAATGTAGGGCCTCTCGTAGGTAATCTTAGGAATTATAATGTTTGTTTGTTCTAGATTACTGAATTGTAAAAACAATGTAATTGTACTCGTCCTTGAGAGATATTTGTATGTCGAACAAGAATACATAATATTAAATCCCCTTTCGCCCAAGGAGCTTCGCGGTCGCTTCCAAGGTTCCGAGGGAGAATAAACAACCCATTGTCTTGGTATCTAAGCTGTCGTTGCACTGTAACTGACTTGTTATTTTCAGCAATCCAACTCAGCGGATTATTTATAATCGGATATTTTTTGCTTTCCCACGAAACAGAAATAATGTTAAAAGAAAAATGTAGTACAATACGTAACATTGAAGATCAAAATACGGGAGTAATTTACGGTTCTTTGCGGCGGCAATTTGCGACAATATGGTTTCATATTCACTTTTTCAAATAAGAATTGATTTGTAAATATCATATTCTGGAAATTTGGGGAAATAGTTGCTATTGTATGGTTCGGCCATTTCCCATGTGGACTTATTTGGTATCTGTCGAAACCAGGGAGGAATATTATCCTGGGACACATGACAGAAACTCACTTGGTTTATTCTCTTCGTATCCGCGTCACTAGAAGATTTCTTCGAATCCCGCCTGCAAGTGTTCTGCTGTATACGTCTAATGTATTGCATTAGTGAAGCCCTAGTGTTGTAACCCTTCCTGAGTTGCGAACGTAAAATAATCACCGTTGCGCTCCGAGAGTATCTCCCAGATGCATCTTAATTGGGAAGCTTATAATCAAAAACTTTTATCTCGAAATCAAACTTTATTTAATCATTTAATGCATTAAAAACGCGTTTGCAGATAATATAGATAAGTAAAAAGTAAAAAATGTTGTTTTTATCAGCAGTCCTTGCACACATCACTTCGACATGCTCTCAATATAAATGTCTTTCGTATTTTATGTACGAATACTTCAACTTATTTAGTTGTTCAACAATATGGAACAAATTAGTTCAGCAAGTTGCGTATTTCCGAGATCTAAATTTGGTAAACTGCATATCTCAACTGAAGGTGTCCTGAACGATTGCACTCTGACTTTTAAGTAAAAAGATATAATTGAGATTAAATAAAATCGCAAAATAGTCTGAGTTTAGGTCAATACTTACTAAGACATTAGGGAGGAAGTTACTGCAAAATTCTTTCCGAATCTCGTTTCACCTTCAATAAACTATCCGAAGTACGTGTATCAGACAGATACAACGCTACTGACGGAAAATTAAATATTTGTTCACTGGAATAGAAATAATGACATTATGGGCGATTTATAGATTCATCGGTATTCTAGAATTGAAATGATATAAATTCTTACTTTTAATGAGAGACATCTGAGAGTAAAGCTATTCATATTTCTTTGCAGAACTCAAAATCCTTTTCTGTAGTGAATGAACTTGCAACTTCAAATGATGATGTCTCAACAGCATTATTGTCTACGTTTTCAAAGAAGAGATATGCATTAACTTTTAAATTTAAATAAGTGAGCGAAGGTATTTAATATCGTCCATTAAACTGAAAACCATTCAGAGGGCTATTTTACAAATAAAACTAAAATAAGCGTCCGTCTTCTTCATTAAGTTCTGCGATTAATATAAGTGCTTTTTGGAATTTCCATTCACTTTGAGATTCTTAGATGCTCGAGGATTTCGCAGACTGTTAATGAACGAGTCGATTTAACGGCTGAAATTCACTGGTTAATCACCCGCACGTGCCCGAAGGCTCTTTCTCGCGATCCCTCGCTCAAGGAGCTCTTCCTTGAATTTCAACGCGCCCCCAGAGATGGAGAAATCAACGTTGTTTTTCATCGGAATTCTTCTGTCTCTAGAGTTTTGCTCGACATTTCCTGTTTCATGGCGAGAGCACTCTCTGATTTAGAGCCACCCCTAAGGTTTCAGGTCGTTTGGTCAACGGACAAAAGGTCTAATACTCGTTAGGTCTAATGAACAGGACGTCTATTGCGAACCAGGACTAAAGCGAAAGGTCCACGCGACAGAGGGTCTAATACCAAAAGAGGGACTACAATCAGAAGGTTCAGTTTACAAGGTCTAAGAGACATAAACACCGAAGTCTAGTAGATATACTAATGTGCCTAAAATAAATACAAAATTAATCAAAGGCAAGTAGAGCAAATGGTAGCAAATGGCCAAAATTATAAAGATGGTGGTGTACATCTACTTATACCTTCGGTCTTTGAACCACATATTAAAATTCCATACTCCACCAACAACTGAAAATGAACACCTGTTTGAACACTTGAAATAAACACCTGTAAATATTTTAACACCTGTTTTGTTCTATGTACATTACGTACTTCCTGAATTAAAGTGTATCATTCCTATTGTGATTTTATTTCAGACAATAACATACTGTCGTAATATGTGAACCACATTTTATTACGTATTTCTGTTGCAGCATAATAGATTAGACCGATAGATCGAAGTTTATTAGACATTTTTGACAATTACACCAAATATTATTAGACCTTTTAAAAATTAGACCAAATTTTCTTTAGACGTGTTCTATGGACCTTCTAACTTTAGGCTTTAAAAATTAGACCCACTGTCAATCGACCAAATATCTTTAGACCTAACGACCTCTAACCGCCCCTAAGTATACAACAGCAATATTTTATACCATTAAGAAGTTATAGTTTCATTTGCAATTGCGCTTACATCTAGTCCAGCAATAGAGTACCACATTCTTCTTTCTTCTTAAGTAGTTGTCTAGAGAAATTTAGAATCCTTTATAAAGAATAATTTCGAAACTACAAAGAATACAGCGGGAACTATAAGACGGTAAATGTTGGTCATTTGCTTTCTTAACTGAAGTTCTCGGGGAAAAAAACATATAATGAAGTACTTACTTTCGTCGTTGAACGGTCCAATGATCATATGCAAGCAGTGCTATTAATAAACTTTTCATAATATAGTTTGCTTTACTGTCAATAAATTTGTGTTTCTTTTTTCTTTATTCATTCCGTAAATACTACGTGTCCAATGCACATAAAATCAGAAACAGCCCCTTTTCACTATTCTATTTATCTAGTTTAAGGAAAAGTATTTGTTCTTTAGTTCAATGATCTCAGCAGTAGCAACTGACTGAATAGATAATTTATTCAGAGACATTATTACAAGAGGCATAGAACCAGAGATAAGTAATGTCTTTTGTTGAAGATTTTACGCAAGTGTTTTATGAACAACAAGTCCAAACCCGAAACCTTACATTCAAAATATAAAGATTTGAAATTTCAAAAACTATATAAATATAAACTATACAAATATCAAAACAACATTTTTATTACACTGACTGGGAATGGAACCCTTCAGTCTAATTATCATGATCGCAGTATTATTTAAATTCCTAACAAATGGAAATATCTGGTCTTGAATATTGCGACGTAACCATCTTATGCATTTTATTCCTTTTCCATTTCAGTTCTTTAATCAAATTATTTTCTTCGAATTTTATAAATGTTGCAACTTTCAGTGTTAAAGGTTTCGTTTACACATCACACATTCTTAGATCAATTTTAATTGAATATTAATTAAAACATTAATCAAAATATTACATTAATTACTAATGCATCAAACCAAAATGCAAACAAAACTCAACGAAATCAAAAGCAAAAAGTAAATTAATAACTAAAGAGAGGATTTTTAATCACTTACTCTCGTCTATTGTGTAGTTCCAAACAATTATTCTTTGACCTTTTTAATATATCTGTTCGTTGCAAATAAGAACATGCCTGTCATACCCCAACTTGTACCTAAGGTAGCAAATGTTTGGAATCAGTTGTTGCAAGCTATATAACATTTATTCAAGACTCAAAACTAAAATCTTCCTACAATTTCCTTCTCTTTGACAATCATTGAACGTAGGCATATTGAAGCCCATGACCCAAATCTCTGTGCTGGGGAATCCATCTTGGCCTTCCCTACAAAAGTGTGCACCTCATAGACTCTCCCTCACTCCGGATGATGGCTGCATTGCTAGGTATAGGTCGAGCCGCTGTCAGGAGGAACATTCTAGCGGTCGGCTGTTCTAATCGGTAGTTTTCCGTGTTTTTTTTTTTTCGATCAACCCTAGACGAATTCTGCAGCAGTTCCCGAACAAAGGAGCCACGGACCGCAGGCGGTCTTTCCTTCCCCTTCCTTGACCTATCCACACCCCTTACTAACACATGTAAGTAAGTACAACACTACTACACATGCCGGAAGTCCGGTCGGGAGCTTAGAGCTTGTCCCGGCTGGGGCGGTGCCCCGCTGATGGGAGGTTGATGAAAACACCGCTGGCCGACGGTAGGTCAGCGCCGGATCTTGTCACCCAGAGGTGGAAGATCATTGCCGCTTTCCGTTTTAAAATCATGCTCTACACTGTTGGTCAAAAATTGTCTGTAAACATTTCAAAGTAGGTCAGCGCCGGATCTTGTCACCCAGAGGTGGAAGATCATTGCCGCTTTCCGCTTTAAAATCATGCTCTACACTGTTGGTCAAAAATTGTCTGTAAACATTTCAAATTTTATTTCAATCATGGCTCAAGAAGTCAGTAATATCTGAACTTAAATTACTATTGCTATGAATTATTAAACTTAATTTTAATAACTTCTCTAATATTAATTCAATGTTCGAGATATTTCTAGAATTGTCAGAATATCAATTACCCTATATCGTGATGCACTGTGTACTTAATGACATACGAGACAGAGGTAATATAGAGTAGTGGTAGATCATCTTCATTTGAATTTATTTTTGATTTCTTTCGTCAGCTATAATACATTAAACTTATTTTCTCATGTGGTGTAAATCGATATTTGTCTCAAACAATTATTTATAATAAGCAATTGAAAATGTATTCCTCTATGGTTATTCCTCTATGGTTGATTTTCATACAAATTTAAATCAGTTGAAGTGAAAATCTCAATGCAACAATAACTTTTTGTTCGCATTAAACAAACGACAGTTATTTTAATATCGTACAACCAAGTACGCGTGTAGCCATACACTTTCATTGGCGAGACTCAATATACGAAGAACATTTATATTCACGTATCAAGTTATTGTTTAAACGAGTGCTTGATTGAAAATTATTTCTTTAAAAACAAGGGAAATCACAAATACAGTTTATTTAATTACGTCAATATAAAGGTAGAAGTTTGGTATTTTAAAGAAGAATTAGGCATCATTAAGTTATCTTAATTGAGTAGAGTGTTACGTAATCGTCTGGCACCAACGTGGCATCCCCATTTGCAGGAGTCGTCCCTCAGCTTTCGGCCTGTTGAGGCTGCGGAGCGAACTCTCATTTGGAGCACACAAGCCCCCCCCTCCCCACTCCGCCGAGCCGTTATCTGGGACAGAAATAAGGTCCAAAGGGCGGAGGGACGGCGTTGCGCCCAAGTTGGGGCGCTGGTCCGTGTCAGCAGGGCAGGGGGGGGCACCGGCTGGTCGAGACGTGCCTCGGCGACCGCACGCCCCTGCCCCCGCCCCCGGCCCCCGCCCGCCCCCGCCCCCTCCCTCATCACCCCTCTCGTCCCGGCCCTCTCCCTGGCCCTCGACCCACCCTCGGCCCCGCCCTAGCCCCCGCCTTCATCCCCGCCCCCGCCCTCGCCTCCGTGCCCGCCCCCACTCCCGCCTTCGCCCTCTCCCCCGCCCTCGTCCCCTGCGCATTGCCTTTCTCCCTCCTCCTCCCGCCCCCGCAACAGCTTCGACGCCTCGCATGCTGCGGCACAATCGCGGCCGCCACCGCCTCCTGGGAAACTTGGGCCCGCAACCGAAGGCGGCCGCTGCCGGTCATTTGTTTCCCGCGAGTTGCAAAGGCCGCACGTGGTGGAGGCTGCTGGCAGGTGGAAGCGATCCCCGCGCTCGCTGACTGAGCGATCGGTTTATCTCCCAAGAAGAATTCTGGAGGTATCGATTTCTGGAAGTTTACGGATTTCGCTCTTCTTTTACATTTTTTGCTTTCATGGTATCCATTTGGCCTTATTCCCAGATGAACATCAATCAAAGCAGAAGATAGCTTATTAGTGTCAGAAAAGCTTTTTATCGCTTCGTATTTGTTATACGTTAAGAATATTGCTTCAGTCACTAACGTTTGTCCCAATGCGAGATTTGATCCCACGACTCTTCAAATTCAAGTGGAATCTCGTAATAACCACAATCACCCTTTCCAAAGCAAGTTATGGCACAAAAACTACTCAACCACCGCATAGTTCTTGTTCATAAAATGTTAAGAAAACTTAACGGAAACTCAAGGAAACCGTTATCGAATTTGAATACGTTTGTAAATATTCCTCTACTCTTTCTTACATGCACATATTTTCATGCACATTTCGTAATTTTGTCTAAAAAATCTCCAATTTTGATTAGAAAATTATAGAACAAATTATTTTTTGTTCCTCGTTTCTATCTCCCTAGCTCAAAGGAAAGTAAATTACATTTTATACATTCATCTGCTTCGAACATTTTTGAGGCTCTTCTCGATATCACCACCAGCAGTGATGAGGTATAAGCGCCCTCTAGTCTCCTAAAATATGTATGGTTGTGTAATGCATGTGAGTGTAATAAGGGTTGAAAATAGGACAAGGAAGAGGAAGGAAAGATCGCGCGCGATCAGTGGTCCGTGAGTAAGGGTACTGCTCTGGGATTCGCCTAGAATTGATGGGAGAAATTATGGCAGCAGCCGGACAGCAGCCGGCTTTTTCAAGTCACCTCTAGTTAGCGGCTGAATTCCACTTAGCTTTATGGAGTACCTAGTGTCGAAAATCCTTCCACTATTGGGACTCGAACTGCAGGAACAGGAACTCCAAAAAGAGTGAAAAAAGTTTCTATTTTGACTGAAAAACGCAAAAACTGACTGTGTTCTTTCCCCTATTCTCGTACTGCGCACACAGACCAAGTGCTCGCACTCAATGCGCCTCTGCGTCCGCCGGCAGAGTGCGCAGAGGGCGCGTGGAGCAAGCGACTGCCTCCGCGCGTGAGCTGGCCGGAGTGGCCGAGGGGCAGGGAGGGATCTGGGGGTGGAGGAGTGCAGGAGAGAGTGGGGAAGGATTTTAAGCGATGAGGAGGAGCTGAGACGGGAAGGTGGGATGGGGTGCGTCGGGGGGAGGTGCATGGTGGAGGGATTGAGGGGAGGGAGGGGTCAGGAGGGAAGAGAATGGGGGGTTGAGGAGGGGGAAGGATGAAGAGGAATGACGAAAGGTGGAGAGGGGCAGAGGTCCCGGGGTGTGGGAGGAGCGGGGTTGGGGAGAGGAGCAAGGAGAGATCTGAAGGGCAGAGGAGGGGAGAGGCGAGGGGGGTTAAGGAGGGGAGGGTGAAAAAGCATGGAGAGGAATGTTGAGGGACGTGGAAGTCCAGGTGGGATGGGGTGCGGTGGGGAGCAGCCGGGTGGTGAGAGGCAAGGAAGGGTCTGGAGGGCAGAGGAGGGGAGGGTGGGGTAGGAAGGAGAGGAACGAGGAGGGGCGGGTAGGAGCAGTTGTGACGGCGGAGTGGAGAGGGCGGCGAGGAGGTGAGGCCTTGAGGGTGGAGAAGGGGAATAGCCACGAGGGTGAAGGAGGGGGAGGGGAGCGTGGGGGAGGGTAGAGGAAGATGAGGAGGGGCGGGGAAGTGCAGCGGAGGGGGAGGTGCCGCGCTGGGGAGGTAAAGTCCGAGCCGGTGCTTCGCGGATATCTGCGCGCCTAATCTCCGGCAGGCGCGTGCGACGGCGGGGGCGGCGAGGGGTGGGGGAGGGCGGGCAGTGACCGCAGCGGCGCGAAGGAGGGGGTGAGCTGGCGGTGGAGGCGCACGCGGAAGAAGGCAAAGGTGGCCTTGGGAGTGAAGAAGTCGCGTAAGAAGAGGGGGATACTCTGATGGCGGGGCGCGCGCAGGAGGAGAGAAGTGGTGGGGGAGGGCGGTGCACCGGAGGGTGAGGAGGTGTGGAGGGGGGCGGGGCGGCATGGGGCGCCGCGCGGGTAGAGCGGCGAGACCGCCAACTTGTTTCATTAGCTGAAATGGAAGTCACTGATGAAAGTGCTGCTTCCTTCTACTTTGCGGTTCCAAGGAAGTGAAGGACTGGCAGCCTCAGGGAAGGAAGTAGAGATGAAAAATACTCCGCTACAAAGCTACCTGTTTGCCCTTGTTAAGTTACAAAAGGAGACTACATAATGACATTACAATTATGTCTGCAACACTAATGTCATTTCGTTCCAGCTGTGTGTGTTCCTGTTTCAAGTTTACGTCTTTGCACTTTTAGATACCTATAGACATTTCAGAAGAGACTTTACTTCAGGCTGGACTAGCGTAGTTCCCACCAGTTGCCCATTCTTTGGCCCAATGTGTCCTCTGAGGAAATTTTCGTCAGTACATACTACGAGGGTATGTGCACTCAATATTTATAATTAATGTTATGTACTACAATACAAAATTTACGAGGCATTTTTTCAATATGTACACCATGCTTTTCAATGTACTTGCTCTATCATAATATCAGCTTCCCGATACTGTCGGGTAAAAGTATTTCCAATTAATCAGGAAGCTATGTATGCAATTGTTTCTAATCTGCATGTAGGATGCAAACCTTTGGCCTCTTAAAGCATTTTAAGTGAACAAACGCATAAAGAACAAGAAGATTAGAACTGTAGCCGCGATGCTCTGACATCTATAAATACACATTTCGTAGAGCTTGGGCGGTGATATGTGGACGCGCGTGTACTTGCAACAAAATAGTCTTTCAGCTATTCATTTAGGAGTTCTTATATACTAAATCTAACTTTCTTGTGGTTAGCCAGTTCTTCAACTGTCACTCATCAGTTATTCATAATCAGGGCACGGACTTGCTCAACATTGGCATCGGTAGTGTATGAGGCGGATCATCGTCTATCATACTGTATGCTTGTTTGATCGCTCTTCAATGGTTCAATCCACTGGTAAACTCTTCACCTTGTAAAACATTGCAACCACATTGAGCGGAATGTCTACAACGAATTTGAGCTTTTGGTGTAATTCAGTTCTCAAAAAGCGAATTTCGAAATCGTTTCTTTTTGTGCAAATAAAGCATGACGCAGCCATGTTTACGTCGCAATTACTCAAGCGAACATTAGGTGATATCGCTGAAACTTACCATAAGCAAAGTGAATGATGTCATCTTAAGTAAGTGCAAAAAGCTGTACAGTGATCCCCTAGCTGATTTAAAAAAAACGTAAAGATCCTTATTGATTTACCCTTACAAATAATTGAATAATCGCAGCTCGTGAGCTCATACCGTTCAGTCCTGTTAGGGAAAGAGAACCAGGCTTCACCTATGTAGATGACACTGCTGCTCGTAAACCCTTACATCGTGCACACTGTCATGACAAAACTCACGCAAACCTCTCGGGGAAGGAGGAGGATAAGCTTCGACAATTAAGTATAATACATGGTGTTCAAGAAATGCATACCTTGCCACATCGAGAAAGGTCATGCCTTCCGCAGGAATCGAACTCACAGCCCTTTTGTTAATTGAGCGCAAGTGCCCCAATCCCCTGTGCCATCCAGACCGGTCATAAATGGCGGTAAGAGGATCGAGGTGATACGTGGTGGTTAGGAAAGCCCCACTGCCCAACTCACATGCACATCCAAGCAACTCACATCCGAACGTGTGGTGGAATTTGTGCCCGTGGTCTTTCCAATGGAAATTACCAACCCGTTTTTGTCTTAGCGTTCTGGCTACCCAGAACCTCGTTTCTGTTGCTCAATGTCGAACATTGTTTCTGTTGCGCAATGAATGAGATTACTTGGTAAATTACAGATTCCATTATATAATGCGCCTTTTCTGTGTTCTATCTTCTTCTGTTTCTTTATGCATTCAACCGCAAAGGATTTCTTTCCTACATCTCGTTCACGGTTGAAGTATTCAGGGAAGAGATTATTTCGTTTGAATTTGGTAGAAAGGGAATCAAATTAATAGAAGGAAAAGTCCGTTTTCTCAAAGGTTTCGCGAAGACACTAAAGGGTCATTCACAAAAGGTGTACCAGAGCGTAAAGTCCACCAAAGCGCAATCATACCCACAATGCGTTCGTCCCAAGGGTCAGTGATTCTCAAAAACTTAAAAAATTCAAATGAGAGTAATTTCATGAAGAAAATGTTGCTTAAATACACAGAATGAGATACATTTCTAAAAGTTTAATCCTGTTTGCAGTGGCCCGTTTTATGCAGGTTAATGGAGAAATGAAATTACATTCATTAACTTATCATCTATATTACTAATTTCTAAAGCGACCGGAAACTAAACGAAAATCAAGCAGCGTTCGGCCATGGCAGAAGGATCTATGGTATTGTTAGGTACTCAGGAACTCAGAAGAAATATAAAAACTATAGAAGTTTGGATTTTTGGTTCGGAAATGCAAAGATTTTATTCCCCCTAATCTGATACTGCACATACTGTCTGAAGCCTGATACCCAGTGCGTCGCTCATTCCTACATAACTGACGATATAAACTACGTTCTTCTATCATGGCATTCGTAAAGTCTCTTATTTGTGTTTCTTAAACAGTGTGCGTGCTACGTTTTCAAAAAAAAAGTGTGTTCTTTTTTGCAATCTTTTTATTGCCGACAGCCACGTTTCCATTATTTTCTCACACCCTTTCTGTTTCAGTGGAAATTAAATTCATTACTTATAAGGAAAGAATCCATTATTACGGGCTAATATTTCACTATGTTTCAAATTAATTAAGCATTTTTGTTCAGTTGGTTTCAATGTGTTGAGTGCGCTAACTAATGTGTTTGATAATTTTGTAAAAGTTTACAGCAAGATTTCCAGAGTCACTTTGATCTCAAAATGTTTGTGACCCAAGATGACATACCCAATGTTCTCCCATATATAAATAAATGTTTGTAGTTAATGAGATCGAGCAGCGGTTTCCAATCTTTTTGGTTAGGCGGATCATTTGTTTTGTTAACAGTCGAGACTAATAACTAAATATTACACAAGTAAAAAATATTAACACTCCAACACACACATTATAAAACTATTACGGCAATTAATACATCTTACTTAAAAGAATTAAAAATATTCGTTATACAGCAAAATGTTTGTAATTTCTTAGCTGTTGCAATGAAAGAATCAAACCATCAGGAATCGATATTTAAACAAATCTCACTGAGATTTTTGATATAGTTTTTCTAACGAGATAATAAATATCTGCATTAAAACTTCACACTTAGAACGTCAAGACACTTTCTACATTCAGTTTGTTTCTGTAGGCATTTAAAAAAATAATATTGTTGTGAAAATGCCTATCCAAAGATAAGAGATCGCGAACTCTGATATCTCAGTGCAAAGGAAGTGCTAAATATTGTTGCCGAACATTTCCTCAGAACAGATCCAATGATGTTTCAAAAATGATTTTTGAGTCTAGTCACATGATAGTTTGATTGAGAAGTCTTCATTTCATGTACTTTCATTTTCTTTAGACAGTATTCTTCAAATGGGTTTCTAGTCCATTAATTATCTTCTTCAAAATGCAGCGTTGACCTTGACGACTAGTGATCCCCTGACTTCAACCATCAGAGTTCTGCGGCCACAGGTTGGGAACCGCTGAGACAGAAATGCTGCGCGCCGCCTCTGTTGGTGCTAATGACGCGGGTTTCGCGTTGCGTGCAGATAATTTTGTGAAAGTTTATGTCAAGGTTTCCGGTCTCACTTTCGTTAGAATGTATTTTTCGTCGCATTCCCGATGTCCTCCCATAGATACATAAATGAATATTTGTAGATAATGAGTTGATGCCGGCCGTCGGTTGGTGGGTGGTGCTAATGACGCGGGTTTCGCGTTGCGTGCAGATAATTTTGTGAACGTTTACGACAAGGTTTCCAGTCTTACTTTCGTTAGAATGTATTTTTCGTCACATTCCCAATGTCCTCCCATAGATACATAAATGAATGTTTGTATATAACGAGTTGGTGCGCGCCGTCGGTTGGTGGGTGGTGCTAATGACGCGGGTGTCGCGTTGCAAGCGGCGGCGTGTTGAGCCGCTGCGCGTCGCCATGACGCCGCGTTAATCAAAGCTCGGTCACTGCGTTTTTGCGGCACAATTCGCTCCAAAATTGCTCTTGCCTTTTTTTATTCCGGCGATAATAAGAGAATTCTCAATTTTCAGCATTGCACGATATGTTTATTCTTTCGGAGCCAATTGGATTCCCGAGTTTGATGAAACATGAGCTGGCAGCTTTACGTCCAATTTTCAACTAATGAACGCGAAACGGGCTGTTTTTCCGGCGCCGGCAGTAATGGGTGGCGGCGGTGATGGCGGTGTGCTTTGGTGGCAGGGCGGTGGTGATAGTGGCAACGCTAAAAATATGCCTGACTCGGAGGCTGCATTATATTTGCATAATCGTGACGAACCCTATGAGTACACGCTGCTATACGCCAATGATCTGGAATGGCTTGAGGGGCGTCGGTGACAGCGGGTTGGCAAGTCGGAAGTCTAAGGCCTAGTTGAGTTGGGTCGGAGGTTCGTTGCAGAACGTAACATTCTTTTCCTGGGTAAGCATTTTACATATTGTTTGAAGTGTATTTAGATCTTTAAAGTTACACATTAGTAGTGACTCTTTGATGTACCGATATATTCATTCCTGAGGGTAAATGTCAAAAATTTTCACAAATCTCGTTCAATGATACTTGAAATATTTAAAATTTCTTGTGTTTAATAACTCTTATATTGACAGAATAAATTCATATTCTCAAACTTCTTGATGTAATTTATTGTTTAATGAGAAATTACCTTCAATAAATTCTCATAATTAAGAGACTGTAGATGTCAAACAATCAATAAAAAGGTTGTAATAAAGTTTCTTGATTTAACGGTTTGACATTTACATATGGCTGACAGGAAGATAACTTTTAATAGAAGTCGTTCCACGAATCACCAGATTAACTTTTTTCGTTATTTAAGGTCGCATTAACATCTAGGTCATTAGCGACCATTATTGGAGTTCACGTTAAGCTAACTATGAAGATGAAACGAAATGGCGATGATAAGGAGTGAAAGGACGAACCCAAATACAACCATGCCCGAGGCGGGACTCGAACCCGTGACCGTTCGGTCCGAGATCGCTACGAAACTACTGCCTTAGCGATCTCGGCCACCGGATCGGTTAGATTAACTTTATCCTCTTCAATTTGTAAAACGTCTTAAGTTGTTTTTTTGTGTTTATTCGCGTTTCCGTCTGAGCTGTTTTGCCGTCTCGCTCGTGCGCGGCGCCGCTGTCTTCAGCCCAGGATTTGCGGGAAAGGTGCCCGGGGAAGTGGATTCCCCAAACGATCCGGATCTGTATGTATTGAGATGTTTGCGCCCGCGGCTGCAGCCGAGACGGAGTGTAAACGGTCGATTGAAAAAACGTCTCGGAGATCACAGCGAATCCGACGAAAGAAAAATCTACTTCGCAGATCCTTCGGATAAAATCTTTTCTGGTTTCACCAGCACAATACTGTGATTGAGTGTTTCTCATCGCTTACAGAGGGAGAGTTAGTGTTAGACCCTGAGCGCGTATTTTATCAAGGCGAAGGTGAACTGAAGCAAATAGAGACTGCGACGTTCGTTGATTTTCCGAGTGTCCTTCGTTTTTTGAGAGTCAGTTGCCTTGTACGCAACCAGAGGAACTGTCATCAGAGCGCCACCCTTCTCAGGGTGGCAAAATCAAGAAATATGATACCTACAGGGGACAAATAATTTTAACTGTGGTAGGAATATTCTATGCGAGTTAAATGAGCGCAAAGAACATCTGACATAAATTACCTTGATCTCCTTCATACACTTAACGTAGATTCCAGTCATGTTTTATTTTCATTGAGGTAAAAAATGTCTATATCTGGGTTTTCAGATAATGTAATTTGCTATTGTTTCTTAGTGACTAAATACGTCATTAATATCCAACCAATGGTGTGTGTATGTTCTGCCACGTCAGTGATTGACTAATAGTGTTCCAATTAAAGGACGTTTTGTCGAAAGTGGCGTCTCCATGAAATACACTTTTTAAGAAATATTTTTTCCACTAGAAAAGCAATGGCATTATCTCGGGCGAGAGATAGTCTGCTCGATGAAGAGAGCAAAACAGAGTTCGTTTCGTTCAAAAACACAAAAACTGACAGTGGTACAGTCAGTTGTTATTTCATATTGTAACTTTGACAATATTGTAACTATGGAAATCTTTCATTTACAAACAAAATATCAAAAACTTAAAAACATTGACCATAAAATATCGATGTTAAAAACATTCACTTAAACGTATCGATGTTAAAAACATCGATTATTCACTAAAATCATCGATGATTTGAAAAGTCTGCATCGATGCGGCATCCCTACTGCGCACCGCCCCTGCCGCCGTTGCAGCGGGCGACTCGAGGAAGACGTGTCTCCGCGGACGGAGATTTTACGCGAGGAGGAGGGCGGGGGAGGGGGGGCGGAGGGGCAGGTGGGATGAGGCGACGGAGCAGCTGTCTCGGGGAAGGCGAATGGCAGAGCCAGCTGTGAAGGATTTTACACGTGATAGTTCCTTGCTGAGAGTCCACGCAGAATTTTTATGACTTGTGGGTTGCCGCATTTTCGAAACATTATTTCGTCATTTCATTTCGCTATAAAATATCTTCTTAGTTTTAGAAAACGAAAAATTTAATATTGTTTGCAATATTTACAATACCCACCTATGAAATATTAATAATAACGGATAGATAAAGTAAATGGATAGCAAAAATAAAAACTTGTTAAAAATATATTTAAAAATTTTTACAAATGTAAGTTTTTATTAAAAGAAAGAGTCCACAGAGAAAGATTATAAGTCCACCAAGTGACAGTTTGTCACCTGTTTTTAAGTTCAAAGTAAGGATGAAATATTTCCTATAAAAGCGGGTCTGAACTATTGGGATACCAAATATTTGTATGATTTTGTTGTCAGATAACAACACCAAACTCCACATATTTAATATAAGATAATTTATCTATATATAAATAAAATGGAATACACGCAAAAACTACTTGACCTATTTCGATGAAATTTTGATATTTAGTTCTTATTATTAATGGAAGTATTTAAAGAGTGATTCGAATGAAATCCGTTATGTGGGAACATGTTTATTTATTCGTTTATGAAGAATCAAGCGCCCCTGAACATCAAGCAACCCGCCTCACACTCAAGGATTAAGCGCGTCTTCACTGAATGCATCATCCATGCGTCAGTGAATATCGGTCGAAATTATTACTTGCATCTAGGACAAGTAAACCAAAATTCATCAAGAGTGTCATAACGAATACATGGCCAAGTTTGAGGGAGAACGTTGTAATAATAGGATACTTATCAACAAGGTCCAAACAAGGACATGGAATAAACTTGTGAGAAAGTCTATTAGAATTAGAATCCATTAGAATTTTTGCACAGCGCAGCGCAAAACGTGACCAGTAGTGTCTAATCACGTGGCCTGTAGTGTGTGATGTGTAATAATCTGCAATAGAGAAGCATTGCCGAGTCCTCTAGTAATTAATATAAGATACGACCGTTCTCCTGACATGTATGGTAGTGTCGTGCATATTAGTGTGTGTGTGTGTGTGTGTGTGTGTGTGTGTGTGTGTCTGTGTCTGTGTCTGTAAGGGGCAAGGATAGGACAAGGAAGAGGAAGTAATGATCGCGCGCAGTCCGCTGCCCGTTTGTTAGGCTACTGCTCCGCCTGGTGTTGATCGGAGAAACGCCTTAAAACGACCGCTCAGAGCAGCCGAAATTTACTTTCAAAACAAACTCGTCTCGAAAATTGGCCCGGAAGCTTAGTTTTTGTTGCGTGTTGAGCCCTCTCCAGAGAGGGACGTGGGGCGGCGTCGCGTGGGCGGCCGCGAGGCAGGGCGTGCGAGTGGCGGCCGCAAACGGAGGCGCAGTCGGCGCGTGTGCTCGCTCGCGCGCACCACTAGCTGCGCAGGCGACCGGCGCTAACTCAGGGGGCGCTCGCCCCGCGCCGCTGCCACTCGCCGCAAGACGCGCTCACCTCAGCGGTCGCTGCCGCAGGCGCAGGGTTGAAGTTGCTCTGTCGGATGGATTGATTGGTAGTGATTCCGAGCGCGTCACATTCTAAGGTTATAAATTCCGTAAGCGTAGTGCATGTTATTTTCGTCGGGAGGAGGCCGTGATCTCCTCCCACTGGGTGGCGAGATTCATCGGTTAACGGGGTTTGGCCTAGCCAGATACCTCTCACCCGCGGGGCACCGCCCTTATCCGAGACAAGCTCCGTTCTCCCGACGTGTGTGGTCGTGGGGTGCATGTGAGTGTAAGTAAGATGTGAGGATAGAACAAGGAAGAAGAAGGAAAGACCGCGTGCGGACCGTAGCTCGTTTGTTACTGTTCCGGCGTTTGCCTGGTGTTGATCGGAGAAATACCGAAAACTATCGATCTTAGCAGCCGGCAGCTAAAATTCTTCTCCAGACAGCGGCTGAATTTGCCCTAGCTGACAAGCAAGTGTGTAAAATGCTGTCACCGTCTACACTAGAACGTAGGACCTCCCGCTCAGATGCCCTGCAGTGATACCAGTTGATGCCCCGAGCCACCTCGCCCAGTGACTGAGTCGGAGAACCCTTGTGCATTTCCCAGCTGTCTGGCTGTCACGTGGGGGATGCAGATTAGAAAAGATGATGACATCTGTAGAGATTCTTGGAAATGTATGCGAAACCACAATAGTCGGTTCTGGGAACACGTTGTAGGAGAACAACATGGACTTCAGCACAGGCGTCAGGTGCACTACCCTCACATATACAGAAAGAAAGAAAGAAAGAAAGAAACAAGGAAAGGAAATAAGAAAGAAAGGAAGAAGGTAAGAACGAAAGAAAGAATGAAAGAAAGAAACACATAATTGTATCCTCGATTAAAAAGCTATAAAGTTCACAATTAGAAATGATTGTGTTGGGTAATCATTATCACAACACAAGTATGATTTATTATTACATATAAACAATATAAACATACTAATTTCAACATGTATTAACATTTTATTTCTTGTCAATCGTGTACTCAGAAAGAACAGTGATTTCGAATGCAATGTAATTTTTTCAATAGTTCAATAGCGAATAACATTGCATGCGGATGCATTTAAAATCACTTGATTTTGAAGTTCATGATTATCAAGAAATAAAGTGATTATACAGTGAAATTTTATACAAAAGCATGATAATCAAAATAACAAGAAACAAACCATTCTATTTCCGGAGCAACTTTTCCAATGTACTACGTTTTCCCACAATTTTATTGTTCCTAATGTTTTAGGTGTAAAAATTATGAAACGAACTTATATTGGTTGTGAATACCTCATCGCGTTCATCTCTAAGATGAATTGCGAAAAGTTCTTAGCTAAAACGACTATGATGTTTCACAACTTTTATAAAGTTTTCTGAAATTATTTCCAGTAATACATTTTTTCTGTGTGAATTTCAAATAATATCTTCAGGATTTATTTATTAAAATGCAGAAACCTTGAATCATCACTCTCGTAGACAACCCGAAAAGTCACAGACCGATTCCCTTAAGCCCAAATTTGGGCCAACATACGAATTATCGGCTCCTAGCAAAATCCCCGACCTGCTCGGGCATTCTTCATTTCCAATCCTTGTTAAAGAGGAAAGGTATCAAATTTATAAAAAAACTGTGTTTAAGGTTATGACTTTTAATCTAATTGGTTTAAATTTTAATAAAATAATATAATTTTCTTTCTTCTTATTTTACTGTACATTGATATTACATAATTTTTTATCTTTTGCACTGCTACTGGCCTCTGTAGCAAATCTACGAGATACCAGTTCTATTGCACCACGACTGGCCTTAGGCGGAATATATTAGAAACCAATCTACTCTTAGCGACAGGTGAAAAATAATGATCGTGGTGCATCTACCGACATATTATTTCAATTATTTATTTTCGGCATTTGTATTGTGTTAATCTTTGAATAATTTTGAAACGTGATAATCCCGAAGAAGAGCTTTTAAAATTTTCGTATCTATTCATTCACTGCTTTCTGTGGTATCGATGACGATTTCTGTTAGTGATCATGCATCATCTTATGCAATAGGTTTCGTGTGGCACGTTAATGTGATATACAAAGAGAAACAAAGGAGTGGTGTAGTTGTTGATAGTAACTAGGTTGTAGTTCACTGACAAATAAAACGGAGTATCTCCCCACAAAAAGCTGTCATTGGATCAGAGCTACAGTGTATTTCCGTAGGTTGATAATCCGAGCTTATTATTTAACAGTTTCATGTCGCTGAATTCACTTTTCGTAGTATTGGCTCATTGCATCCACTTCCCCGCATGTCGCGTCCCCGGATGAATATTGAGTTTCGGGGCCTCCTCGGGAATCGAGACGCGGCGCACACAGCGCTGGGGCCCGTTTCCTGCGCGCGCCGGATGTCACTCGCCCTTCGCTTCCGGGCCTCGCCCCTCCCACCCCGCCCCACGCACCGCCCTCGTGCGGACGAAAGACTCTTCTAGGAAGGGCGACGACCAAGCGGAGCGGAATGGAGCGTATTTGTGGAAACAAGGACACTTCAAAGAAGACCCATATCTTACAAGTAGGCCATGAGTTTCATCCTGACCGTTGTACCGTTATTCGTTTTGTGAATTTGGAAAACGGTAGAAATACATGACGTTTAATATCACTTCTTGAGCAAATTACAAATTTCTGTAAACAGTTTTGAGTGCTTCGGGAGTGGTAAACGAGTTCTGCTGATTTAGGGCTTACGATTGATATTTCTTCTCCGCCACTCCCATAATTTTCACGGTTGTTTTGCTTTTGCTCTCTCGTAAAAAATGGTTGTAACATCTGTAAAATTCACGTAAACACCGTGCTAAGAGGAAAACGGGAGATTGGCATTTTCTTCAACTGTACAACAGAATTACAGGCATAAATAAAACTTTTTCACTACGGAGTAGAGAGAAAGTTATGTAATGCTGCGTGAAAAATCGGCGAATTTTCTGCAGAAAAATTACTACAGGGCCCTGGTAACGAAAAAGTGAATAAATTAAGTTGCTAAATTTAGAAAAATATCCTACAACACGTGGGATCCATGTTTTCTGGGTCCTTGGTACCGAAAAATTGAATGTCGGCAAAACTTTCGTCTGTCTGTCTGTCCGTCCGTCCGTACGTCAGTATGTCAGTCCGTCTGTGAACAGCGCTAGCGGGTAAACCGTTCAGCTGATTTGCCCCAAAATTTATATTTCCTAATTGATCTGGTTCATCTCACGACCTCTTGAATTTGAAACCTATGTTTTAATGTTTACATGAAGTCCTGGGACATTTTTCAAATTTTCAGATTATAGCTCAGTAGATTCTGATTAAATTTTGTTGTTGGATAGTGTGAAGGACGTTTAAGAGAATTATGTAGATCTCATGTTCGTTGAAAACCTCTGATTTTTCGAAAACTGCAATGGTTCGAATTTTTTTATTGTCGTCTTTCTTCAACTAAAATATTAAAGATAGAGATTTTTCCCTTAATGAAATTTATTTCTTAAAGATAGATTTTGAAATAGGATCATGTACAAATTTTGATTGATTGATTGTGATTCCGGGCGCGTTAACTACTGAGGCCATTAGTCCCATAAGTGTAGTGCATGTTTTCATCGGAATGTGGCGGTGATATTCCCCCACCGGATGGAGAAATCCGGTGCCGACCTACCGTCGTCTAGTGGGGGTTCCCCCAACCAGCTGTCTCGTACCAGTGGGGCACCGCCACAGCCGGGCCAAGTTCTAAGTTCCCGACCGGTCTCCCGGCAGGTGTGGTAGTGTAGGGTCTGTTAGTGTAAGTGGTGAGGATAGGACAAGGAAGAGGAAGGAAAGATCGCGCGCGGTCTGTTGCCTGTTTGTTAGGATACTGCTCCGGAATTCGCCTGGTGTTGATCGGAGAAACCACGGAAAAAAACGATGAAACCAGTCGGTCGCTAGAATTCTCCTCCAGACAGGGACTGAATTCGACCTAGCTTACAAGCAAGTGTCGAAAATCCTGCAGCGCGGGTGAACGCAGGCGTGCGTAGGCGAGCACGTGCGTGGGTGGGCGGGCGTGTGCGTGAGAGGGCGTGGGTGATCGTGGGCGGGCGCGGGCGGGCGCACTATGCGGAAGTCGCGCTGTTGGGCCGCGAGCGAATGACAGAAATTGCGGAGTCGACGACCGGCGCTGGCAGTGACGGTTTATGCGCAGGCAGTAAAGTCGTTTTCTGGCGGAAGCACTCGTCGGGGCGGGAGACGCAAACGGAAGGTCGTCTCCCCCCCCCCGCCCACGCAGCGGGGCTGACTAATATTAGCTCCGTCGCCTCCCCTCCCGCCCCCGTCGCCGATCGACTGCCTGGCGATCATCGCCTTTCAGCTGTCACAAACGGCTCTAACACTGATTAGCGAGTCGCTTCTTTAAAAAGAGCTTTAATTCATTGGCTAGTGATGATTCTAAGCGCGTCAGTTCCTTATGGCATGTCAAGGGACGGCGTTCTTTCCTTGCTGCAACATGAGATTCGGTGTCGACTCGCACGTCCACTAGCGGGGTTTTCTCAGTCCAGGGAAAACCCAGCTGGGCACCCCCCACCCGGCCAAACTCTAAGCTCCGGACTGGCCTCCCGATGTGTAATAGTGTAGTGGGTGGGTTCGTAAGGAAAGAGTAGGAGCATGGATGAGATAGATAATATCGCTTGGTGTCACAGTTTACGTTGCCCGTATGTTAGGGTACTTGTCGGGCATTTGTCTTGAATTTATTTATCATATTGGGCTATTAGCGGGGAGACTGCCCTCAGGCAGTTGTTTCGCACCCGGTTTTTTTCGACCTAGGCTTTCCTGGAAGCCTACCCATGACGCGGGTCTGGAGACCTTTATCGAGCAGACGCACCTTTCGGGCAGTCCTCCAATTTTGCCTGGGATTTGACCTTCACTTTATCCGTCAGATATCGCTCTCAATTAACTATATCCGAACTGTCTGATTGGGAGAAAGTGAGGTCTTGTTTGGGCGGGATGTTGTCGGAGGGATATAATCTTGCCGGGCATCCGCAGGGTTCTTTTACCTGCCACAAGCGTGACATCGCTACTGTGGATTTTCCGCCCTTCAAAAATCCTTGCACCTCGGCCGGGATCGAACACGCGCACTGGAGGTTCAGGTGCCAGTTAGCTAACTCATCCACTGAGTAGCGCATTTGCCTCATATTGAACGGAGAAACCACGGGAAATGTATCAATCACAGCGGACGACCGCTATACCTCTCCTCCAGTCAGAGCTTGAATTCGCCCCAGCTATACAACTGGTCTCAAAAATTCTCCACCGTGTAGACGTCAACGGAGGCGATGGTGCAGCTGGTTATCGCCATGCGGTCACGAGGGCGAATCTATTTCAGTTTCTTTTTCTGTGCATTTTAAGCTCAAAAGCATCAACTGCGACACGAGAAATTCGTTTTTTCTGTCTCTGCAGCTATTACTTGTACATTTCTAACATAAGTTTCCTTTCAGTAATGTAATTAAATACGTATTTCAAAATTGTACAGCCGTAAACCTGCTTTAAGGTAGCTATCTTTCTGAGAAAAAATATAGATATTCCAGTCTATTTTGTTTTACCTTGTACATTTTATATCTTTATGCTTTCAGAGATCAAATAATTTAATTTTTTTCTATTTGTTTATAAATAATTCGCAAAAATGTAGAGGTTTGCTTCAAACATCATAACTCTACAACAAATTGATATATTTTGATAATTCTTTTTTAATTAATCACAACTGAATTTTCTAATGAATGAACTAGAATGGTAATGGTACTGTGAAAACTAAAGAGTTTGGATTTGATGATTTTAGAAAAATAATTGTTTATAAATATATTCTGGACATTTTAGTTCAAGAAACTGACACTTTTAATGACGGATTAAATATTCTAGTACATTCACTTGAGCAAATCGTGGGTTACATGCTGCAAAAAATTATATTATTATATTTAATAATTTAAGTTGTTTAGCATGCATGAATGTGCTGAAAATTCCCAATTCGGGAAAATGCATTTGAAGTTCACTCACTAAGGGGTCGACACTCAAGTTGGCACTCGCTTCGAAAAAAAAATATTTTCCCCAAAACCAAGAAACGTAGCAAGAAACGATTTGAAGTATTTAAAATAGAATAAAACAGAGGATACAACCCAATAAAATTGATAAACACGAAATTTCACAATTTGTCTTCATTCTCGGGTACACAGCTACATTAATTCACCGCAAATCTCATAATAACCAGATGATTGGCAACGTGTGTTGGGCTCCCGTCTGTACGTGGACCTTAGCTTCCTCGGCGCTTGAGTTTGTGGCTGAGCTGGCGGGGCGCCCTCAAAGCAGTTGACGCACTCGGCGGTCCATCCGGGAAGCGTCCGCTGCCTTCCTGTCACTGGACTTCGCCCAGCGGCGCCGCCCCCTCAGCCCCCGCTCGCCGCTCACCGCTCTTCTGCTCTTCTGCTCTCTCTCTTGCCGCCGTCACGGATCGCAAAGCTCAGCGGACCCAAGAGGTGACTGAACTTTAATTCGGGTCCAAACTAAATAGATTCGTTTGCTGTTTTGCTATCAAGACATAATTTGATCAGGTTTGCTGGATGTGTTTGTTGGATTGTTTTGATCTGTTGATGAGTTTTTAGTTTATCGCTTTACTCTATACTAACCTATTAAAGGGAGAGTATTGTAATGCTTCGGTAGAAATGGGCGATTTCTCGGCAGAAAACGTATATTGCGCGGCTCTGGTATCGAAATCTTGTTCATATATGTAGTAAATTTCTTCCCATGTTTGAGGAAGCAATTTATTACGTTTAGGTTGTTCCAAGATTAACACGTCATCGTTTGGTGATTCTTGATCTAGAAAAGTTGATTGTGTGCAAAACGTCAGTCTGTGTGCTTCTCTGTCTGTAATGTCTGTAAACAACTCTAGCGCATATACCGTTCAGACGATTTTCTCCCAAATTAACATTCCCCGATCGGCCTGAACTAACCCTGTGAGTTTAAAAAGGATATGTTGGTTTGGAGGGGGAGGTTCTTTCCTAGACGTCTCAACATTTTTTTTCAAAAATGGTTCCAATTGTTTCATTAAAGTTTGTCCTCGGATAGCGTATGGATCCTTAAAAATGACGCAGGTCTTAGTGTCTTCCTGCTACCGTAATATTAAAGATAGATTTTTCTTTGATAAAAAAACTGTTTTAAAATTGATCTTGAAATAAGATCCCGTATAAAGTTTCTGAAATACGAGTAGTTCTCCGGAGATTTTGCGTGAAATAAAAGCAATTTTTAAACAATTTTCTAAAAACCAGCTCAATTTTTTCCGTATATATGTCAAAGGACAATAAGAAATTGATTCTGATCCAGAGATTTTTAAATATAATTCGTTCAAAAAATATTTAAATAAGATCATGTACAATGTTTTGAAAACAATTAGTAATTTTCGCATAATTCCTGCTTTAATTTGATGCAGTTTTAAAAAATATCACACACAGCTCCAATATTGTCTCTTTATTTTTTACAGATAAATCAAAATCCGGTAAAAAATGGTGCAGGTTTCGTTGAACTCTAAATTTTCGAAATTTGCATAAATTAGAAATAATGCGGGAACTCACTAGTATTTTAAGCGGCCCGGGAAGTTGGTTTAGCCGCGCGACTGGTTGTACGGAACTGACGTGCCTGGCGTATTAATTCTAGAAGGTGAAATTGGTTGGTGAATCCAATAGGGTGAAACATTTTTTTACTGGTAGAAATCACTGTTACAGATTAATATTCATTAGTATTTCATAGTTATTTAAAATAATGTGAGAAATTGTGTACTGCTTTAGCACCACTAGTTCAGTAGTGTACGCAGAAGTAAAATGCAAATTACGCCAGCTTAGCAATAACCTGAGACGAATGGTGCTCTAAACAGTTCTTGCGCACCCAATTTAATCATTTGCATTTCTTTTCAAAAATAAATATTATCATAGTAAATTTAGACTACTAAAACTCTTTATTTGTACTTAAATATGATTTCTCCTTTCCGTGTTCTCTCTTGCTTTTCGATAAAACTTAAGTTCAAAATCGATAGATGTCGCCCAATGACAACTTCATTTTCTCTAACAATCTCTAGCACTAGATCATGGCAACAGAGTTTCTAACAACTTTCGTTCACGCTAAGGCTCTCACCTTACAGCACAGAATATTCATTCACGTTTACGATGCTATTAACATTCTCTTCAATATTATCACATCGTAAAGTAAGATCAGATCACTCAACCATTGTCATTACCATTTCCATTATTACTTTAATTACCAGCACCATTTTCACGGTTGCCACTGCGACCAACAACACCGCACGTACGTGCAGCCACTGCTAGGATTCATTAGTGATTCCAGACGCTTCATCTGCTAAGGTCACACATAAGTAGAGTGCATGTTTTATCCTCGGGGAGTGAAGATGATCTTCCGCGCTGGATGGTGAGATCCGGCGCCGACCTACCGGCGGTTAACGGGATTTTTGCCAACCAGCTATCTTCCATCAGTGGGGCATCACCCCATTCAGGACAAGGTCTAAACTCCTGACAGGTCTCCCGGCATGTGTGGTAGTGTAGCGCATCTAAGTGTAAGTGTGTAAAAGTAAGGGGAGAGGATAGGACCAGGGTGAGAGAGGAAAGATCGCGCGCGGTCGGCGGCCTGTTTGTTAGAGTACTGCTCCGGCATTCGTCTGGAGTTGATTGGAGAAACCACCGATCACAGCAGCCGGTCCCTGGAATTCTCAAAGCAGCGACTGAATTGGACCTAGCTACGAAGCCAGTGTGTAAAATCCTGCCACCGCCTGGCATGGAAACCTAGGACTTCTCATTAAAGGCACAGCAGTGGCATCAATTAAAGCTACCTTGCGACTACCACCGCGCCCTGCCCTGGAAGGCGCAGTGTTGGCAGCGGCCGTCGGAGCCTTCCCTCGCCGCCCGGGCTGTCTCTCATCAGTCACGCGGGGGTTCCCCTCAGGGCGGGGCGCTCGGCTTGCGTCTCCGCAGGAGCCCCCCGCCCCCTCTCTTGCGCGCGTTTGCTTTTATTGGGGTCGCCTGATGACGTCGGGCGGACGGCAGAATTACAGGAAATTTGGACAAGGCAGCACTATGAGAGGCCCAGCTCCCTCTGAGCTCTCCCGGCCGTGTGGACGTGCACTGCGCCGCAAAGTCTTTGAGAGGTGGCGCATCTTAAAATAAGCGAGAAGGAGATCACATGGGGAAAGGGGAATTTAATGAAAAAGGAAATCTTTCAACGAAGAGAACTAATTATCTTCTTATTTCAACAGTAGTAGTTAAATAATTTAATTTTTTATGTTTGTATTGCAATTCTACACGTACAGGCATTGCATTCAGCTGGAACTCAGTAATGGAAACGTTTTCTTTTTTGAAGGACAAAAACAATTTATAGTGGAAAGTGTGCCTGTGATATTACTTCCCCAGCAGTAATGTCCCTTTATATCAGAGTTTTAACTTATATAGGATTTCCTTCTTTCTGGCGTAAATGTGGGCTGGGGAAGGCGGTTCGCCAATATTAAATAAAACGTGGTCTCGTTCTTGATACATTTTCGTTTTGCACGAGCAAACGTGAGATGTCAACCCAGAATGATAGATCTCCGCTGAAAACATTGATCTGTAGAGGGAGAGAAAATTTTACGAGTCATATTTCCGTATATGATGGATGGAACATCAAAGTGTATATCCTAGAGCAAAAGTCTGAAGAATCACCCTCCAACATACATTTATAAGAATAAATAAGCCTTTATACATGTCTTCTTTTCGTTCTATCATGCAATTTTGTCTCTATTTAATGGAGTAATCAGTTCTGAGAAGTTTGTTTTAAATATATGATTTACCACGATAAGAAAAACCAGCCGAAAGTCAGCGTTTTGAGAATGTATGTAACGTGAAATAGTGGATGTTTACGAATAAATGATGCAATTGTATACAACACGGGAAGCACGCGCGAGTCCCCATAAAGCAGCATGGGCAAGCGAGGATACGTCATCCTCTTAAATAACAGCATCCTCCACTGCAGCGCTCGCCGTCTGCGCCTGCAGCGCTCCAAGCGGATTCAAGGAGAAATGAACTTTTGCCATTTGTGTCCTCCTCTGGTTGAAACACGACTACGTCTGCGAAAGAGATTTTCTTGAAGAGAATTTCAATGTAAAACTTCCGCCGAGGACGCTTTTTATCTAGCTCCGTGACGTCTTCGCTCCCCAGAGGCGATATTTTTTTCCGAGGACGAAATATGTATTTCGACTTCACACGGGTCTTCGAATAGTATATGCTCGTGGACGATAGTCGTCCGTTCTGATCTAACAATCGGATTCAGATTGAGTGAAATTTCTTTACGGCTGTACTTCTTCCTATAAAACAGATTCAAAGAAGGGAAGAAATACTTCGCTTGAGGGAAAGCCGACAAGAAACTCTTTTCTAGTAAGATTTTCGCTTACGCTAGCTTCTCGAATTGTGTAACTCGATTTTTGAACTTGAAATCTGGAGTTATAAATACGCTCAAAACGGAGCGCCCCTTTCGCTCTACCTTCATGAATCAGGCAGGCAGCCCGAACTCCCGCGCCCTCGCAGCTGAATTTAGCACGTGCTCTCGCATTCCCTCCCGCACACGGCTGCCGTCGTGGGCCGTGCTAATGCAGTTTCCAAGTCTGCCAGCAGTGGGGGCTGCGGTGGCGAGGTACACGGTCCGAAATGGGTCGGAAAGCACCTAGATAAAACAGACAAAACAAACCACCCAAAGTGTTACCGCAGTTCGTGTAAATCATTGGCGAAAACAAATATAGTGAATAATGTATACGATATTTGTTTTGCAATTAATGAAAATTTAATTAAAATGTTTTAAGTACTACACGGCAACGATAAATCAGAAGAAAAAAATAAATAGTTATTTGTTTAACTACGTATGAGATGTCACATCAAAATGTCTCAAAACTTTAGTATTTTACTTTATTCTGCTTGTAATTAAGAAATATTTCCACAAATGTTTTAGAATATTTTTTGTTTTGAAAACCGTTTAGTTCTATTACAACCGATATTTTGGCAGAAAGATTCTTTTACCGCAGCCCAATCATCATAATCGCAAGTGTGTGATGTCTGGGCAGCATGGAGAATTTGAGTTATTTCCAGCATAAAAATGTTACTTTTTGTTGAAAATCTTTGGTTTAATTATTTATTTTCGCCAAAAAAAACTGTAAAAACGGTACGTGACGTGTGGACGAAGTATAATCTGTGCACGTTTTCTTGAATTCCACAATCCCAACCAACACTTAGAAAAGACTAAATACAATTACAAGTATTTTACATCAGCTTCCAGGTCAGTGATTTTAAATATTTTAAAAAAATATTTTAAAAAAATAATTAAATATTTTAAAAAAATAAATAAATAAAATAATAAATATATTTTTATCTCGATCAAGTAGGCAATATTAAATACAATTCAATTACATTCAATTCAATATGTGAAAACTGCAAATTTTGAAATGAAAGCGAAATATTACAAAACTGCAAATTTTGGCACTCAAATAAAAGATAACTCTTTTGCGTTGGTAAACGAAGTACATATTTGATTATATAGTATTGCTAACAAAAAAATGTTAGACTGAAAGCGCGTAAAGGCCTTTGGATGTCACGTGCGGAAGCGGAAGTGGAAGCGGCAGCGACGGTGAGCTGCTGTCGCGCGGCGGCAGCGGAGCATGGAATAAACATGGCTCGCAGAAGCCCCGCCCACGCGGCCACGGACCGCCCCTGGCCCCAAGGTCTCGCGAGAGCTGTCCCGCTCGGAAGGCGAGCGGCGCACCGGAAGTGAGAAACGAACACGCAAAATCTGGCGGTGTTCATTTTTCTTATTTCTGAGCTTTCAGTTAAGATATATTTACTACAAATCATTTGCAGATATTTTTATTATCCCAGATGCTGCTAAGTTGAGCAGAGTATTTAAAAATATATCCAATTCATGTAAGTATTAGGCTTAGCATGTAATGAGTATATGTTGAACACACAATTAAGAGATGATAAACGGTGAAAAAATGAAAACTGTTTTATCTCTTATTCTTTTGTCGTATTTTAATTACAATACTTCTACTTGTAAAACACGAAATTATTCAATCTAAAGTCTGAAAAGGAAGATACCTTCTTCCAACCAAAGAAACATTTAATTAAATCCCTTGGTATATATAATATCATTTTTACACTCAGTTTATTTGTTTTAAGATTTTTATTGAGATCTCAGATCTTAAGGATTGGTCTTCAAGTTAACCATCCACTGAGCAGAACCTGCAAGCGTACGCCGAAATGAGTGAGTTCACTGTAATGACCTTCTTTGTTTATTTGTACGCATGACTATCTACCTTTTGCCGAGATGACGCAGGTCAACAGATGAAAACAGGTGCGCTAGTTGCTTAGTTGATAATTTCCTGTATGATAAATTTTATTTCTATACACAGAATCAACGACGTAAAAAGGGGCGTGAAAGAAATATTGTTTCAAAAGTAATCGAAAATTCTCGGTAGAGTCTCTTTGAGTTTTACGTAGCATCATTCTGCCTCGCTAGAAATGTTCTTAAAACTCCTTCTCAACGTACCGTCATGAATATTGTATAATCAAAGTCCTGAAATATTGACTAGACTTGTCAAATATTCATGATTAGTGCTTCCACGTTCCAATCAGGAAATATTTCAAAGCATGTAATTTATGGGTATTACTTTTCAGCCTTTTATGAATAATTTAGGAATTCCAAATGTACCATGTATATTACACAATAATTTAATTGAAATAACTCTTTACAAACAAATTTCGGTTATTGAAGACGAAGAGCTTGGCAGCGGTAGTCTTGTTGCAATTCAAACTGAAGTTAAGAGAAAATGCGTTCAGAATTCTTGCAAATTCTGTCGGCCATCATACTGCTCGTTGTGTATATTTCGCGAATGTTCATTCCCGCCTGAGATATGGCATAATATTCTGGGGAAATACATCTTATAGCTCCCAGACTTTTAGATTACAAAAACGAATTGTACGAATAATAACCAAATCCCACCCATTAATCTAGGAATTTTACCATTACCGTGTCTGTTTATTTACGAATCAGTGGTTTTTGTCAAAAATGACTTGCTTAAGGGCGGGAATATATTTTCAGAAAATGCCGATGTCTATTACTATAACACTCGACGTAGAAATCATATTCATCAGGTGACAGTATCAACAGCTCATTACAAAAAAATCACATACAATACATGTACATTATTTTACAACACTTTGCCAGATGACATTAAACGATTAAATTCGATAGAAAAGTTTAAATCCAAAGTGAAATCGTTTCTGCTGCATAACTGTTTCTATACAATTAGAGACTATACTGAACATCACAAGAAAAGTAACATTAATTTTAACAATGATACATAATGCATTATTTACCATTTGGACTGTATAAATGTGTATAAACAACCTGTAACAACTATTGTACTACAGCCTCCGAGTCAATGACCCCCATCTCGATCAGGTTTTTCTTCCAGTTTCCCTGATCCATTAAGCAAATGCTGAGATGGCCCCTTGTTTTGCTTCTGGACATAAATGTAACTTCATTTTCTGTGCACGTCTTCTAGAATTCAGTGGGAAATACAATTATTCAAATTATCGTTTCCATGTTGTCACGGCAGGAAGTATTATTCCGAAGGACAACATGGATAAGAGCCAAAATGTATTGCTTATTTATCCTTGAAAATAGATTTTATTACATGAAAGGTTTTTTTGTTTGTTTTTTTAAATTTAAGTAGTTTATGACTTAGCGTAGGGATCACAGAATTTTGAAAATGTGCACACAATTCACTTTTCCCCATAGCATGTCATACGCAGTTTGAACTGTTTTTTGACGTAAAATAAATAAAAAAACAGGAACGCAAATAACCAATAAAGAAAATCAAATAATACGCATTTAATTTTCAAATGTCAACAAGAGCTCCATAACAAAATCCAAAAGCCCAATCCAAAGCCAAATCCAAACGTAAGAGATTAATAAAATCTAAAACAAGAAACAACAAAATATTTTAGAATGTTTAAAAACCTACATCTTATGTAATTTATAATTATTATTTCATTTTTTGCTTACTACTTAAGTAGTATAGAGCACCTACTAGTTCTACGACTAAAACGACGCCTCTCTTTGTAGAATAACTGTTATTGTAGAGTACTCCCGAAACCCACAACTTGCTTAAAGTAATACACAAAGGGCAGATCACCAAAAAAAATATTCTACTATTTTTAAAATATTACGCATAATAAAGAGTTCCTTAGTCAAGAAACACATCTCTAGCCGAATTAAAAAACCGGGAGCGGTAGCTCAGTGCATCAACTGATGTCACTGCAGCGCCTCTGACCGGCAGGTCCTAGGTTCGAGTCCTGACGGCGGCAGGATTTTCGGCACTAGCTTTTCAGCTAGGTCGAATTCAGTCGCTGTCTTGAGAATTCTAGCAGCCGGCTGCTCTGATCGGTAGTTTTCATCACCAGGCGATTGCCGGAACAGTACCCTACCACATGGGCCACGGACCGCGCGCGATCTGTCCTTTCCTCTCCCTTTACACACACACTTACACTAACATGCACTACACTACCACATATTCCCGGAGACTGGTCGGGAGCTTAGAGTTCGTCCCGGCTGAGGCGGTACCCCGCTGGTGAGAGAGTCCTGGTTAGGGGTAAACCCCACTAGCCGACGGTAGGTCGGCGCCAGATCTCGCCATCCAGCGGGGGAAGATCATTGTCATCTCCCGAGAAAAACATGCACTACACTAACGGGACTAATTACCAAAGCCGTTGACGCGTCCGGAAACACGAAAAAATCAATCAATTAACCGAATGAAATATTTTCATTAAGGGTGTACCGAAACACAACGACGGACTCAGGGGACGGTGGAACCGTACTCGCCAGCAAACGTTTAATATCACGCACGCAGCTGAATGTACGCATACTAAACATCGTGGAAGTTGCAGCACTAGAAATCAGCTTTCGAGTGGAAGCTTTGCAATTATCTCCATAAATTAAAGACTACAACTATTGTTTAATGAGGAGGGTATCAACACATTTCTGAAGCCCGGAAAAAAGGTGATCATCACGGGCGATATAAACACGAAACTGGTGCTATACAAATAACAACCAATCAGGTGAATTCGTACAGAAATTCCCTAACCAACACCGTAATATTCAAATATCACCTCCTACCTCCTTCACTCACGTTCACACCAACCTGATAACCAAACATATCACCTTGATTATGCTATGCGTTCTCCAACCATTTTACTTCTCACACACAAATCACTCTAAGAATGAACCTAAGATTGAAGACCTAAGTAAAATATTTTCTCTTAGAGTAGTCGATTTTGTTACTCCTAGTAGGGCGATCTTAATATAGTGGCTAATCCGTCGAAAGTTTCTAATGAAGTAAATAATGATGTTGGAAAAGCCAATTTATTGGAAACATTGCAAAGCCACTTGATCAATAAACCAAAATCAATAAGAGTAAAAAGAAAACAAAATTATAAGGACCCAATTTTAAAAAATGAACTTCTAATGTGCGAAAAACTATTCAGTTTCAAACGCGATCATAGAGCATGCGAAACCAAATCATTAAGAACTTCGAACTACGAAACATTATTTGGAATAAAATGTTTTTGCATTTCTTTTCCCGAAAATGACATCTAATTATTGTCTCCATCGAGTTTGTACTTGAAAGAAAAAATGAGTATTTTCTGCTAGAATGTAAGGATTCCTGTGATATTCGTGGAATGCGACAAGACGTGTGCAGGGCCACTCGGGGCCAATGGAACGCTTGCCCTCCGCCACCTCCTCCTCCTCCGCGCGCGCGCTCCCCAAACGGGAGGGCCGAGGGTCTCTCCTCGTGCAGTGCGCGCACGTTGGCGCCGTATTAGAACGATCCGCGTCCTTCTTTTCGACGGCGCCATTACGGACTTCATCAGGCGTCGGGGAGGTTTCTTTCCCTCGCCACCAGCTGCCGTCGGCGCCCCATTCATTGTCCATCGCCTTGTGCGGCAGCCGGCCGCCATTATCGCCGTCGGAGGGTGAGGGCGGCGCTCTGGACACACACACACACACAAAGAGGTGGCCGCCCGCCGCGGGCGATGTCCTCGCAAACCGACACCCGCGCCCCCGACCGACCTCCCGCGATGCGACGCCCGGTCAGTGCTTTGCGTCGGGAGAGAGGGAGTGACCGGGCCGTCTATGATTGGTTTATTAGTGTTTCCGGGCGCGTCAACGTCGTCCCGTAAGTGTAGTGTCTGTTCTGCATTTCCCCCGATGGATGGTGAGATCTCTTGCCATCCCACACGTGGTCTAGTGAGGTTTTCCCCAACCAGGTATATCGCCGCGTCAACGTCGTCCCGTAAGTGTAGTGCCTGTTCTGCATTTCCCCCGATGGATGGTGAGATCTCTTGCCATCCCACACGTGGTCTAGTGAGGTTTTCCCCAACCAGGTATCTCGCCGCATCAACGTCGTCCCGTAAGTGTAGTGCCTGTTCTGCATTTCCCCCGATGGATGGTGAGATCTCTTGCCATCCCACACGTAGTCTAGTGAGGTTTTCCCCAACCAGGTATCTCGCCGACGTAGGTGGCTCAGGGGATTCATTGATGACATTGTAGTGCCTCTAACCGGGAGGATCTAGCGGTCGGGTACCAATGTTGGCAGGATTTTCGACACTGTCTACGTAGCTACATCGAATTCAGCCGCAGTCGAGAGGTGAATTCTAAATTCCGATTGCTCTAATTTTTACTTTTACGTGATTTCTGTCATATACAGCAGGCGAGTGCCGGAGAGATTCCCTAACAAACGGGCCACGAACCACGCGCGATCTTACCGTCTTCTTCCTTGTCCTATCCTCTTCCTTTACATACACTCATTTACACTTACTTGCACTACACTACCACACATGCCAGGAGAACAGTCGGAAGCCTAGAGCTTGTCCCGGCTCTGGGGAGTGTCCCGTTGGTGGGAAATACTAGGTTGCGAAAAAAACCCGCAAGCAGACAGGTAAGGTGGCGCCAGATCTCGCTATCCAGCGGTAGGTCACCATCACCTCCCGTGATGAAAGCATCCACTACACTTACGGCACGAATGGCCCTAGTATATGACGCGCCAGAAATCACTAATAAATCAAACCACCGAGGTATCTTCCACCAACGGAGCACCGCCCCAACCGAGACAAGCTCTAAGCTCTCGACTGGGCTCCCTACATATGTGGTAGTGTGCTTCATGTATGTGTGTCCAAGTAATGGGTAAGGATATAACAAGGGGAAGAAAAGAACGCGGAAGGAAGAACGCGCGCCGTTCATTGCTCGTTTCTGAGGGTACTGCACCGGCATTCGCCTACTGTTTATTGGATAAACTACGAATAACAACCAAACAGAGCAAATGGCCACTAGAACTCTTCTCCAGACAGCAGACCGTCAACTACTCAGGTTTAGTTTTGTGTGAGTAGCGCCTGTTGGAGGTGGCGGTGTTTGTCTACCGCTGAAATGTGAGGTCCCAAGTCAACCTAAACTTCCCCTTTGGGATTTTTCTTCGTCAAGATAACTACCGCGCCAGTTGGAATAATCTCTTAATCTCCCGACTACTCTCCAAATATGAGATGTAGTATAGTGCGTGTAAGTCTGTATGAGTGTGTAAGGGGTGAAGATAAAGGAAATATCACGAGCAGTCCGTGTCCGGTTTGTTATAGTACTTTTTCAGCATTCGCTTGATTTGTATCAGAGAACCCACGGGAAGAACCGATCACAGGAGAGCTGTCTGCTCGTATTCTCCCCCAAAGAGCGGCTGAATTCGATCTGATATCTAGCTAGTTTCGAAAATACCCCTCCACCGGAACTCTAGCTCCGGCCTTCCGGTCCTACCACGCCGCAGAGGTAACAATGTTATCGCTCAGCACTCGCAACCTATATTGTGAGAACGGAAGGGTCTCGAGAGCGAACGTTCAATAGAGCGGTCCACCCGCAGCCAACGACAACTGGAAGCGAAACTGAGGAAAGAGGACAAGGAAGAACGAACGTGGCCAATGGAACGGGTATATCTTAATTAAAAGGAACGAGTTAATGTCACAAAGGAAACGAATCCCAATAAAACACGACCTCCGAAAGTTATGCCAGATCGGAAGTAATTTCTAAACGAACTTTAATCACAGTGGAATTGGAACAATGCCATCACTAGAGTTTTAGAGAAAATCTTCGTTTTACATTCACTTTTTCAACGTATTTTTCATCGCCTGAAAAGTCGCATTGTCCTCACCGAGAGGATACCCTTCCCGTTCCTGTGTGAACTTCCACAATGTCTCCAGCTCTCAGAGGACAGTGAAGCGCGGACTGAGTGAAGCCGGCTGCTGTGGTGGACACAGCGCCGGACAAAGCAGGCTGCAGCGGGCGAAATGTTTAAAACAGACGGAGCCAGCGGCGCGGTCCGAATTGGATTACGAACCAGCGAGGCAGAGAAAGATTACAAACTGGACTTGGTGGAAACACAAGTTAATTCTATTGATGAAAATATAAATTAATTGTCTCCCATACAATGCATACTAAATAATAGATGAGAGGCACGCCGTATGTTGCAGGAGAGAGAGAAAATGAGATTTGGAAAACGTGTGTACAGTAACGGTGGCAGGAAATAAGAGAATGACCGCTAGTCACAGGAGTTTTACCAGAACCCTCTGTATAAGAGTACATTAATACTTGAAATGTTCGGACATAGGGATTGTGCTATAGTCTAGGAATAAAACAAAGGTAGCGGTGGCTGCTAAGGTCCGTTATAGCATGTTAACGCTGCGACCAAGTGTCGCTCTTTAAATATAGAGAGCCCTCCTAGCTTTGGACGTCCCCATAACTAAACTGTATATGATATCAAATGAAATGTTGGCGGCAATACATTAACTAGCAAGTAATGTTCTAGATACCATAATGTTCATAATATTTTTATTTTTTGAAAAAACTTAAACATCATTCAATTTTTAAGTAACAATGTAGTTTTGTTTCGCTTGCATTGAATACGTTAAAGAATGAGAAATACATTTATTCATAGTGTTTTTATGATTTAAGAGTAATATCGAGCAGAAAATATTCTCTTCAGTTTCTTACACATGTTATGAAAAACATTATTTCTGTTACAAGTCTTGGAAGCGGTCGCCTTTAAGGTACAATGGCATTGGAAAAATAGTACAGAATTTTTTAACATATTTCGCATAGAAATCGCTCTATTTAGTCATTCTAAATGTATTTGTCATTAATAACTGTTTTTACTAGGTCATTTCACACATTCTTAGAAATAATTTCCGCGAAACATTGAAATTGTTTGCCTTGGCAAAAATTGTAAAAAAAATATCATTATTCTTGAATATATTAATATAGTCAGTGACGAAATATTACTATTCATTATATTTTCTAATCTGAGTCATTAGCGTGGATAGATGCAAAATCATAATTTCAAGCTTTGAGGAGAAACTAGGATATCGAAAATTCAACATCTTTCGTAGGAGAATGTTCAACTAAGTATTTGAGTCGGTTGGCGCCACTGTCTTGATAAGCACTTTCAGAGACCAGCTGCGACGATCGGTCGTCTCCATGGTATTCTCTGATTAATTCCATTTAAAGTCGATCTCTATCTTAAGCCACACGCTACGTTCCACAAACAACTCTTCCTTCTCCTATTGTTTTTCTTATTGTATCCTGTTGTTTATTTATATTATCTTTTTTATACTTGTATGTATTGTTGCTTTTAATTTTTATTGTTGTGCTTAATTTATTTTTTGATTAACTGCCACCGAGCACACGCTCATTTCCAGTAATAAATTATTATTATTATTATTATTATTATTATTATTATTATTATTATTATTATTATTATTATTATTATTATTATCCTTCGTATCTTATAGAGAACACGTGGTATAACTGATAGGTAGGAAAGACTTCGACAGTATTGAGAAAATACGGAAGTCATGCCTTAGTTCAGGGACCCTGTGAAAAAAGGAAGATCTCATCAGCGAAGATCTCATTAGCGATGACAAATACAATTACGCCTCGTAAAATTCACTTCGAAGGTTATTTTATTGTAAACAATTCTAGTCACAAATGTAACTCAGTGATTAAATATTTTTATTTAATCTTACATTGTTTTCAACTTTTCTTATTTCGTGAGAGCGCCTTCATTCCTTGCAGATCAAAATTCAAAAGAAGTGTTATTACTGATCCAGAAATATTTTGAAAGGTAAATGTAACTAACTTTCATTTCTGAAATATTTAATATAATGATTTTTTTCATAATGTACGATATCAGAATATATGTCTTATGAGGTGCCCTATTCCAGAACTTCAATGTAGAGGCGTGATAATATCGGCGATGCTTTAGAAATTCTTTCTGGAGGGCGAGAAGGTGTTGGGGGTTCTCCAGAGAATAGAAAGTGGGTCACGTCACAGGAACACCTCTCAAGAAAAGGCTTTTGGAAGAATAACTCGATCACAAGGTATCGGTCCCCAGACCTGGTGTGGGCAAAGGAGAAAGGGGCATGAAAGCGGCTAAGTTTGGCTGGTTTCTTTGTGATCGATGGAACGAGGGTCTGTAGGTCTTATAAAAAAAATATGGAGCCGTAGGTGCCAAGAGATGCAAGCAAAGAGAAATAATGTGTAAAATATGTCTATAATGCTAATGAAATAATACCCTTTTGTAGGATAATTTCAACTACCAAATTATAATCTAAGAATATTACAAAAATGTAACGAATATTCTAGAGCGTACAAATTCACCTGATAATACATTGAAAGAATGTATTTTCCTGAACAACATTTGAGGCAGCGTTCGGATGGCGTTCTCCAACACCAGTAATGATTGTAAGTAATGATTGTTTCTTTCTTTGTGGTCGATGGAACAATCAATACTCAATAATAGCAATCATTATACTCAATATTCACTTACTGATACTGTTATTTAGAACTCCAAAGCACATCCGACAAAAAGAGCTAAGAATCCTATTTTTGTAATTTTTATTATTTAATTTTATTTCTTTGTAGATAATTTTTCACGCAGTACACTTGACTATGACAACCCAACTATAAGTTAAAAAGTCTTTTTATTTAGAACTTGCATAGTAGACTTAAGTTTCAACAAATACAAATATCTATTAAAAAGTTTAAAGCATCGACGATGTAATTTTCCTTGATTTTTGTTATCAGTACCATTCCAAAGCCATGAAACACGCGATGTTTTCTTCCTCATCTTTGCCTCACCCACTTAAACGCACACCCTCAATTATAAGCCCAACTCCACAATACATGACGGGAGTTTAGATCTTGTTCTGGTTGGGACGGTGCCCCGTTAGGGATACCGGGGGATATTGGCCCCGCTGGAGGGTACCTGGATTGATTGATTAATTGATTGATTGTTAGTAATTCCGGGCGCGTCAACTACTAGGATCATTAGGATCATTAGTTTCGTAGGTGTAGTGTATGCTTTCTCTCAGGATGTAGCGGTGGTCTTCCCCTGCTGAATGGCGAGATCCGGCGCCGACCTACCGTCGGCTAGCGGAGTTTTTCCTAACCAGAACTCTCCCACCAGCAGAATACCGTCACCGCTGAGAGAAGCACTAAGCTCACGACCGGTCTTCCAGAATATGTGGTAGTGTAGTGCATGTTAGTGTAAGTGTGTGTAAGGGGAGAGGATAGAACAAGGAAGAGGAAGGAAAGATCGCGCGCGGTCCGTGACCCGTTTCTTAGGGTACTACTCCGGCAATCGCCTGGTGTATATCGGAGAAACCACAGACAACTACCATTCAGAACAGTCAGCCGCTAGAATTCTCCACCAGACAGCGATTGAATTCGCCCTAGCTGACAAGCTAGTGACTAAAATCCTGCGATCTTTGTGAGTGGAACCCTAAGACCTCCCGATCAGAGGAACTGCAGTGACATCAGTTGGTGCCCTGAGCCACCTCTCCCAATAGGATACCTGGAGGGAGAAGGCCCCTCATGCCGACGCCGAATCTCATCGGGCGGACCACCAGCACTCGGGATAATGCACAACACTTGGAGGTCGTATAGTTGTTGGCTGTAGTAGTTGACGACCGGGATCAATATTCGCTAACTGATGAGCACCGGCCACTCCGTGTGCACTTAGGGCCGAGTGCCTCAGTGCCATCGGCGGAAGGGACTCTGCGTCGCCTCTCGTGCAGCTCCAGCGCTGCGGTTAGGAATCGCACCGCGCTTTGGTTAGTCAACGCCTTTATTTCACGTGGCGAGATTCGGGCCGCCAGGCCCGCTCTTCCGTCTAACCACGTTGATTTCTCATCGTTCCTTTCACCATCTAGTGGAGTAAGGTGTCACTCGGGCGACGAAACAGGCGATTTGAATTCAGCTCAGAGGCTTCTTTTCGGCTTGAGGATGTTTTACATGCAGTAAATCTACAACATATGTCAGCCGGCTTTACTTCCCCTCCGAAGGAATGCGTACAAAGAACTTTTTCCGCCTTTGAAAACCCATTGCGTTTGAACCCGCAAACTTGGGCCCGATACGCTAACCCTTATTCCCACACCACTGAGCAGATGCAACTGTAAATCACCTGAACGTCGAAACCACACACGCTCAACACAAGCGTAACATTACCTTCGAACCTACATGGTTCTCCTCTTCCAATTAATTTACATCAACTACTCACATGAATTCGTAATATTTGTTAGCAGAAGTGCTAATCATTCTACTTAGAACTGAATATTCTCCATCTTTTCAAAATTATGGATTTGTATAGATTAATAATTTATATATATTTTATTAATAATAAACTTCAATATAAAACTCCTTGCCTCCATTGCGTTGGTAATTAATACTGTGGTTCCCGAAGTTGTAATTATTAAATCTGTGAGTGTAATATTTGTCCTCACCCTTTAGTATTCTCTAATGCTGCTTGCTCATTTAATTACATAATTTATTATTAATTATAAAATATTATAGCATGATCATTGATGCGGAAGATAGCATGGCTAATGGAGTTTATTTTCTAGTCTACCAATACTTACCCTCTGCGGTGCAAATTATTATGCACATTCATACATGTGTAGAATAGTAATAAAACGAGAAAATTAATGTTCAGGAATGTATACTCGTGTAATGTTATGCTCACGTAAGCCTTCATATACACCTTGTGATTACGTCGGGTCCATTACCCTCGCGTGAAGCTCTCTCATCACCAACTGGAAGCTAAACCCTGCACGAGTCACCTGCCACGAGCCGTTCGCGCGTCGAGCAGGAAACGCGTCGCCTCTGAGCGAGGTGCAAATTCCATGACGCTCGAGATCTTGTGCAGTTCGCACTACGACAGATGATCCTCAAAGGGTTCTCGGAACCACTGAGCAGATGCAGCTGTAACGATCGCCTGAGAGTCGAAACGCGCTCAACACAAGCGGAACATCATACACATAACGAGCAGAAGTCTAGCGTTCTTCGGTTTGAAATTACGACCACTTGTGAGTCATTCAAAAACAATAAACGATTCACAAAGAAGAAAAAAAAGATCCGAAAATTTTTAAACCTTGGTTCAGCATTGTCGTAACTTTGCCCGTGTTTTTAATGCAAGTGATGAGAGTCGATGATATGCCTCGTAAAATGTCTGAATGAAGACTCTATGAATACGAATCATATTCGAGCGTTGGAAGTTTAAACTTAAAGGGAGATTGTGAGCGGCGCGGCGGGGTTTGGGGGCGGGGAGGACGCCATTGCAAATTACCTCTGAGCGCCTGCTTCCCCGGAGCGGATCAGAGGAGTTGCACTTACTTAGCGAGGGAAGGAAATTAAATGTTACGCAAAGTCCTAAGGAGATGAAAATAGTATTATATTGCTCTTGCCAACATCCGCATTGTAACTTTGTGCTTCAAATTTTCTTCAAGCAGGGGATACGTTAGGAATTCTATCACAATTTTAATCACTTCAACGTATCATGTATCATGTCAACGTATGCGACACCTACATGACAATGAACATTACCGATTTGATCTCAAGAACGTAGTAATTGTTTTCATTTTCTTAGGATTATTTTCCTTGTTTTCATTGGAAAAAATAGGTTTCTTTTATAAAAAACGTAGTGTTCAATTAAATGTTTATGTACTGACAAGAAAAAAACCAAAATTGTGGTTTCTCATAATCTTATTGCATTTCTTGGTAGACAAATTTGTGAATTGTATCTCATTGCGATCATTAATAGTCGCAAAATAATTGGTGTGAGATCACGGCGTAGTTCGTTGCTCTATTAGTGTTTGGGCAATTAGTAATCTTACTACAGCCAGGGCTGTCCATAAACGCATTCCCACCTTATATTAGTATCTGTCGATGAAGAGATAACTGTATTCGAGGCAACGTAATGTATGTTGAACAATTTCTTCAAAAGAAAGGATATGACCATGTCCGTCCCAGCGGAAAGAACTGCAAGAACAGAAAATGTTCGAAATACAGTAGGCTAAGTCAGTACCTGCACTTTCGTTCCAATCGTCAGTAGCTTGACAGCTCTGTGCACTAAACAGCCTTGAGGTGACGTCGATTATTTTGCTTATGATAAGTTTTAGCGGTATCAGCTAACGATGCTTGCGAAGTAAACATGACTGCACCAACCACCGTTTTTACCAAGGTTTCCATAATCAGGTTTTTTTAAACTAAATTTGTACCACAATTTGAAATTCTTAGACTACGTTCAACACAAAATGAATGCAATGGTTTCCCTTGCCGAAGCATTCCGCTTGTTTTCCAAGCTCTTCTATTAGAACCTATATGAAACTCGTAGACCAGGGTGGTCCAACTGGCTGCTCGCGATGCTATTTATTGTGGTCCGCGAAAAGTTATTAGTGAAAAATGAAAGCCCAGCGCATGAAATATGTTGATGCGAATGCCCCCTTTAATGTAAAAATATATTAAGTTTAGATTTATGGATTTGTTAGTAAAACCAGAAATTCAAAACCATCCCACTGTGTTTCCCTGCGTAATGCATGGTTCAACTAGACATCACGCATGTTTCCAACCCACCAGCCACCCGTTTCAGAGTAACCGGGCAAACGGCTGAAATCAACAATACAGGAAGTCAGGTGTGGATCATCCGAGTAATGAAAATATGGCCCGCAACCATATCAAAGGCTGTGAGACCTTGCAAAATGGACATCCCCGCACCGGGAGCTGTAGCTCAGTGCATCAACTGATGTCACTGCAGTTCCTCTGATCGGGAGGTCCTAGATTTGAGTCCTGACGGCGGCAGGATTTTCGACACTAGCTTTTCAGCTAGGTCGAATTCAGTCGCTGTCTGGATGAGAATTCTAGAGGCCAGCTGCTCCGATCGGTAGTTTTCCCTGGTTTCTCCGATCAACACCAGGTGAATGCCGGAGCACCCTAACAAACGGACCACGGACCGCGCGCGATCTTTCCTTCCTCTTCCTTGTCCTATCTTCTCCCCTTACACACACTACACTACCACATATTCCAGGAGACCGGTCGAGAACTTAGAGCTTGTCCCGGCTGGGGCGGTGCCCCGCTGGTGGGAGAGTCCTGGTTAGGGGGAAACCCCACTAGCCGACGATAGGTCGGCGCCGGATCACGCCATCCAGCGGGGGAACATCTCCGCTATCTCTCGAGAAAAAAACATGCACTACACTAACGGGACTAATGAGCAAAGCATTTGACGCGCCCGGAAACACGAAAAAATCAATCAATCGATCAATCAATTGGACATCCCCACCCTAGACAATGAAAGTAACTCGCCGGATTTCACTGCGAGGGATCGGCCTGCGCGGTGCCGTTGGACGGGGAAGAGCCGCAACGCGAACCGCGCATTATGCGGCGACGAGGCGCATTACACGAGAGCAGGCACAGCAACACGATCAGGGCCTGAGCGCCCCCGCCCCTCTACCCGTCCCCCACCCCCACCCAGCTGCGACGCTCTACTCACAGCTGGGTGCGCAGGGTCGCCTGTATTTTTTAACGGTCCATTGGAAAATGTTTGGAACCAAAGCGTTTTGTCCACTTCATTAATCAAGGATGGCCACCCCATGCAATTTTCAAAACTTCAGCCTAAGGAAGTTTTCCTCCGAATGCCAGCAAAAAATGCGCCATGTCAATCTGCCTCTATGATTTGGAATCCGATAACCGCACGTGGTCGTTAGCAATAGACACCCGCTCCCCCACCCCCACCCCCTCTCAGGCGGCGGCGCCGGCAGCGCAGGTGGTTCTCGGCGAAGGTGGCTCAGGGCTTCAACTGATGTCACTGCATTGCCTCTGACCTGCAGGTTCGGGGGTTCCAGTCCTGACAGAGGCAGAAGTTTCTACAACAGCTACGTAGCTAGGTCGAATTCAACTGTAGTCAGGAGGAGATTTCTTGCGACCGACTGCTCTGTCGGTAGTTTCTCGTGGCCTCTCCGATCAACACCAGGCGAATACCGGAGAAGTACCCTAACAAACCCGCACTACGGACCACACGTATTCTTTCCTTCCTCTTCCTTGTCCTATACTCACCCCTTACACACACACTTACACTATCATGCACCACACTACCTCACATGATGGGAGACCGGTCGAGAACTTACAGGTTTTCCCGGGTGAGGCAGTGCCACGTTGATGGGAGATACCTGGTTGGGGAAAATCTCCTCAGAATGACGCAGGTCACCACCCAGCCATGGGCAAGATCACCGCCACCCGACACGATAAAACATGCCCTACTCTTACGGGCCCAATGCTCTTTGCAGTTGACGCATCGGGAATCACTATTCAATCAATCAATCAAAGGTTCCTCGTGCGCGGAAAGCCCACTTGCTCCTCGGGGCTGGAAAGTGCGGAGCCACCAACGCAGCGCGCAGCAGAGCGGACCCCCATGGCGCGAATCGCGTCTGTCTGCCGTTGAGTGTAACCAACACGTAATTTCAAAAGTACTTTTTTTGCCGAGCAATTTTAACTTGACATTTTGACGTTTCTCTGCGCGTTTGGAATTTGAGTGACGAGAACCAACACTTCATTTCCAAAATACTTTTGTGACAAACAATTTTAACTTGATATGTTTACGTTTCCTTCAGTGACGAATCCCGAACATTTTTTTGAAGAATATCGTACTTAATGGAAGCTACCTCTACCGCTGTCTTTTATTTTAAGCTTTTCTGAAATTCCAATACTATGAAATTCCGTCCTTAATAGTTATTCTATAAGGCAATGACACAAACCAATAACGTCTGGAGCATTAACACACTCCATTTCTATAAATGTTTGAGAGAAGCGTAACTTACGAACGACGAGAGAAGGACTGTACACCGCAATATTTTGCGGTGCCTACCGACCGTCCATACGCGCATCCTCCCATCTCCCCGCCCTTGAAACATGATGAGCCCAAGGTTATCGCGGCTCGCATGCGGTGCCTTTGTCTGCGCTAGCGAATTCTCTGGACAGCATTAACAACTGTTAGAAACTTCTCACTCTACTGCACTTCATAGCGCTTACGGATGCGGAAGACTGACTGGCCTTCGGTAGCAAATCAGAGTTATTTTTTCGCATCTGTTTCAAAGTTTAACTTTTAGAGGATTACCAAATTTATGATTTATTTATTATACACTTTGAATTACTGGGTATTCAGGGCGAGTTTACGCGGTGTATCGGAGAATTAGTCTCTGGTTTCTCTGCATGTTTGGATTTTGGGTGACGAGACTCCAGGCTTCGGCCCTCGCGACTGCGGCCATGCGACTGCGCTCGGCTGCCTTCGCCTACGTTCGTTGTTTGGTATTTTGTTGTACGGAGACAATCGGAGCGCTCAGCCGTTGCGCTCCCTAATCTGCCGCTTGCATTGCGGCGGCGGAGGCGTCGCCCGTCGCGCCGAGCGTCATCTGCAGCGGACGCTGCGCTGCTCTCGGCGACGGAGCGCACTCCTCGCCTCGCCATGCGCCTTCCCCTGCTCCTGCCCCGCCCCCTCCCCTGCCCCGGCCCTAGCAACCGCCCACGCCCCTTCCCCCGCTTCTTCCCCGCCCCCTCCCCTACCCCAGCCCATGCACCCGCCCACGCCCCTTCCCCTGCTCCTGCCCCACCCCCTCCCCTTCCCCGGCCCCAGCATCCGCCCACGCCCCGCTTCTGTCCTCACCCCCTCCCCTGCCCCGGCCATAGAATCCGCCCACGCCCCTTCCCCTGCTTCTGCCCCGCCCCCTCCCCTGCCCCAGCCCATGCACCCGCCCACGCCCCTTCCCCTACTTCTGCCCCGCCCCCTCCCCTACCCCAACCCATGCACCCGCCCACGCCCCTTCCCCGCTTCTGCCCCGCCCCTTCCCATGCCCCGTCCCTAGCATCCGCCCACGCCCCTTCCCCAGCTTCTGTCCTCACTCCCTCCCCTGCCCCGGCCATAGCAACCGCCCACACCGTTCCCCTGCTTCTGCCCTGCCCCCTCCCCTGCCCCAGCCCATGCACCCGCCTACGCCCCTTCCCCTGCTCCTGTCCACGCCTCTCCCCTGCCCCGCCCCCTGCTGCCCCGCTACTTCGCCTGTTTCTGCCCCCCGGTCCTCCTCCTACTTTTGTCCATGGCCCCTCCCCTCCCCTGCCCCGGCCCTGCTCCTTTCCCTGCTTCTGCCCCCGCCCCTCCCCTGCATCCTCCCCGCCACTGCACTCTGTCCCTGCAACCTGCCTTCGCAACTGCACCTGCTCCCCCTCTGCAACCGCCCTGCTCCTGCCGCTCTGCCTGTCCTCTGCAACCGTTCTGCTCCTGCACACGCCGTTATCCCCGCCTCTGCCCTTGCCCCTTCTCCTGCTCTAGTCCTCACCCACGCCCCCGCTTCTGATGCCGCCCTACCCTCACCCTCGCCCGTCCCTGCCCCCGCCCCCGCGTCCGCAGTGTGCGCTGCTCAATCCCGCCGTTCCGGTGCAGTGCTCCACTTTGAAACGTCTTCCACCCACGCTCCCACGCGGCGGGTTTAGGCCACTCAGACACGCCGAGCGCCAGCGTTAATTTGCTTGCCGCATTCTGTTCGCAGAGTAGAGGGGATCATTGAAGCGTGATTGGCCAAACAGACACAATGCATGCTTCGTAATCCTGTACAGTGATGACGATGTAACGCAGTCAAAGAACTCAGCGCTCAGCCTGGGTTCTTGTTAAGAACAATCGAAAAAATGAGTTGCATCGGAATGGCGTGTGGCTGTACCTACTCCAAGAAAAGGTACCTAATTCTTATTAACGTGATTATTCTCATAAAAATTATATCACGAAAAGTATTAATCGTCACTATCAATACCACGTGACTGACTGTTGATTATTTCCTCGAAATTAGCCTAATGACGTTTATAACTATAACATATATTTTATAAAGAAAAATACTTTTGTAAAGATCTTCACTATAAATGAAAAGTATTGTGTAAAATATGCCCGCGAACGGATCAGCTGTTACACACGTAATTATCGAATTAATTGAATTTCCGAAGCACGCTTCCCAACTGCAATTCCTTGAGCCAAGATTTCTTGGCTTTTTCTCTCCAGCTGAAGGAGGTTTCTCTGAGCACGAACGCTACGCAGCTCCCCGAACCACCAGCGCCTTCTACGGGGCTCGGATCTCCGCAGCAAATCCACGCCGCGGGCCGCCGCTCCCCACCTATTATTCCAATCAACCTGTACAGCTAAAAAGTATAACACCTATAAACAAAAATCAAAAAATGAATACGTTTTACTTTCCTTTTTATAAATCTAATTAATTTCAATGCTTTGTTTCATAGCGCAAGGTGTGAAGAATATCATAGCTCAGTACTTTCCAATTGCACATAGAATCAATTACTTTAAAGAATTTTTTAAAATTTCGAGCTTAATTAAAATACATAAATAATTGAAGGACTTATTCTTTCGTAAATAATAGTTCATCTATAAATGGAAAAATAGAAGCTAAAACTTCAATATTTTCTCTTTTTTTAAAATAAAGCACCCGACAAAGCATGTCTCTTTGTTTTATCAGTCCATGAGCCTTTAGAACTTCACTGAATAAGCTACCCTGATTCACTTCATGTGAACCGAAATAACTCATACAGATTTCAAGGGCAGAGCGGGAGATAGAAGTTGATCACATTTAGCCAATGAATAGATGGAGGTAAAAGTCACGAAACGTAGGTATAATGTGACATATTCTCCCGATTGACAGGTAACGTGCAATGTTTAGCTGTACACGTTCTTGCGCGGTGAAAGAGATTTCGGGAACCCTGCACAAGACGAGTTTCCTAGAAATAGTACATCAATTTTTTAACGGTTTTTCATTAAAATAAATAAATAAATAAATAAATAAATAAATAAATAAATAAATAAATAAATAAATTAATTAATTAATTAATTAATTAATTAATTAATTAATTAATTAATTAATTAATTAAATACTATAATTGCAATTTAGAGATATCCGTCTCGAAATCCTCTTCGTTCAAAAATTGTTCTAGATGGCAAGACTATTGAACAAGTCCACACATTCAATTATCTGGGGTGTTATGTTTCCTTCTTAAATGACATCGATCAAGAACAAAAGTTATAAAAATTTCAACATATTTGTTGAACTATTAAAAAAAATAAAAAACAAAGGAAGAAACGACAAAATGTTAAAACTTTATGAATCCATACCATTTCGAGTCTTGATGAATGGTAATGAGAACTGGACATTGAACAGACCAGAGAAACGGAGAATTGAATCTTCAGAAATGCGCTTCCTGAGAAGTGTAGCTGGTTATTCTCTGGCAGATTACGTTCCAAGTGTGGACATAAGGTCCACCCTAAACATTTCCAACCCCAATGACAAAATCAAATACTACAAATGCTAAAGGGCGAATCATATCAATAGAATGAAAACATCAATATTAACACAAATACGAGTAGTATGTAACTACACACCCTTCAGTTATCGGGATGTAGGACGCCCAAGAAGAAGATGGCAGGATGATCTCTGAGTTAGAACAGGCCTTCAGTTGCTTATCATGAAGCAGAAGAAGAAGAAATACGAGTAAATATAGAAACAAATAAATAACTATAGAAATAAAAGTTCTAAAATAAATAAAATCAGGTATAAATGTCACATGTGCAACTTCGTTATTATTCTCGAGATTTCTCACAACATTGCCAGAAAGTGATCATCTTCGACCCCTAAATGCTGTAGACGTGTACAGCATTTATTCTGAGTTACGCTGCTTGCGTTTTCCTGTTTCTCGTCCGCCTCCTCATGCATTTATATGCCGTGCTGAACCGTGCGTCGCCTGGGCGAGCGCCCGTGTTGGAGTGGGAGGCTCTCCAGGCCGCACCACTGAGTTTGATGCGACGGTCGGCCTCCCGCTTTGTGCCTCCAATTAGAACTCGAGCGTCGGTTGTCTCCGGCAGCTTCATGCTGCTGATGAGGATGAGGCGCAAGTGCTTTAGCTCACTATGAGGAAAAAGAAAACGCCACGTAGATGCGTTTATGGGAACAAAACTCTCCAGTACATCTGCAATAAGGAAACATTGTTTCCCCCTTGAGTTAACATTCAATCAAAGAAATACTATCTACTTAAACTAAAGGATCTTGTCTTGGCTTTTCCTTTACCCTGATGTTCAGGATTAGAAAACATGTTTTCGCTTACAATGACGTTTATGATTTCAACAAAATTACATCATTTTATCTTTAAAGAGAGTGCTTAATGTAGCGTACAATTTGGCAATCCAAAATCAAGGCAATAAGGTCCATACGCATTCAATCATGTACATTCCTTGTATTGTGAATCGATGTTTCTGCAATAACTACTCAAGAGGCGTGTAACTTTCCGTTGTCACACAATATTCTAGTTTAAATGTGATCGAAATTCAGAAGAACGAATAATCAAAAAGTTTTGCGTTTCCGCTCTCCTGAAGTCTTCAAATATTTTGAGAATTTAACATAAATTACTCCTGTGCGATCGTGTTTCTTCAAAATATCTAAAACCGGCTTAGATGTCTCAGAGCGTCAATTTATGTCACTGCAGTGCCTCTGACCGGGAGGTCCTAGGGTTCCAGTTCCGACATTGGAAGAATTATCGTCACTAGCTAGATAGCTAGTAGGAAGAGTTCAGCACTTGTCTGCAGAATAATTCTAGCAGACGGCTGCTCTGATCGGTAGTTTTCCATTCTTTGTTCGATCAACACCAGGCGAAAGCCGCAGCAGTACCCCAACAAACGGGTCACGGCCCTCGAGCGAACATTCCTGCCAGTTCCTTGTCCCATCCTCACTCTTACTTATAGTGGCATGTACTACCACACATTTCCGGAATCCATTCAGGAGCTTAGAGCTTGCTCCGGCCGGGGCGGTGTCGCGCTGGTGGGAGATACTTCTATGGTGAAAAATCCCCGCAAATCGACGAGTAGGTCTGTGATCTCACCATCCAGCGGAGAAAGATAACCGTCATCTTCTGCGATAAAGCATGCTTTACACTCACAGGACTAATGACCTTAGCAGTTGGCGCGCCCGGAATCACTAATCAATCACTCGATCAATCATAATATTAATATTTTAATATTATTTTTTATTTAATACACCATACGTCACCTGAATGTGTCCACAAATGTAGCTACAATCCCCTATCACGTTTTCCAATAACTAAACGCCGCGCCGAGGCCTCCGCCGCACATGATCTCAGCGCCCTCCACAGACGTTGCAGTGGAAATAAACTACACTCACTGAGAGCGCTGCGGACGCGTAAGAATTCCTTCATTTATTTTTGATATTCAAACAAGTTAATTCAAATAAGTCTAGTTTGCGTATATTTTTCTAAGTGAAATGCTTACGTTTTGCTTTCAATGTCATTTTTATAGTTACTGATTGATTGATGGATTATCTCGTGTGTCCGGACCGAGAGCGGTAGCTCAGTGCATCTACTGATGTCACTACAGCGCCTCTGACCGAGAGGTCCTAGGTTACACTCCCCACGGCGGCATGATTTTTGACACTAGCTTTTCAGCTAGGTCGAATTCAGTCGCTGTCTGGAGGAGAATTCTAGTGGCCGGCTGCTCTGATCGGTAGTTTTCCGTGGTTTCTCCGATTGACACCAAGCGAATGCCGGATCACCCTAACAAAAGGGCCACGGACATCGCGCGATCTTTCCTTCCTCTTCCTTGTCTCAACCTCTCCCCTTACACACACACTTACACTAACATGCACTACACTACCACATATTCTGGTTGGGATCTTAGATCTTCTCCCGGCAGGGGCGATGCCCCGTTGGTGGGAGAGTCATGGTTGGGGAGAAACCTCGGTAGCCGACGGTAGGTCGGCGCCTGATCTCGCCATCCAGCGGGGGAAGATCACCACCATCTCCCGAGAAATAGCATGCACTACACTTACAGTAATGACCAAAGCAGTGCGCCTACAAACACGAAAAAAATCAATCAATCAATCGTGTGTCCAAGTGCGGTAATTATACACGTAAGTGTAATGTATGCTTTTATCAAGGCTAGTGACAGTTTTTTGTCCCTGGATGATGTGGTCAGGCACCAACCTATAGGATAGCTTGCAGTTTTTCTCCGTTCATGTATCTCCCACCACCAGGGCACCGCCCTAGCCGGGAAAATCTTTAAGCACCCGTCTACTCTCCCGAGATAGTAGTGCAGAACGTGTAAGTGTAAGTAGGGGGTGAGAAAAGAGCAAGAAAGAGGAGGGGAATATCGCGGGCGGTGCTTGGCCCTTTTGATAGAGTAGTGCTCAGGCATTCGCCTGGTGTTGATCGGAGAAACCATCGGAGCGCTAGAATTCTCCTCCAGACAGCGACTGAATTCGACCTCGCTGAAAAGCTAGAGACGAAAATATTGCCATCGGGATTCTAATGCTAGGACCTTCCGGCTACATGCACCGCAGTGACAGCAGTTGATGCCCCGAGCCGTCGGTATTTTCGCAATTAAATTCTCATATGGCCTGTAGAGGTGAGACGTGATTCCAAGTTTACCAACGATCTAGAATGCACTGCATAGAGCGGTTAACCTTACGGTTTTAGTACTCTTGGTGAACACTCAACGAACCAGGGGCCACCATGTTTTTCGTAATCAAAAAAATGAAAGAAGTCTGATGGTGGTGTGTAAAACTGTTGTACTGAATCGACGAGTTGGTTGTATAAGATCTTTTTTCTACTGAATTGAATGTGCCTTATTTTACGTGGCGAGACTCAGGCCATGAGGCCTGCTCTTCCGTCTGACCACGCAAATTCCGCTACGCTCCTTTCACCAACCATGGGAGAAAGTAGGTATTACTTGGGCGATGAAACAGGCGATTTGAATTTAGCTCAGAGGCATCATTTAGGCTTGAGGATCTTTTACATGTAGTAAATCTACTAACATCGGACAGCCGGCTTCACTTCCCGGTCGAAGGAAGGCGTACGAAGGATTTTCTCGCCCTTTAAAATCCACGGCTTCGATCTGGTTCGAACCCGCAAACTTGGGTATAGCAGTCCGATACGCTAACCGTTACACCATCGCCGCCGCGCGATATTTTCTTTATATCTGTATTTAAATTATATTAATGGTTAGAATAATAATATTCATAATGACTTCATTATTTTCGCTATAACTGTAAAAATAGAAGTCATCAAGCCACAAATATATCATGTTTAAAGTTTGTCACGTCTGTTTCTTTGCTTCTTATTTCTTTAACATTCACTCACAGGCACTATGCAATAACATTTAAACATCTTCCATTCTATGACAATAATCGATACAGGAAGCAACGTACTTTTAAAGTTCTTCGTTCTTCTTAGATATTTCGATTTCGTTTTTAAATGATTGGTTTTGACACACAGTAAAAAGGATTTGAATTACGCGCGTCCGGAGTCCACCGGGCATTAACCAGCGCCGAACGGAATACTACAATACTGTATCTGTAGAGGGCGTTTCTTTGATTGCAAAACACATGGCTTGAATTTTCTGCAAATGTGGATGCAGCTTTGTAGTATATTGTAGCTCGTGGACGCTTCCCCACAATTCGCTCTGCAAGAGCCGGCACACCTCTCCTGCTTTCCAGCATCTGCCACCTTCACCATCCTCGTTCTCCTCGTCCTCTCGCGACCAGATCCCTCCCCAGCCCCTGAACGCTCTCCCTTTCAATTTGCGCCGCCCGCCTCAGCCCGGAGCGCCTTTAAACACATCGGCCTCTTCCCCGAACTCCGCTGCTTCGGTGTCGCCAGCGTAGCCCCTTCCGAGGATTAGTTGCTCTTTGCTCTCGCTCCAGCCGAAAGCAGCAACACTTGGTCTGTATCGCACTCCTTTGAGCGGGAGGTCCTAAGTTCGCGTCACGACGATGGCAGGATTTTCGAGACTAGCTACAAAGCTAAGTCGAATTCAGCCGCTGTCTGAAGGAGAATTCCAGCGGCCGGCTGCTCTGATCGATATTTTCCCGTTGTTTCTCCGACTAACACCAGCCTAATTTCGGATTGATTGATTGATTGATTCGTGTTTCCGGGCGCGTCAACTGCTCTGGTCATTAGTCCCGTTAGTGTACTGCATGTTTCACCCCGGGAGATGGCGGTGATCTTCCCCCGCTGAATGGCGAGATACGGCGCCGACCTACTGTCGGCTACTGGGATTTCTCCCTAAACAGAACTCTCCCACCAGCGGGGCACCGCTCCAGCCGGGACGAGCTCTAAGCTCCCGACCGGTCTCCCGGGATATGTGATAGTGTAGTGCATGTTAGTGTAAGTGTGTGTGTAAGGGGAGAGAATAGGACAAGGAAGAGGAAGGACAGATCGCGTGCGGTCCGTGGCCCGTTTGTCAGGGTACTGCTCCGGCATTCGCCTGGTGTTGATCGGAGAAACCACGGAAAACTACCGATCAGAGCAGCCGGCCGCTAGAATTCTCCTCCAGACAGCGACTGAATTCGACCTAGCTGACAAGCTAGTGTCGAAAATCCTGCCGCCGCCAGGACTCGAACCTAGGACCTCCCGGTCAGAGGCGCTGCAGTGACATCAGTTGATGCACTGAGCTACCGCTCCCGGTCCTAATGTCGGAGCAGTACCCTGCACAATTGTATCACGGACAGCGCGCGATCTTTCTTTCCCCTTCCTTGTCCTATCATCACCCGTTGCGTAGTTATACTTTCATGTTCTGCATTACCACACATACCGTGAGCGTAGTTCCGGCTGGGACGATGCTCCACTGATGGAGGATGCCTGGTTGGGAAAACCTCGCCAGCCGACGTGTAGATCGACGCCGGATCTATCCTTCCACACGGTAATGTCCGCCACCTTCCGCGATATAAACCTTCCCTACACTTACGAGACAAATTGCCGTAGCAGTTGACGCGCTCGGAATTACCAATAAATCTGTCAGAATCACACTCGCTGACCTTCCACTATTCCATGACTTTATGTATATTGATTCAATGGTGAGTTGTAGTTGACATTTACATAATTGAAATGATTGAAGGCGTTGTCATTGTCAACAATAGTATTTATTTCAAAAATAGCAGCTTTCGATGGCTTAGCCATCATCATCAGTTTTCTGCTGTCTGGGAGCCACAAAAACGACTAGTCGTTTTTGCTGCTATTTTTGCTATTTTTGATGCTATTTTTTAAATAAATACTATTGTTGACAATGACAACGCCTTCAATCATTTCAATTATTTTATCTATATATTTTAACGAATATACTTTATAACGTAAAATTATAATTTTACGTAAATATATACGCAATAACATATATTTTAACGTCATACGGAGTTTTGACTTTTTTATCTATTATGCTACTGTGACTTCCCAATAAGTTATTAAACGAAATGTGTGTGAATGTATTTTGCTCAGAGCAATCCTTGGACTGTATTTAAACGCTTACATTTGACGACCAATTCCGGGCTTTTAGCAAACGCACCGTGCGCAGGGCTGCTTCTGGGGAGGCGGACGTGCTTTGCGCATGTGCGCGCTCCATAAAACTCGAAACCGCTCGTCAAAAGCAGCGTGTGAACCGGGTGTAAGAATCAATCAGTTTAATGTATCATTTTCACACTTACGGTGTGTGCAGCAGCAAATGTTTATTCAAGGAGTTTTTGAAATTATTCAAATCATCTGCATCAAAACAAACGGAAATTCTTTTGCCAATTCACACTTGTAAAAAATGAGTATAAAAATTCTAATTATAAAACTTTCTATCCATCAATGTCATAAAATATTCATAAAGTACAGTTTTTTGCTTATCTGACCGTTATTATTTCAGTGACAAAAATATACTGGTAAGAAGAAAAACGATGTGAATATGAAACTACTAACAACACTAACACTCCTGCCTGCATTGATCTATTCCCCTCATTGCTTACCATCTTCACCATCACATCAACATTACCATTGTAAATCACCCTCCTTCCGCCGCCGGTGCTGGCGCAGTGTCGCTATCACTAATCCATCATCTTTTGCTGTCAACCTTCTCCTGATAGACTGTCACCGCCGACCCCTTGCCACCTCCCCTTGCGTGTACCATGCAGCTCCCTCCCTCCAACTCCACCGCGTTCGGCCGCCCCTTCCCCCGCCGACGACGACCTCAACGCATCATTATCTGCGCAAATCTCTCGTAATCTGCGTATACCCCGCAATCATCACTTTCGCCGCAGCCCCGACTTACTCAATTTTGCACCCCGCGCCCTCGTCGCCAGCCCCCCCGCCTCGCCCCCCCCCCTCGCCATGCACCGTCCCGCCCCGTCCCGTCCCGCCCCGTCCCGTCCCGCCCCGTCCCGTCCCGCACCGCCTCACACCGTCTCCGTCCCGCCACGTCCCTCCGTCCCTTCCCCGCCTCCCCCCGCCGTACCCAGCCTTGCCCCGACCCACTCCGCCCCGCATCGCGCGCCCCGCCCCGCACCGTCACGCCTCGCCCCACCTCGCTCCGCACAGCCCACCACCCCCTCACACCGCTCCCTCCGCCCCGCCCCGCCCCGTCCCCGTCTCGCACCGCACCATCCGTCACGCCCCGTCCCGCCCCGTCCCGCCCCGCCTTCCCCGCCGGGCTCCGCCTGGTCCCGCCCCGCCACCCTCCGGGCGGCGGCGTGTCCCGCGCAGTGCGCTACACGCGGCTAATCCGAAGCGAGCCGCAATGCGATTACAGCGCCTAATTTCCCCCTCGCGGCGACGATACCTGCCCGCACTCGCCCCCTCCCCTTCCGCCGTGCGCCTCCCGCACAGTGTGCCCAAGTAAGCCCAGGAGCGCACGGCCTTGTGTCCAACTCTCAAAGCAGACTTTGAAGCACCTGGCACAGTATATACCGTGTGCAAATAAAAATAGGTCAGCCGGGAACATAGAGCTTGCCCCGGTCGTGACGGTCCTCCGCTGGTGGAAGATACCTGGTTAGGGAAAACTCTGCCAGTCGACAGTTAGGCCCTCCATCGTAGAAAGATCACCGCCACCTCTCGCGATAAAAACTGCACTATTCTAACACGACTAACGATCTTAGCATTTGATTGATTGATTGTTACTGATTCCGGTCGCGTCAGCTACTATGGTCATTAATCCCGCTTGTTTTTGCTCGGGAGGTAGCAATGGTCTTCCCTGGCTGTATGGACAGATCCGGTGCGGACCTGCCGTTGGCTAACGGGGTTTTCCCTAACCAGGCATCTCCCACTAGCGGGGCACTGCCCCAGCCTGGACAAGTTGTAAGTCCCCGACCGGTCTTCCGGAATATGTGGTAGTGTAGTGCATGTTAGTGTAAGTGTGTGTGTGAGGGATGAGGATGGGACAAGGAAGAGAAAGGAAAGATCTAGCGCGGTCCGTGGCCCGTTTGGTAGGGTACTGCTCCGGCATTCGCCTGGTGTTGACCGGAGAAACCACGGAAAACTACCGATCAAAGCACCCGGCCGCTAGAGTTCACCTCCAGACTGACTGAATTTGACCTAGCTGAAAAGCTAGTGTCGAAAATCCTGCCACCGTCGGGACTCGAACCTAGGACCTCCCGATGAGAGTCACTGCAGTGACATTAGTTGATTACACTGATCCACCGCTCCCGGTTTAGCATTTGACGCACCCGGAATCGTCAATCAATCAATGAATCCATCGGGAGATATAGTTTCTCTCGCGGAAGGCGTGCGTTTGCGCGCACTGGGCGCCGCGCCGTTGGGCTGAGCGGCGCCGCGGCCGCCGGCTGCGCTGAGCCGCGTGTCGCGGGCCCAGGATTTGCGCCGCTATTTTTGCTGCGCGGCGCGGCGCGGCTGGGCGCACTCCGCCGCCGCAAACCGCCAAAGGAAGCGCGCTCCGCTGTTCGCTGGCCGCGAGCGCAGCCATTGTGTGCACGCAACTCACGTCGCGCTAATTGTTCGTTGTGTCGTTTTGTTGGCGAAGCGAATACTCGTTTGCTTCCGTACACAGAGTTAATTCGACTACAGCTCTTATGTGTTTGTATATTTGACATTACGATTGGATTACATTTTGTTTAGATTAGTATGTAAGATGACGGTACAGCTTCTCAAAATCCATTTATGACTTTATGTTGTCGTTCATGAAGAGATGCCAAATGAACGATGCAAATTGTATTGAGGCTCTTATAAATACATTTGGAGGGGAGTCGTAATAATGAAGAAACTTTTTCCAACTAGTCGCAATTGCATTGATCACAATAATTGATCTTTACGTGTTGGCATAAAGCTCTGGCAAAATATTCATTAAGAAATGACTTACTGTATGTTTTTTGTACTGTATTTTTTTTTTTACATCTTTTGCGCCTATCAGAGCGTACAGTAGTCTTCTCCTCAGGTTGAGATTTGTCGACCCTGGTGCATCCAGGGAGATATCTATCAGTCTCATCCATCTCTCCGACGCGGCCCGTGAGTCCATATCCGTCATTGTACTACATACAACGCACGTTGGACAAGCGCACGCCGTGAGCCCGTCGTGCTTGCTCCTCTCAACAAATACGTTATTTGTTCTATAACAGAATTTCTCGTATTATTTGCAACGCTACGTAAACTTAGACTAATAGTTTTGTGATTCATATACAACCGATGTTTCAGCTATCTCTTGCAAAAAACTCTTCGCCAAACTGTTTGAATGATAGCACAAAATTCCTATATCCTAATATTTTTGGGGATACATACCATAATCAACTCTTGGCCTACTTTGTGTGCTAAATCTAACCTAGGATAACCATTTGTATATCAACCCCTTATCTTTACATTGAAAAAGCATTTAAGAAAATGAAATCGATCTCCGAATACTGATTTTGAAGAAATTCCTTTACACAGGTGTCTCAGAGTATATGTTACAAACTTCTAAAGCATGTAGAGGTATCGATTACGATTATTTTTGTCATTGCATATGTGGTGAGAAATTTCATGAAAGTTACGCATGTGTCATTTTCTCCTAATTGTTAGGTAGACACGGATTCGGCAGGTCACTTTTTGAAGTAGTCGAAGGAATGCACCTGCTAAAGATGGATAGCATGAAGAGTTTTCTAGTAATCAGAGCTACATTGCACACAATTTCCTTTTCGAAAAATTTCTTCACAATAAACTTACCACCACATGTTCATTGGCAAGATGTGATTATTTTTTTACCCTTCTACTTGCCCCAGATCCTTGTCACATATATTTTCACATCTGTTACAGTTTAGACGCCAGTGTTATTCACGAACAAAGACAGACAGACGTTTTAAAAATACTTTTTCGTCGTCAGGGAACTCCAAAACGCATTTCCGTCATCTCATCTATTTCTTTCAGCATACATAACTTACTCTCTATTACATCTACGAGAAAGTAATAAGAATAACTGGAATCAACAGCGCACAAAGAATAATATTCACCAACCGAAGAAAACTGTCAGTATGTGACACTTGTGAGTTTGTGAGTAATATCAGTTCTTTATTTCCCGAATCCTAAACTAGCTTCTTGAAATGTTTTGTTTAATCTCTTATCAGCATTGTATTTTCATAGACTCGTCTACTTTATTACAATAAAATTGTGTCATTGCGTTCTAGCTACAAATCTACTGAAGAAACAAATATATCTCTTGAATGTATTTCATATCTAAGGTAAATAATCTTTATAATATTATTTCTTAAGAAATGTAAACATTACAACTCTTGTTTATAGGAGGCACAAAACAATACCATTCAAAGTATCTCTTTGAACTCAGTTTAAGTAAGTAGTCGCAGAATATTCCAGGTTGTTCAGAGTTTATCAGGTGATTTTTTTGTACAATAAGAATTTAACTTCTAGGTTATACGGGAGGGTCGAAAATAATCATATTTTGCCAATTCGTTACAAATCCGACCGATTAATAGGCAACACATCCTACACCGGTGTACATACCTTTGTCTGCCACAGATACATGCCTATATCTGGCGAAGTCCATGATTGGCTACCAATGAAGGGCAAATGTCATATGATCAACTCGTGATGAGATTTTCCACCACATGTTCGTTAGAAAAAGTCCTCTGTATGTGCTCCAGAAGATTGTAACATTTATTCTGAGCCACTGCAAGTCTGAGGAGAGGCCTCACGACGTACGACGGAGAACGCGGCTAGACGATGAATATACTTCTGTGTGTGTGGCGTGGGCATTTGTTGAGCTCTGAAGTGGCGAGTGTGGGACGTGGAGGGGGGGATGGGTGGAGCCTTAGGAGTTGTGCAGAGAGCTTGAGTGAGGGGGCGAAGAGGGGAGGGGAGTGGAGGTGGTTGAAGGGGTGGAGAGGGCGAGGGTCATTCAAGTGGGCGGCGGCCGCTCCGCCCAGCGAGTGCGCAGCGCATATCGTTGGCAGGCGCGGACGGGCGCACACGTGATCGCACGGCGCTCGTCCCAGCGCTCATCAGGTGGTCGAGATGCGCCGCGCGGCGCCATCAGCGCCACAAATCGGCCGCCGGACGCGCGGAGGGTCCTCGCAGCGCAATTTCATCTCCGGTGCAGCGGACGCTCCGCCCCGCCCCGCCCCGCCCCGCCCCGCCCCACCCCTCCCCGCCCCGCCCCGCCCCGCCTCGCCCCGCCCCGCCCCGCCCCGCCCCACCCCGCCCCACCCCTCCCCTCCCCGCCCCGCCCCGCCCCGCCCCGCCCCGCCCCTCCTGGCATACTTCACCATCTACCACGCCCTCTTCACCCCTCCTATGCCCACTCCCCTCACCCGACGCCGGCTCGCGTCCTTTGCCCCTCCCCACGCTCACTATACCCCTCCTACGCCCCCACCTCATCCGCCATTGCCGCTGCACCAATGCCCTCTGCAATCATCCTAGGCCCCCTCCTCTTCCGTACCGTACTCCACTCTTTCGTCCACGCACCCGTGCCTCACGACCACTGCACTCCTGCGGCCCCGCCCCTGTCGCCTCCGGCTCCCGTTCTTCTCCCCTTCACGTATGTTCCCTCGCTCTCTCCACCCCTTCAACCCCCTCCCCTCCACAGGCATTCTCCTTGCCCCTTCACCCACAGCAAATCCTAAGGCCCCGCCCCTTCCGACCCCGGCTCCCATCCTCCACCCCTTCACATTTTCCCTCCCCTATGCTCTCACCATAACTGCCCTCCCCCGCCCTCCCATCCTGCCCCCCCCCCATTGCCCCAGCACCCCCACCCTCAGGCCCTCTCCCCCCTCCTTCGCCCTCTGCTTCTTCCATTCCCGGCTACCCTCTTTCGCCCCTGCACCCCTTCTACGCCCCCGGCCCCCACCCCACGCCGGCTCCCCCAGCATCCCCGTTCTCACGCCCACTGCACCTCTCCTCTGCCCCCGCACCGCCCTGCAACCCTCACAGCGCCCGCGGCACTCGCTGATGCCAGGGCTACTCACGCGCTCGCGCACTCACATCGCGCTTTGCTGTCACGGCTCTCCTGTCACGAGCCACGTAAATGTTTCCGTTCAAAACATTCACTTCACGTCCTTGGACGAGGGGCATGGAACGAGGGAAAATGGCATTGCATTAATGAGATATTCGAAACTAGCTGAACCCGTGCGATACCTCCGCACTGTAAATATAATTGTTTTGAAAATGAAAGTTTCTTCTTAATACAACGTAACTTCGAATGGTCAGTTCCTGAGATTACGTTACAACGATACACGCCCGAGACTATACGGAACTATCTATTCTTGTAATTCACCTGAGCGTTGCATATAATATCAAACAATTTCTTTAAAGGGATGTATAAACGTGTGTTGCACTGTAAAATATTTTGTTTTAAAATAAAAATTGATTTTTTAAATTTTACGACAATTTTTTAAATTGTTTACAACTAAATAATTAGCCTCTCAAAAAAATTAAAAGTACGTACTAGATTTATTATTTCTATGAATACAGATAATTGTGACGTATATCAAAATACAGAAAACTTGAATTGTTGTGAAGAATAAGGTAATAGTACTTTCTTTTACTATTACGTTATTCTCCTACCAAATTCTGGAAAAAAAATTGACATTGAATTTATAATAAAATGAAATACAAAGTGAGGTATATTTTCCTTGATTGTTTTGCCATATGTGTAAAGCTGTGATTTGGGAGGGGTGCACTCAACCAGCATAATATTATGATTCATATTTTAACAGTATTTTTTGGTCTAAAAATACCTCAATTGTGTGGAAGTACGAGTATTTCTGAAAGATCCTCAAATTAAAGGTTGGAGAATGCCGTGCTGACACCAATTTTCCTCCGCGTTACTGAACAGAACGTAAAACCGAGGCACGCGAATTTGCTTGTTTTGATTTTGAAATTCGTAACTAGTATTGTAATGAACCGTCCTCCTCATATCTATAAAACAACTATAATCGCTCCTCGTTAGGCGCACCAAAATATGTAATGAACCATTACCTGCTCTAGATCAACTATAATCTTTATAATCGCCCGGCGTTATAACGCCAAAATAATAACCAAAACCCGCTCTTATCAATTGCCCTGGTTATACTCAGCTTCCACCTCCAAGGTTGCCCGTCGACTAGCCGCCCCCCCAGAACTTCCGATATTTTCTTACTTACACATAAAATCTGGGCGTGAGGTTGTGGCTGACCTGTACAGGATCTAACAACTATTCGGGCACGTGGGCGTAGGTCATTAACTAGCTACATGTAACAATTAAACTACGTTCGTTTAATTTAATGTCGAACCAAGTGATGTTCGCCATTTATTTTCTGCAATTCCTGTGTTAGTCGTTATTTCAGTTGAAGTATATATAAATACAAACTGGGGTCGTTGCTCTCCCATGACTCACATAAAACACTTAACGACAAACAAAATAAACACATAAACACATGAACGATATAATACCCTTAAATTACATGACACAAAATCCAAAATATTTCCATTCATACTGACAATTATAAATAAACTCATTCACACCCGAATGCGCATTCTGCCTGTATACCTATTGAATCTATTTTACGTTAAGACAGAACTTGATCTTGTACAGAAGTTAATTTTAATCTTTCTTCTCCTTCAAA
>BLKR01002604.1:27500-53795 GCA_011170035.1 Teleogryllus occipitalis | reverse complement strand
CCCCCCGCCCCCCCCTCGCCACGCCCTCCTCGCCACGCCCCCTCGCCACGCCCCCTCGCCACGTCCTCGCCATGCCCCTCGCCACGCCCCCTCGTTCCGCTCCTCTCGCCACGCCGCCCTCACCTCGCCCCCTCGCCACGCTCCCTCGCCATGCCCCCTCGTCACGCCCTCCTCGCCATGCCTCTCGCCGCGCCCCTCACCACGCCCCTCACGTAACCATTCGTAAATGCACACACACACGCACAGCTAACCTCCCCCTCGCCAAGCTCCTTGCGTCCTCGCCGTTTCGCCAAACCCCTCGTTGGGCGGGCATATCTCCCCCACCGTCAAATTGGGCTTCCCCAGAGCCACGCTCACGCGATTGCGAGCTTGCACCACGTGCGGTCGCGACCGTCCGAGTGCATGCAGAACGTATGGAACTTGCAACGGCTTAGGTGGCTCAGTGCATCAATTGATGCCTCTGCAGAGCCATTGACGGGGAGGTGCTAGGGTTACACACCGTCGGTGGCAGGATATCGTCACTAACTACATGGCTAAGGCAGATGCAGCAGCTGACTTGAGAAGTATTTTAGCGGCTCTCATCTTTTCCGTGTTTTCTCCGCTGAACAGCAGGTAAATGTCGGAGCTCTACCCTAACAAACGGGCAACGCTCCGCACATCTTTCCTTCCACTTCCTTATTCACCCCTTTTTTACATGCACTCCACTTCCACATAGGCCGGTAGATCAAAGATGTTGTTTTTGTTGGGGGCTGTGTCTCGCCGGAGGGAGATGCCTTTTTTTGGGGGGGGGAACCTGTCAAGCCGACGGGAAGGTCGGTGCCGGAACTCCCATCCAATAGAGGAGAAAACACAGGCCCTTCTCGCGATAGAAACACGCACTACACTTACGGGACTAATGACGTTAGCCGTCGACATATTCGGAATATCTAATCAATTAATTATATGGGACTCGAGCGGGAGAACCGAGTTTCCGGTAGTCGAGCAATCAAAACAAACGTAGCTAAAGATAGTGGAAAGTACACTTATTCCAAAAAAGTTTACTTCTTGTAATATGACTCTGCGATGTGGGCGGCAGAGGCGGAGTCCCGCGGATGCAGCACTCACTGTAGACGCCGCCGCCTTCAAGTGCCTATTTCGTCGATTCACCGCGCCCATTGTCGCCGTCCCCCCCCCCCCACTCCGCGCACCATCACCGCATCCACCGCCTGGGCGACGAAAGCGGCGAGGTTCTTGGCTTCCCAGCGCCGCCGCAAGGCCACAGTGGTGGCCGACAGCCGGGCGGCGGGCAGGGGAGGAGCGGGCGCGTGGCGTGGGCGGCGGCTGGAGTTAGTTGGAACACTCGTCGATAACGACCGGAGCACATCGCGCAGCTTGTGCGCGCCTCCCCCGCCGCCGGCGCTTCTCGGGAAGCCACCGCCCGACGACGACACCCACGCGACGATCGCCCCCGCCCCGCACAGCCACACCCACCATACCATGCAACGGCCCGCCACGTGCCGCCGCGCTCCGCCCCGCCACGCGCCACTCCACTTCCCCGTGCCCCCCCGCTCCGCTCCACGCCCACCCGAATCACTCCGCTCCGCTCCACATCACCGCCACTCCGCCGCGCCACACCCCTCTGCGTCCGCCCCACGCCGCCGCGGCCCGGCCCGATACTACCTCACCCAGCACCGCCATGCGCCACCCCGCTCCTCTCCACGCCGCCACCGCACCAACCACCCCGCTCCATGACACACCTTCCGTCACGTGCTACCGCCTCCCGCCCTGCTCCGCCCTGCATCAATTCACTCTGCAATCCCTCTGACCGGGAGGTCCTAGGTTCGAGTTTCAACGGTGGCTGGATTTTCGACACTAGCTACAGAGGTAGGTCGAATTTAGTCGCTGACTGGAGGAGAATTCTAGCGGCTGGCTGCTGTGATCGGTTGTTCTCCGTGGTTTCTCCGACCAGGCGAATGCCGGAGCAGTACCCTAACAAACGGACCTCAGATCGTGCGCGATCTTTCCTTCCTCTTCCTTGTCCTATCCTTTCCCCTTACATACACTTACACTAACATGCATTACACTATCATACATGCCGGGAGTCCGGTCAGGAGCTTCGAGAATGTCCTGGTTGTAGCGGTGTCCCGCTGGCGGGAGACACCAGGTTGGGAAAAACACCGCTAGCCGATGGTAGGACGCCGCCGGATTTTGCCATCCAGCGAGGGGAGACCATGCCACTTTCCGAGCAAAAGCACGCACTATACTTACGGGACTATTTACCATAGTAATTGACATGCCTCGAATCACTATTAATTCACCAATCTACTCTATTCGGCAGACTCGTATGTCCGCCACCCGGGGCCGCATTCCGGCCCGCCCCCTGCACCTCCCGCCCCTTCCCGTCCCGTGCAGAGGATCATGACGGTCGCAACGGCGTTCGGATGCGCGTGGTGGTTCCCGCCTTCCCCTTCCTCCTCCTCCTACTCCTACTCCTACTCCCCCTCCTCCTCCTCTTCCTCCTCCTCTTCCTCCTCCTCCTCCTCCTCCTCCTCCTCTTCCTCCTACTCCTCCTCATCCTTCTCCCCGCCGGCTCCGCCAGCGGCCTCTTTGCGCTCCGCGATCGGCATCGGTGCTCCCCACCCACACACCCACACACACACACACACAGAGCCCGCTCGCCTGCACTCCCAGGGGCGATTGCCGAGCTCTGCGCCCCCGCCCACGTTCGCCCCCTTCCCCCTCCTCCACTCCGCTCTTCTGCGACCCTCTCGCGATTCTCCGCATTACTTTCAACCGATACCAGGCATGTCTAGCATGGTGATGTGAATCCTTGGGCCCGGCGCGGCAGGGTGAACCTCAGCCTCGCCCACCAGACCAGCCGCAAAGTCGTTTCGGCCAACTTCGGAACACACCGCGCGGGCAGCGGCCGACATTCGATGTTCGCATTAACTAGAGCAACGATCGCCCCGCCCCAGCTGATCCTCAGCTCCGCTTTGACGCGGCCGCCGCCACTGCGCACCCCCGCAGCTTCCCTTTGTCCGCTTCCCACGCGTCTTCCTCCCCCTCCGCCTCGCGCGACGCCCCGCGCGCTGCGCCTTTGTTTGATCTTTCCGCATCAAAGTGCAGCATGAATCAAAGCAGCTGGTTGAAGCGCGCGGCCATCGATCGATATCGACTTTTATCCGGCGAGATGTAAATATGCGCGATCGCCGTCGGGCTGGCGCGCGGCGCCCACCAATTACTCGGCCACGCCGCGCGCGTGACGCGCCACATCCGGCGTTTGTCGACTGCGTTGGCGACAAGCGGCGCTGGCGCGGCGGCTGGCGCGCCGACATCCTGGTGGCGGCGGTAGCGGTGGTGGCTGCTCTGGAGGTAGTGGTGGTGGTGGCGGTGGTTAGGGCGGCGGCTGCGGCAGTGGTGGTGGCTTTGATTGATTGATTGATTTATTCATGTTTCCGGGCGCGTCAACTGCTATGGTAATTAGTCCCGTTAGTGTAGTGCATGTTTTTTCTCGGGAGATGGCGGTGATCTTCCCCCGCTGGATGGCGAGATCCGGCGCCGACCTACCGTCGACTAGTGGGGTTACCCCCTAACCAGGACTCTCCCACCAGCGGGGCACCGCCCCAGCCGGGACAAGCTCTAAGCTCCCGACCGGTCTCCCGAAATATGTGGTAGTGTAGTGCATGTTAGTGTAAGTGTGTGTGTAAGGGGAGAGGATAGGACAAGGAAGAGGAAGGACAGATCGCGCGCTGTCCGTTGCCCGTTTGGTAGGGTACTGCTCCGGCATTCGCCTGGTGTTGATCGGAGAAACCACGGAAAACTACCGATCAGAGCAGCCGGCCGCTAGAATTCTCCTCCAGACAGCAGCTGAATTCGACCTAGCTGAAAAGCTAGTGTGGAAAATCCTGCCGCCGTGGGGAGTGGGAACCTAGGACCTCCCGGTTAGAGGCGCTGCAGTGACATCAGTTGATGCACTGAGCTACCGCTACCGGTGTGGTGGTGGCAGTGTCGGAGGTAGTGGTGGTGGCGGTGCTGGCGGCGGGGGCGGGGCGATTGTCACAGGCAATGGAGGCGGCGCTGCGGCTGGGGGCTATTTATACGCCTGCCGTTCGATGCCGGAGCGAGTCGTGTCGAATAGGAGGTTGTCGCCCGCCGGGAGTTATTCCTGCGAGGCTTTGGCAGGTTCACTGTTTGTCTAGTGGTGCATCGCTGCATTCCAATGAGTTTCCGGAAGGATCTGTGTGAGGAGCATGATTCATGTGATGGCGCATCCGAAATCCAAGTTCCTTTCTCGTTTGCAGTTGAATTTATGGGATGTGCTAGGTTTATTGTCTGTTAAAAAATAGCCTGAGCGTTCTTGAATTGTGTTATAAAACTTTTTGTACAAGCTTTTATGTTCACTCGCTTTGATCACCGAATTAATAGTAGAAACTTCAATCTTGTTCTCTTTAATAGGACATTGGCATAGATTCTGAAACATATTCCCGTAAAGTAGATAATTTTTGAAAAAGTAAAGGAAGTTATTGTAAGCACAAACATTGCAAAATGTCGTAGAACACCCACGACTTTCTGGTGCAAATACTTCTTAGAAAGAGAACTCAAAAGTAAGTTATTTCATTTCTTAAAGAAACTTTACATATAATGATTGGTGATAACGAAACACGTCGCGAAGATTTGCATTGATAACGATACTGTAAAGACAAATATGAATTTTGTAAACACAAGCATATTCTCTCCGCGCCGATAAGCTTCTGATACCGGGTAGGTGGAGCCTCGTTTGCACATCCAGCGACAATTGAAAAAGATGTCAACTCCACTGCCACATTTCCGTCTCTAATACGTCTCCCATTCGACAACGTTAAAGGATAACGGAATTATTTATAGAATCGTGGACGTGAAATGGCATTATCGACAGCTCTTTGTTAAAAATGACTTCCACTAATGAGGCGCCTTGTCGCTCATTTTCTTTCTGGTAAAAGGGCTTCTCACGGATGGCTGGGCTTTGTGTAAATGCGGGAAAGTCCTCAATAGCGAGCACTTCCATCCGACATCACTCACTCAATAACAAAACAAATTGGACACTAATCCTGTTATAACTCGGTGCAGTCGTTGACTTGTTAAAGGACATCCTGGACAGGTATTGTTACTTTGCTCAGACAGTTTCTGGGAACATTAAATCGCGCGGCAATCACTGTTCCCACACCCACCACAAGCGCACAACCTAAGCTGCAGTGTAGGCTAGTTGTAATATTCAACGCCCTTGACCGGCTTCGGACACCAGGAGGTCCTAGGGTTCCACTCCCGACGGGAGCAGAATTTTCGACGCCAGGGTTAGTTCAGCCTCTGCCTGGAGGAGAATTCTAGGAAGCGGCTGCTCTGATTGGTAGATTTTCATGGTTTCTCCATTCGAATGACGAATCAGCACCCTAATAAACGGGCCATGTACAGTGCGCGATCTTTCCTTCCTCTTCCTAGCCCTATCCTCACCCCTTATACACACACTTACATGCACTACACTACCACATATGCCGGGAGACCAGTCGGAAGCTTAGAGTTTGGTCCGGCTGGGGCGGTGCCCCACCGCAGTGAGATACCTGGTTGAGGAAAACCCCACAAGCCGACGGAATGATCGCCGTCAGATCTCGCCATTCAGCGGGAAAAGATCCGTGCCACCTCCCGCGATCAAAACACGCACTATTTTTACAGGACTCATGATCTTAGCAGTTGCGCCCGGAATCACTAACCAATCACCGCCCTTGCGCCTCATCCGTTAAACTGGCTTGACGTTCCTTGTGAGTTTCTCCACGCCATCCACCGGCCTAAGCTATTGGCGAACGCGGTGCCGGCGGTCGCTGACTGGCGCGAGTGGGGTGGGAATTGTGTCGCGCTGGCGGATCCAGCGGAATGTTAATTAACAATTATTCTTTAATGGATGCAACATTATTGACATTTTCATCATTGATTACTACGTGCATGTTTCGCCACGAAATATTTTATCTACATTGCCAGAGTAAACAACACAATTTCAGGCGACTGGGACCACATAGAAACGACGAGAAGAAATTTTAATTTTTGAAACTCATCAGCTATTACGGAAACCTGTGTTCAAACATATGTGAAATGTATTTATGTAAAATAAATAAAAACATATGTAAAATATATTGTTCAAACATGTGTGAAATTTACTAATCAATTGCAATTATTAGATAAAAAGTTTTAATAGAAGCTTTAAAATGTTATGAATTTTTAAAGAATATTCGTACATTACCACAGATCCGACTGTCATGAGAAATTATAATACTACTTCGTTAATGAATCCAAACAATATTACAGCATTCTCTGAAAAAAATCTTTTCTACCAACTACTTCAAGTACTGTTCGCAATGTGTAATTCCTAATATGCTCTAAGAAAAGAATTTCCTAAGGACAATTAAACTTTTTTCCTTCTTTAATTAAGCGTCACTATTCGGGTAATAATTTTTCACACGTGCATCTCTAGAGAAAAGTGGAAGTAATTTTATTTAAGTGTTTATGTGTCTGTTCGTTTATATTCGTATATGTTAAGTTTTGGTCCTTGTAGCGACATAAAAAGTGTGAAATTATTTAAATAAGTTCAACTCCAATTGTAAAGATCTATTCTTAAATACAAAAGCACTTAACAATTGCAAAACTTAACATATTGGAAGTAATTTTAGTCACATCCCCACCCTGCTCCACTCCACTCTGCTCAGTTCCTCTCCCCGCTACGTACAGCAACGCCCTCCCGATCCCGCCACGCCAGGCCCTGCCCGACACGTCGGCGCCCGCTCCCCCCCCCCCGTCCTGCCCTGCTATTCCACTACGAGCATCGTGCGACGGGCTATTGTGGCACATGTGGTGCGCTGCGGGTTGCATACTCATTTATTTCCTCCCACCCCTTTTGCGTAACATTTGGTTTATCACGAACCCCTTTTGGCTCTTTTGTTATTTGGTTTGGTTTTTGGGAAGTTCAAACATTTTCGTGTAGAATTTCGTAGAAATCCCTTCAGAGCAATATTTGTGGAATATGCATTATATAGTGACATATGTTTCTTCTTTATATTATAGAGTTCATGTTTTTGAAAACTTAATATCTATCTCAGATTGCATCAAAATTTGTTGATATAGAAACACTTTCTTTAAAGTGGTCATGGATTAAATATTCTAATCTTTCTCCTTTCTGAAATGATCTATGAATGAATAATGTTACCAAACATATAGTAGAACTTAAAATTTAGTTAGTTATCTAATTAAGAACAGTGGTTATTGTTAAAGAAGGTTGTTATAGAAGAAATGTTTTTGACATAAATATTTTTTTCATAAAGTTTAATGCAAGTACGTACCTCATTTTTTCCCAGTTCATAAACTGAAATTGGACTGAAAATATCGCAAAATAAGTTATAGCGATTCTTAGGAAATTTTGGTAGTGCCCATTTCTAAAGTACATTTGTTTCGACTGTATCATAAACTAGCTTATATTTCCAGAAGTGTCATAAGTAATTTTTTATAGTGTTTGTGTTGACAAATTGATCAAACACGTCTATTCATTTTATATTTATGTCATAGGAAAACATAGAATAGTTGCCCTTTTATCACATGATTTTGTGTCCTGATCACTATTCATATCAATTTCTTAATTGTAATTTTGGCATGCCTTTAAGTTCTTTTTTGAATATAATTGTCGTAATTTGAAGTATAAAAATATAAAAATTATTGACGTTTTGAACAAAGTTGCAATTCACCAAAATTTTTAGAAGTATAAAATATTTACACCTTCGTTCTTAAAGATCTGCGTGTATTATTCATGGAACTTCAAAGCAAATTAATACAAAATATATTTCTCACAACTCTGTTGTGATTGTGTTAGCACTTTACTAGTACTTGCTTAGCAAAATCAACTTGTCGATTTTTCAAGAATTTCATTGACTATTCCACTCGTGAAATTAAAACCAGTAATGTATACAAATAAAATGCTGCAATTAGGGCAGAGTATCTCAAAAAAATTATCGCTTTTTCAGTCAGATTTTTCTTACCGCTCCATCCTACAGGCAGTTTTAATCTGTGACTCATCTATCTTAGGAGGCGGTATTTATCGACCACTGTGTTGTGCAATAAATTGCGTATGTACTATAACATACCCTCTTTGATTTTAACACGCTTTCAGTTATTTTCAATATTTGGCAACTCTGTTGGACGTAATTTCATTCGTGGAATAGTCCTCTTAAATACCTCTCGTGCTTCGTAAATTCTCAGGTAACTCCTCTCCTCGCTACGCGAATCCAAATTTCCAAAGCACGATTTCCAAAGCACTCGTGGTATTACTTCTGAAAAGACACAGTAGAATTGTTGCTCCAATTACTATCAATTAGATGTTCATTTCATTAGAACATTTGAAACGTAAAAATCGGGACAAGAAGAATGGATATGAGAATTGAAAGTAAAAGGCATAAAATGGTCAGTAAAAAGAACGTGCGCTTCCTGCGTCTCCACCCGCTTGCTTTGAGCGTTGCATTTGCGCTTCTTTGTGCAGCGCCTTGCGTGCGGGAGCAGATGGCTCCTTCCGCGACGGCGATGGCAGAGGAGAGAGGCCGGCGGCGCCGCGCACGCGCTCAGAGTAAACACAGGACGCGCTTTCCTCACGGACCCGCAGGAGGTCGCCCGCGTCGAGCGCATCATTTAAAATACCCCACAGCGCGCGCCGCCGGCCACATTGACACGGAGCGAAATACACAGCAGATAGCTGCCCTGTCTAGTTCATGTGGTCAGCAGAGTGGAAATGTAGATGTCAGCCGTTTTCCAAGATCTACTTTTCGTGATCTGCTGCCTGTCTTCTGTAATGACTAGAGACGGGACATCCGGGCTTATGAAGATGCACATCCGTAGCTTTAGACCGAATTATCTGGCACATCTTGGGGATGTGTAATTTATGTTTTCTCAGAAAAAAAATGGGTTTTGAAATTATTTGTGAAGATATGTGTAAACATTACAATTGAAGTTGCCTACGGTAAGATGCAGAAAATAATATTTTATTTCATGTGACAAGGAACATGTTTATAAATGTAATATTAAATATTAATTTGAAATTTCTGGAAATTTATTTGTTTTTTCTAACTACAAATTGGTCTGTTCCATTTTAAATTACTGTTTTCCCTTCAATTTGTATGATGTACAAGTTTACAAGGGATATTAGCGTGTGTTTTCAAAATAAACATAGAATTTTTGCAAAATAAACAAAACATTTCTATTAATACTGAAACTCAAGCCACAATATGTAAACATTCTACATCACTCTTACTCAAATCAGTGGTCTATAGTTCATCATCAATTTCATTGTTACACAATGTCTCGCTGAGTATACATAAACATGTTTGTTCTAAAGTGATATCAATGTGAAAAACACACAAATTCCGTGCTAAAAATCAAATATTTCGTCATAATTTTCACCTGTAAAAGTGTAAATTAGGAATAATAATTTGAATATATTGATATCTTGGCGACCCGACGGAAATGTCGATAATATTGTCCGCTCCTTGACCTCATGACGTGGCCCGAGCAAGGCGCACTAGAGTTGGTGCAAATGCACTGCGTTTTGCAATAACAGATGTGATAAAACCTGGAGTAGATTAAATGAAATTAATATTTAGATGAAGAAGTAATCGAATCAAAAACAAGACTTGTATTCGTTTATGAATATAGTAGTTATCTTCTTCCAATGTTCCGATGAAATTAAGTCTGTCTTGGAAAAAGTCAATTGCAGCAATTTTAATTGAGAGTGCAGTATTAATAACGTATTTTTAAACTTTTCATTTCGTTGTAAAAAAATTATTATTCTTAAAAAAGTTTTGTTTTGAAATGCAATCATCTATTGACTATTCACTGTAGTACAGTTTAAATATGTTCTTAAGAGCCGCATTACTAACGGATTTGAAAGTATTATTCTTCTCGTTGTTGTTTTCACTTGAGTAGTAAATATAGTATCCAATCAAATTATCACTTTTTCACGTGTATAAGTTGGAGTTCAGAATTTGACAAAACCAAAAAAATGTAAAGGAAATTACTTTGAGGATACATTCTAGTAGAAACCACTACGTTTTCATATTTCTTGAAATACCATTCTGCAGTACATTTCGAGGCAAACAGACGCCTGAAATCGTGACGTCACATTTGACTTTACTCCTACTTGGTAGACATGCACTGTGGACGGGAGAGGCGGGGTAGGGATTTTCGAGTTGATGGCGGCGTCCGTCGCAGAGCCGAGGGCAGCCGGTGCCGCCCCCTCCCTCCTCCGCCAGATGGGGCGAGCGTCCACTTCATTACCCCGCCCCCACCCCCGCCCTCTCGCCTTTGCTCCGGGCGCCCCTGGCGGCCACTAAGCGCAAATCGCCCGAGCATTAGCTTCGCCCTCGGCCGTCCAGCCGCTCTCGTCCGCGGTCAACGAAAGGTGCGCAGGGGGGGAGGGGGTGCTTCGGTGGCCAATGGGCGGGAAAGCAGGGCCTACGCAAATAGACGGCTTCCGGGACACGCGCTTCCTCAAAGCAGTGGAGAAGAGGGCCTGTTGTTCCACCCGCCGGCTCTCACTCACATGGACGACCTCTTACCACGGTTTTTGAAGGAAGTAGATCAACTCTTTCAAGGAAAGCGGTTTGTGGAAACAAAATAAATTGCATGAAATAAAACGAGTCACAGTTTTATTGTCAATAGGCCGCAAAAATGAATGTAAGTAAAATTCTTAAAATTTGATTCGATTGATTACTGATTCCTTGCGTGTCAACTGCTAAGGTCATTAGTCCCGTAAGCGTAGGGTATGTTCACCGTGAAAGGTGGCGGTGATCTTCGCCCGCTAGTTGGCGAGATTTGGCGCCGACCTACCGTCGTCTTTCGGGAATATTCCCTCACCAAGTACCTACCACCCACCGCGTGGCATCACTTCAGTTGGGACAATCTCTAAGCTTCCAACTGCTCTCTCGACAATTGTGTGAGTGAAGTTCATGTGAGTGTATGTGTTTAAGGAAGGAGTGAGAATAGGACAAGGATGCGGAAGGAAAGATCGCGCACGGTCCGTGGCCCGTTCTGAGGGTACTGCTCCGGCACTCGCCTGGTGTTGATTGGAGAAACCATGGGAAATTACCGATTATAGCAGCCGGCTTCTAGAATTCTCTTCCAGACAGCGGCTGAATTCTACCCATCTGACAAGCTAGTTTCGAAAATTCTGCTACCGTCGGGAGTGGCCAGCTTTGCGGTGCCTTTCAATATAACTAATTCAATTTTGTATTTTTCCATCTGCGCTTACACTATAATTTCACCTGAATCCTCATCAAATTGCCATGATTTTATTCCGTTATTGTTTTCCATTTATATTGTGGTATGGATTCACGTGACGTGATAACTGACAATGAAGTGATATCGGAAAAGTGAAGTGCTAGATTATTTAGAACCTTGCAATGTAAAAAGTCTTTACCCTACTAACGGATGTGAACGGGCTAATAATAATGGATTCACGAGGTTTTATTCAAGTGTGATAGATGGCAATCTTTATATTCTATGACTGATTCACAAATGTTTCATCCACGAGACGATCAAAAGTTGATTTGTACTTTATTGTACTTTTATATTCGTATCCAACAACTCTCCTGTGTTAAGCAGTACATTTATAATGTTAATTTTCTTTAATAAAAAAATCTTCTTGGAGTGGTATCTCATTATGAACTTTAGCTGAACATTCATGTGCTTTCAGTTCTGCTTTCGAGATCATATGAAATAGATATCTGCCCAATTCTCGTCTCTCTCTCTCTCTCTCTCTCTCTCTCTATATATATATATATATATATATATATATATATATATATACATGAGACTGCGTGGGTGGGGAAGGAAGGATTGGGGACGATCCACGTTCTGTTGTGTAAGATGCTGCTTCGACATCCGCCTGGGAATTATTAGAGGGAAGCGCGGAGCGACATCAGAAGAGCCAGTCCCCACAACCCTCTCCCAGGCAGAGGCACCGTCCATCACAGCTACGTAGCACATGACCAAACTCCGCCGCTGTCAATTCTCGAACCTAGAGCCTTTCGGTTTACGAAGATTCAGTAACGGACTGAAAAATATACATACACTGATGTGGTTTCACTGAAAATAACACAACGCTCACTTTTGAACACACAACACAAGGTATTTGTAAAACCCACGGAATATGCAAACATTCGATGCTATCTTCAAAACTTACCGCCTCCTGCTCATATATAGTTTTTAATACGCTATAATATCAGGGCCCTGCATGGCTTACCTCGAGAGAAATCACATTTAGGTGCGAAAACATAACAGTAAATTTTCACAATTTATCAGAATTCATTTTATCCAGAATACATAAAATCACTATTTTGATAAAAAAAAAGTGATTTTTAATAGTCGAGAGACGGTGAGTTAACTGAAAACATTCCATTTAAATGGTTTCTCAATTTGAATTATTAATAATTTTTGATCGAGATTAACCCACAAAATTGAGTTGAAATTACGAAAAGTCAATACAAACAAAATTATTTAGAATTCATGTTCATTCATCGTTATATTTACGTTTCATTTTATAACGTATTTATTTTGAACGTTTACGCTTATAAAATATATTAATATTAATATCAATGTGCAGATTGCTTACATATTTTTAAGTCATACGTGAAGTCATAACTTGAAAAACGCGAAAGTTTACAGAAAATTTGTATAATGAAAGATTTACTAGGAGATTAACAAAAGGTTGTGATTTAAAATACGATGAACTACACGTTCAAGCTTGTAACAATTTGTGAGTTCATTAATCACGGAAAAAGTTTGTTCTGTGCCACTATTAAATTGAGTAAAACAGTAGAGGATCTGAGGAGGCCTTAAGATGCTGATAAAACACTATCATCAGTTTAAAGCTATTATAAAAGAGTTGATTAATTTTAATACGATATTTTACTTCTTTGAGTTTTAAATGGAAGGAATAATATTTTTTCATAGCTTGGAGGAAATTACAAGCAGGAGGAAGTTCAGTTCTTCCGCAAGATATTTCGAAAGCAGGAAAAGTTTGGAAAGCTCTTTTACGACAGTTTCGGCACGAAGAAGATTGTGTGTATTGCTCCGATATACAGTGTCATATCTGTCAGTTGAACGCTTCGGCAACAGGATTTTCAGTGTTTGCCCTCGAGTTAAACGAGGCACCGGCACGGCTACAAAGCGTAGCAATCACATTGGAACAAAACGCTGTAAAACATGACACGGGCCATTTGCGTGCTCGGCAGCCAGCGTCGATAGGAGGAAAGTCGAGAGCGGGTCGTATCTCACCACTCGCATAAACGTCAGGGGGAGTGCTTCAAATGCACGCCCACCCTCCGGAACGCCTTCGCGGCGAGGGCGGGCCCAGCCACCCACCCCGCCACAGGATGGGGGCCATGGGCCAGCGACTCAAGCAAACCACCTCGCCATCTCCGTCTTTCCCCATCGCGAGTTCCCGGGTGCGTCAGCTACCAAGGTCGCTACTTCCTTAAGTGAAGTCCCTGGATGTGGCAGTGTTTCTCCCCTGCAGGACCCTGCGATAAAGCACCGTTTCACACAACGATTTGTGAGGTTTCTACTGTATACTACAGCATTACTCCCACGGGAACAGAATAGTTAGGCACACTGTGCCGGACAGCGGAGGTTGCGGCCCACTGTGGCCGAAGCGGGGTCGAGCCGGGAGCTCGACCAGGGAGAAAGTGAGCAGTACCAGAAGGCTCCACCAGGAGCAGGGCGAGCAACTGCATATGCCCAGGGCATCGGGCCGTGACAGGAGAGAGGCCACTGGAGGGCACCTCCCCTCTCTTCCCCCCCGGCTGCACTGATCGATAGTTTTCCGTGGTTTCTCCGATCAACTTCAGGCGAAGGCCGGAGCAGTACCCTAACAAACGGACCGCGCGCGATCCCTCCTTCCTTTTCCTGGTCCAACACTCTCCCCTTACACTGACATGCACTACACTACCACATATTCCGGAAGACCGGTCGTGAATTTAGAGCATGTCCCGGCTAGGCGGTGCCCCGCTGGTGGGAGAGCCCTGGTTAGGGGGAAACCCCGCTAGCCGACGGTAGGGCGGCGCCGGATCTCTCCATCCGGCGGGGGAAGATTACAGCCATCTCCCGACGAAAAGCATGCTCTAGTCTTGTAAATATTCTAAAATAAAATTTTCAGGGCATATTTTCAAGGCATTTGCTGGTGATATATCACTTTAATCGATGGTGTCCAACAATCCACAAACCAAGCCAAGTGAAGTCAACGCTCGTCAAGTTGGTGTGTCAATAGTTCCTACAATTTACATCGTGTTATCACTTTTGTAGATTAAATTATCATTGTAAGTTTTTTATTGTTACAATTCAATTTAAAAATGTGAAAACAGCCATTGTTGTTGCCTCGCACCAATACAGCCCATCCACGCCGCCTCTCCGGTCCCCCTGCGCCCAGATCCGTCCCACTCCGTAGTTGCCTCGGCTCGTAGGGTCGCGGGTTCGAATCCCGCCTCGGGCATGGATGTTTGTGTGTGCTTACGTGTCGAGTTCCCCCTATAGGTATCCCAATTTAAAACAATCTAAGAGATCAATACATGACCTAGTAGTTAAAAAGCGACTTTAAAAATGTTTGTACTTGTTTAATTTAAAATCAGACGTTCGATAAAGAAACAAAAATGACTATTTTAATGAACATTTCCGTATTTATTATACACATGTCTATAAGCCATAATGTTTCATTTGAGGCGTCAATGTGCGAATGAGGTACGTGAGCGAAATCGAGATTGTAGGATATTATTAATCATCAAGGAGAGTAGATCTCTATATTTCCGCTGGGTACAAGAAGGGACAACAAAAGGCAATGGCACTACCATAATCCACTCATACGATACGGCTCGTTTCGTTTAAACAGTGGTGTTACATTGCTTTTGAATTGTCCTACGACTTATGAAGTGTTAGGCAATATTTACATCCTAACACTATATTTTATCATTTTCAAGGAGAGACAAATATGAGTTATATTCTTCTGTCAATATCCCGCCAAGTTGAAGAATTATTCTGAAACAAAAAAGATTGCTCGTGGCTCAGAGCGGTCTTTCACCAAGGTTCCCATCGATTCCCTGAACAAGTTCATGTGAAATTTGTTCCAATGAAATGAGTCTACCTGCTTCACAGACAACGTCCTGTGAAGTGTCCTAACCACCATCTTAATCCCTTCGCAATTCTGGCCGTTGGGTAGTGACGAAGGAGCGCGTAAGAGATGCTTGTAGGAGATGCTACCTGGAGGTCCCCTTCAAGACTCCTGACACGACTTACGGACTACAAACTGCAATATAAGAAGTACTAGAGGGAACCCGTCGAAATTTGAAGGTGATATTTGAAATAAAAGGAAAATACTGTTCCCATACTAACGCTCACAAATAAAATTCTTTAATAGGAAGAAGGACAATCTTCTCTTATTAAATATTTATTTTTTGCATCTCTGCAGATATTAACTTTTATGGGCAGGATAATTATATATTACGCAGCACAAATTCAATTATGTTTGATGCATTAACACATAATTGAACACATGACCAGATGGCAATGCAATATTACCACTGAATGACACAGAAGGCAGAGTATAATTATATTGACGGATATTATTTCGGAAATATTTTGATGTGGCATCATCTCCTATAAAGAACTTTCATTTCTTCTGACATATTGCAAGAAGTCAAACTTATTTTTCAAATTAAGCATCACAGAGTAAACTGGTGTGCAGAATTTCTCCCTCGTTGGTTGCAGAAAGAATAAAACTCACATTTCATTGAGTGAGATCCAACTGTGAACGATACTACTTCACTGTCGCGTACGTAATTTTCGAGTATTATTCAGAGTACAGAGAAAGATAACGCTTCGGCGAAAAGTGCCGCTTTTCCACAGAAAAACCCGTTTTTTGCCCTCTAATACCATAAAACAGGCGTTTTCTTTCTCCGATTTGTAGTACATTACTTTCTTTAATACGTAGCAAGTAAAGAATTCGTTTTGTGGTTCCTTGATATCGTTGCGGGAGCGGTAGCTCAGTGCATCAACTGATGTCACTGCAGCGCCTCTGACCGGGAGGTCCTTGGTTCGAGTCCTGACGGCGGCAGGATTTTCGACACTAGCTTTTCAGCTGGGTCGAATTCAGTCACTGTCTGGAGGAGAATTCTAGCGGCCGGCTTCTCTGATCGGTAGTTTTCCGTGGTTTCCCCGATCAACACCAGGCGAATGCCGGAGCAGTACCCTACCAAATGGGCCACGGACCGCGCGCGATCTTTCCTTCCTCTTCCTTGTCCTATCCTCCCCCCTTACACACTCACTTACACTAACATGCACCACACCACCAGACCGGTCGGGAGTTTAGAGCTTTTCCCGGCTGGAGCGGTGCCCCGCTGATGGGAGAGTCCTGGTTAGGGGGAAACCTCACTAGCCGACGGTAGGTCGGTGCCGGATCTCACCATCCAGTGGGAGAAAATCACCGCCATCTCCCGAGAAAAAATATGCACTACACTAACGGGACTAATGACCGAAGCAGTTGACGCGCCCGGAAACACGAAAAAATCAATCAATCAATCGAAACGCCGTTCGTCCGTGTGTCCGTTCGGCGAGGCGTCTACCTCTCCGATTGTGAACACCAGTGCCTAAACTATTTGTTGATTTTTTGCCAAAATAAATATTCCCCGATCGATGTAACCCGATTCAAATATCTGCGATTTTTAATTTGGGGGTACTTTTCATGAATCCTCAGCGACATTTTCAATTTTTTCTCAAAAATCGCTTCATTTTTTTTCTTTAAATTTCTTTTAAAGATAGATGCGCAAATGTGACGGAGGTCCAATTTTCATTGTGAACTCTAAATGTTCAAAAATTTGAAATGTTTATATTATTTTTAACGTCCTCGTTTAACTATTTTCAAGAGAGATTTTTTTTCATTTCGAGTTTGTTCTCCGCAATCAGTCCTTTATTTTATGTCATGTAATTTTGTTTGAAAATTTTAGTAGTCTTCGCGCAATTTTGGGTGAAATATGAGCAATTTTAAATATAATTTTCTCAAACACAAACAACTCTCTTTCTTAAAATAGTTTGTACGGATAGAGATAAATTCACTTAAAACTACGGCATCAACTCCCCTTTATGTACTTACTCCTTATGTGTGTGTGTGTGTATGTGTGGGAGAGAGAGAGAGAGGGAGAGAGAGAGAGAGAGAGAGAGAGAGAGAGAGAGAGTATTACAGGCTTTCCTTAAACACAATTACATTTGTGAGTAAAGTTATACAAATTATTTTTGATGGAAATTTCTTGATAAGTGAAATATATCTGTGAAAATTAGCTCATTATTGCGCAATTTTTGAAACACACAAACCACATTTTCTCAAAATCCGCTCCAATTTTTTTAAAGAAATATGCTTATACGGCCAGTTTTTTTATTATCTATAATGTCCTTTAAATCATGTCTCAATAGAAGACCGAAAAATTGAGAAAATGTTTAAAAAATGTATTTTGTATTGTAGGATAGGTAGCAGCTGGAAATAGAGTGAGACGATATAGAAAAGCTTGCCAAGACCGAGCCCAGTCCAAAGAGATCTGAAAACTAATAGGGTGAGAAAGTATGTGCCATTTTGTAGTACCATTAGTTTAATACTTGGATGGGTTGTACAGACGAAATTATGGGCTTTCAGAGTTTGCTTTATAATTTCTTAATGAAGAGAAATTGTATTATTTCACGACGTTTTTAGTGTATTTATAATTTGTACGAATTATGAGTGCCCGCGATCGCAATGAAGTCGCATTTATAACCTCAAACTTGTAAGGTCAGTGACACTTCTCTATGTTGTTCAATTTCATGACGGGGTTCCGGCCTTCGCTCCATGCGATTAACATAAAATATCCTTGGTCTGTCCAACACATTTTATGCCAAAGCACGTTTTTGCCGAACATTTCCATGTCGTATGTGACGCTTCGCTAAGCATGTGAAAATTAACAACCGAAGCTGCAGCCTTTGGCATACTGTGATGGGTCATCAGAGGGCCAAATAGATATAAATGAAATTACGCGTTATAAAAATATGTGCAATGTCAACAACGAGAATCCGGCCTAAACGTAAACAATAACGACACTTCAATGAAAGTGGATTGGGATAAATTGACAAGCAAAACTGTGGAAATTGTTTTGATAATACACTTAATATGGACACGTGAGGAATTTTTGTAGGATTGATTAAAATTATAAGAGTATAAGAGAATTGCAAGTCAAAGAGGAAACAGTAATAGGTACCGGGGGTGAGTATCCAATCAGAAAAGAAGACACAAGAGAGGTAAGAGAAAATCGACGCAAAGGTACAAAGAAGAAACGAAATGGGGCTAGTGCTGCATTTGAAAGTGAGCAAGTGAGCGGCGCGGTTTATGAACTGCCCAGCAGAAGCTGCCTAGCCACCGCGGTGATCGAACGGGTGAATACGCGTGAGACAGAATTGCTCGAGCTATGGCGTGAGTTGGAGGTGCAAATTTGTGTGGCCACAAGTAGAAAGTATGGTGGCTATAAGAACAGAAAGGCAGATACTGGATGTTACCGATGAGGCATTGCCATATGTTGTTGATAACTGGATAACAGCCAAACTCGACGTCCCAGAGTACAGAGGATCAACAAACCAAGGAAGTGGCAAAGAGACAGCAATAATATAAATATTGTGGGAAGATCAAGTTTTGTTTAGGTATTAAGTAATTTAAATTAGTGTAATGATCATGCGTGCACGGGGAAATCAAAAGGATTATGTGTGTCGTAAATAATGATACGAATGGGAAATGTTAATTGGTAAGGGTTTTCATGTGTTGTTGTTGTTTGTTTTTCTGCTATTCTTATCGAAGTGTTATATGTATGATTTATGTTTAAAGCTGAAGAATAAGCTAAATGATAACGTTTTGTTTGTTTCAAGAATGGATATTTTAAATTTCATAGTGGTACAGATAATCCCTAAATTCAAATAATTAATTAAACATAACTATTTTTGACGTAAATTTCGTCGCTGCAACTCTGTACGTACGGTTGTGTCGGCCCACCAATAAATTTTCTCGCGGCGGATATACCTTCGCAAACGGATAGGGTATTGTCGAAATAAATAAATAAAATAATATTTAGGAGTATAAGATATTATATATTTTTAGGTTTAAAAAAATACAAAGTTCGGAAGGGAAGAGAATCCATCAGAGTGGCGGACCATTATTGGGCTAATAGATTGAATAAATACATTAAATGTAACATATTTGATGTTTATAATAAATATATACACAGGTCGTCAAAAAAATTCGCCAGAATACATGATTAATATAAAACATGCTTACGCCTGTCCAACGCATTATTGACATTAAACATTGTTAGGAATACGATTTTTTTGTCGACACCACTGAAAACGTCTCTTTTCCTTTTCTACAGTACTCACAAAGCTCACCCACCACATTGCCTTTTACGCTGTACTCTGTACCCTAATCGCCATACGGTTGGTAATACGACTTATTAAAACTTTCCGTTGTTACGTTGGCAACAGGTTTCATCAGCTGAAGTACAAATGTTGCGTTGATTTTCTGTAATTAAACATCAACCAAACTTTGTTCAGGTGTCTTTTTTTACATCATTGTTTTAGTTTTCTTTGAACATAACACTGTAATTGAATTTAAATGACATTTCAGCTTTAATCATTTGGACATCTAATCATGTTATGACAAAACTCCGATGCAGTGAAAAACGTAAATATCAGGCCGAAGAGGGTTGAGGCGGGCGAAGTGGGGCGGAGAGTGGAAGTGCGAGGGGGGACGGGCGCGCGTGATGGAGCGAAGAAGGGCGGAGCTGGGGCGTAAATAAAATTGCTCCCATTTTACACTACCCATTGTATCCATTTATCGCGCAACGCAGCGTCCCAAGGGTTCAGCTTGAATGCAGCAATGGCAACGTCGCAACGTGCAAGCGCACTGCGCAAATGGCGCCAGTACCTGGCTCGTCTTATGATTTGTTTGAGACTCCGACTCCAGCCCATAAACAACACATTGCTGAAGCATGGATTTTCATTAGAACTGAGGAACATTCCATGTTATGTTACTATAGTACCTTCTTGTTTGAAGACGCGAAATACAAGGCAAAATCAAAACCGATCGTGACCTAATCACAATTCAGAGGTCCAGTCAGCTGCCATTCCAAATGTGTCTCCATATTTACTGACTTGATTCCTGAATATATTAGGTCAAAATGAGTTTCAAACATAGTGCTTGATATGTCGTTTTCTCCTCTCATTTTCAAAATATTACCTGCTATGACCCATTTCAGAAATTTGTAGGGGCCCAGGAAGCTGAAATAGTTCCAATATATATAAATAAACATAGACAAAAAATTATTGAATATATAACTTGTTAACGTGGTTCCTATACTGAATCTCAAGAATTTCAAAAAACTAAAAATATGCCATTACTAATGTTTCTCCTGGAAGGAGAAATGCAAATAATGTTTACGTATATTTCTTTTATAATTTATCTTGTACATTTTATAAATGATAATAAAACTGTAGAAAAATGTTCCGATTTTTTGACAGACGAGAATGGTTTTTGGACCTAATTCCTAAAAGGATTTTTCTTATATTAGTATATTTCTTTCTAGTACATGTGGAAAATACCAAATCCTAGGTTTAGGGATCTCTGTTACTGAAATTTTTCTCGCTTTTTTTCAAACGTATCTCAGTCTCAGATTATTTTGGTCTCTGATCCTTGGTGTCTAATGATGTATTCTTATTGATTACTTCAACGTACACCAACCAATGGCGGCACACGTGATGAAGGTTGCGGGTAGAAAAAGCGATGTCCATATGAATAGCGTGCGTCTATACCTGTGCTTGTGCGTGTATTTCCTACCAGGAGTATTTGTCCCCGAGGTGGACACCTGGGCGCTAGCCTCTACCCACACCCCGCACAGGAGTACAAGTACACCCTCGGGCTGGAATTGGGAGTCCGCCGGAATGCAATTACCCTTCACGGGAACCTCGCTATTTGGCCTGGGTGGGGCCATTCTGCCAGATCAGATCTGCGAGCTATTCACGCTAGCACCGAAGCCGAATTAAGCATCACTCACAATATGCCGCGACGAATCCGTGCTCAATTATCCATGAGTATTGGGAACTTCCATGAGGAAACCAAGAGCCCATCTAAAGGCTGCCCGGACAAAGTCCCTCAATCCGTCTCCTCACTGCCTCCACCTTGAAGCTATCGACGTGAGTACCGCCAGAATCTAGTCACTTTGACAGGGGGTACATGGTCCCCTTCGACTTCTATGTGTGGGTTTGTGTCGAATCCTACACCTAATCCTACCCATCGGAGTCGCACCATCTTCTCATTGCTTTCAACTTGAAGCTAACGACGTGAGTAACGCCGAGTGACTTTTTTCGACTACCGAAACGAGAAAGATAATGAGGTCGCACATCCCCCTCGTTCATATTTTCAAAAACCGCTTCCACTGATTGTCACTTCTTCTCTCCACCGAAGTGCTTGTTCTTTGTCAACTCTCAGAGGTACCATCCCACATGTCTGCTTTCGTGCCTGTGCAGTGTACTCTTGATAGCTCGCGTAAAATGCGTTTGAATATCTGACTCTTCTGCTCAGCTTGTTTTCTCGAAGTTATTCGTCCTCTGTGCCCTCCTGGGTTACCATTGTCGCCTGTTTGCCATTACCTAGATGCTCCCTCAACTCTAGCCCGCGGTTTGGAGCACGTGAATGACTATGACAATATTACGGACAAAACTGCATTCAGTCTCTCTCGTATCTCGTCCGATCGTTCTCGCTGTACGAAGAAGGGAGAAGGGTCGTGGAGGCAGAAGCGGTTAGCCAACGCCAAGGGAGTGCACTGGCGAAAGAGAATCTCTTTCTCTGCGGGAGGCAACGAGAGCCGCCGACTACGAGATTCTCGTAGGGATAGAGTATTCTCGTAAGCAGTCCAAGCCGGCCGAGGATTGGAAGAGATTCGCGATTAAAACTGGTTATTGTGGAGCAAGGATTTCTTCCTAATAATTTGATTTAAATTAAATATAATAATTGCTCTCTAACGTAATAATGAAACGATTCCTTATACTTTTATAATATTGACATATACTCTCTGATTGACATATTGAAACAATGGCGCAATTTATAACAAATTCAGCTCCAGTTGGCGCGCCATTTGAAACAAACTGTTTGATTTGATTTTTAAATTTAATATTTCCTCTGACCTTTTAACATTATTAAATATAAATTCAACGTAATCCGTTCCACATTTATATAAAAATAAGGGCGCCAGGAAAAGATTACGTTAATTCAATTATTAAAATTACTCTTCAACTGCTATTTCCATTAAATTAATATCCGGCTAACTGGGTCGATGGGTCTTATAAGAAATAATCGCTATTGCCTACTAATAGCCGATTATTCGATCTGCCATCTGTACAAAGTGGCCGAGGAATCTGAAAAGCAAATATACATTGCTAGCTACTCATTTGCTGGCATTGGCTAAATGAAAATCATCTTTTCTATTCACAGAAACGTGTAAGTTTATTCAATGTTCTTTTGGTAACAATACGAAACTTTCGGTCATGACCAGTCTCAAACCTTATATTACAGTACCCGTCTTCGGGTGCTCTCGACCGAGATGTCGCCGCGTAAAACCATTTTCAATCTTCCCCGGTGTCGATGGCTCCAGGTCCAAATACCATCTTCTTTTCTTCCGTTCTGGCACAAGTGTACTCAAGTCACTGATCCTCACCGCCTCATAAGTTGATACCACTTAATTAATTCTCATTTTAAAAGTTCCCAGTTCTTTCTACGCGTATACTTAAAATGTTAAAGTTCAGCTAACTATTATCTGCATCAAATACTCCCAGTCCTGTTGCCAACAAATTCACCTAAATTCACAATTCTAGCTGCTTCACTCGAAATATTTCCAAGTTCCAATTTCCGCACATTACATCAATATTCTAAGCCCGACAACTATACGCTCCAAAGTAGATGTTCACAATTCCCAAACTCCCAACATCAATTGTCTACACACGATCCGCACAGCACCACGGCATAAGTCGGAATGAATCCATATTTCCCTCTCTCAGCCCTTCAAAACTCGGTCCGTCTTTCTACTGTTTCTTGTCAGAAAAAATTCCATGCCTAGCCAATCCCTCAATTACTTACAAATTCAACTAGCCGCGCCCCAGACTGTCATTGCTTTCTCGGCCAATCCCCAAACAGTTTACTTTATCAACTAGCCGCGCCCCGTGGTTCAAAGCAATGCAGTTTGTTGACCTTGACGACAACTCGTCTACCGTTGCTATGCCGCCATATTTACAAATGTCCATCCTTACAATTCACCCTGTTTACAATAAATGTGACGCAATACAAGGTCCCACATATTGGTAGTCACAATATCGTCGTACACACTCGACACAAATTCGATGAAAAGGTCAAACTTATAGAAGTAAGAGAAACTCAGAAGCTGTCAATGAAGAATATTTAATATTAATTTACTGGTGATGTCTTCCATAAATAAGTTATGTTAATGCATTTTAATAATTATAATAGTAATGTAATTACTAATTTTAGGACATAAATATCAATATCACAAGTGTCATAATGTAATGTAAAACAAGTTGTAGCTTCCCAAAAAGGTCTGAAAATAAACTTCATATTCAGTTATTAGTAAGGAGAGGTTTCTGAAAAACCGATACTATTACAGCAATTTAACGAAAAGATGTGTGTACGGTTTGGCACCAGTGTTGATCAGAAGACAGTAAATAGACGTTAAAAAGTGTAGTAGACGCAGAATAGATAGTAGACGGACGTTAAAAAAATACTCAATGTAGGCTCCTTCAGATGCTTTTTACAATATAACCTACCCGCCTAGCAGGGAACCCTTGCCCACGTGCGATATTAGTGGCTAATAATAATAATAATAATAATAATAATAATAATAATAATAATAATAATAATAATAATAATAATATCATGATATTTTACTTTTATTGCAAATTTTCTCAATGTTTACAGTTAATAATGTCAAAATATATTAAATCGTTAATATAAACTAGGAAAATAACATTTTAATTTAGCCCTATTTATTAATGTATAATTAGGATTTAATTGTGAAATGAAGTAAAAGAACATCATTTTTGACAATTAACAAAACTGGGTCTTAAAGCCTGAGCGTTTGGGATCATCTCAAGGTGTCAAAGCTTCCTCGGTTCACCGTAGGACGGGTCAGGGAGGGAAGAAACGGTCCTACGCCTACGGCGCGGCGCATACGTTGACAGCCTCTCCACGTGCGAAATACGAAGATAGGCTTAGGTCATCTCTCAGGTCAGATGGGAGATAGCTAGATGAAGGACTCTGAGAAAAGGTTCTCTTCAATGGAATCAATAATTATTATATCATATTTCCACTTTTCCGAAGCCAGTTAATTTACATACAAAGTATGCAAAACGTAAACACCCGAACACAAAACATTTACAATAATAAGAATAGACTTCAATACAGTTGTTGCTGTGAGCCATCTCCTTTTATTTATTTTTATTTATTTATTTATTTATTTATTTATTTATTTATTTATTTATTTATTTATTTATTTATTTATTTATTTATTTATTTATTTATTTATTTATTTATTTATTTATTTATTTATTTATTTATTTATTTATTTATTTATTTATTTATTTATTTATTTATTTATTTATTTATTTATTTATTTATTTATTTATTTATTTAGTTTATTTATTTATTTATTTATTTATTTATTTATTTATTTATTTATTTATTTATTTATTTATTTATTTATTTATTTATTTATTTATTTATTTATTTATTTATTTATTTATTTATTTATTTATTTATTTATTTATTTATTTATTTTATTTATTTATTTATTTATTTATTTATTTATTTATTTATTTATTTATTTATTTATTTATTTATTTATTTATTTATTTATTTTTATTTATTTATTTATTTACGACGAAACTCATAACAATACACACCTTACTGCGTAGTTGTTGCCGAGTGGACTGCTTGCTGACTCTTTCAACGTACAGTGTGTTACAACTCAGAATACTGTGACTTTCTGATACCCTCGCATGGCCTTGAACAATGCGTATCTAATCGAAGGGTTATGATTTTCGACACGGAGCAGGGAAGTGTGAGAATAGAAGCCATACCAGAACACCTTTCAATGCTCAGCGAGTCGGGAGGGAGAGAATTCCCCTACGGCCTACGCCTTCAGAGACAAGCGACCCCACGCACAAATTCTACACTGACAGCTGAACCTCTCTTGATTGACCCTCTCCTTCAATGTGTAGCTGCAACAACTATATCGCGTGTCACACGGATAGAGAATTTAAAACATGCTTGCAGATGCATTCATTTCATTAAGAATATCTCGCGCCTCTCTGCCAATTGCATCAAATTTACAGGAATTCCATTTATACAGTTTTCCCCCTGAAGGACATGAATAACCGGCTCTTTCTCGCGTTGGACAGGTTCCATTTTATGCTGTGTAAAATGCTATCTAACTTTACGGGCCAGAGAAATGTTCCGGTTAAGGCAGGTTTCCGGCTTGAATAGGTTCCGGTTTAGACAGATTTTTTGTAAATTTTGTTACTTGGTAATAAACGCTTTTGCTACTTTCTTCAGTTTAAAAGTAAAACCTCAGTTTTATTGCACCGCCCAACGTGCATTGCGGATTGCTTGTGCGCCTACGTGTTTCTTCACAGCACAATGTAGAAAATGATCGATTTTTCGCCATCCATGTTTAATGTATCCTTCGAGGTGAAATCACTATCAGGTGAAAGAACATTTACGGGACTTTCTATCTTTGACATTTTATACAACTTAAAAAAATCATTTTCCTTAGCGCATTATACATAGGATATGCAATTTTGTTTACAGCCTATGTGCCATTTTGATTTGTGACTCGATTCATGGTCCTCTATATCTGTGTGCTTAAATCGTCGAATGAATCTGTAGGCTTTAGCGGCCGTAGTCAATAGATACTTGGCTGTCCGGGAGTTGCCTCGTCTCCCGGACAGCTGTCTAAAGTTGTCAAGCTCTGATTCTTCACTACTCCAGTTTCTGAAGTTTTGATCGCATTTCTGACCACGTTTTACAAAGACCCAAAAGTTATGTGACAATGTAAAACGAATACTCAGAATGTATGTAAAGTTTTATGACTCACAGCTCGTCAATAGTGTTAAAAGTTATATCTTGCGTTGGATACTTCACAT
>BLKR01002604.1:0-25000 GCA_011170035.1 Teleogryllus occipitalis | reverse complement strand
ATTTTGAATATTCATGGGCGCCAGCCGGCAATAGAGATGCAGCCAATACAGAGTTGAAACCTCCATTACACCTTCACCTCTTTAGATTTTTCGAGCTAATTTCTTAAATGTAAACTTTCTGTAAACAATGAAAACAATAAGCAGAGCTAAGTCAGATGGTTTACTGCAAAGACGGTTCCTTTACCATGAACATTTCATCTTCCACTACCAACAAAGATTCACGTTGTTTTTAAACGACAGTGTTAGTCATACATCAGTAAAATTTGGATTTTAGATTGTCAGATTCCAGATCGCACGAACGCAACTTGTACTTTGTATTTCTTCGACAACCGCATTCTGCGCCAACAATGTGTTACGTCAAGAGTTGTTTTAAAGTACCTTACAAAACATTGCGATAGGTAATGCAAAGTAGAATGAATTTTAAAACAGACTTTCTCCATTTTAAAACACAATACTTTGGCCAATAATATATTTTCATATCAGCAACATTTTTATGCAATAAAGCATAACGTTATGAACTAGTTGCATAATTAATTGATCCTCGCCAAACGTTACATCTCAAACATCCTTAATTATATAGTTCAATCAATTGTAAGATATGTATTTTAAATTTTGCTTCCGTGATTATATGTTATTTGTTTCTCAAAGGCTCAAAGGTTTCTAAGGCTTCTTCAGTCAATCATTAGTACCTAAATGATTGGGAAGCGAGTGGGAAGTATCACCTCCTTTATGAAAAAGTGATAGTTAGCAATAGTTCGCGAAAGATGACTGTGAAAGATGCAGCTTACTAATATGAAATAAATATTTCTTTGGTAAAGTCGTAATTGGAATGTACTTATTTTCGAATCCCAGATCAATATATTGTGAGTTCAAAAGTTCATTTGTATAATGAGCTCTCATTCCTCTGACTGCGATAAGAGTACGAATAAATAATTCGCGACCATTAAAGAATCATAGATTCACAATGTCAGATTTACAATTTTTATGAGAGAAATACTTTCTCTCTTAGTAAATCAATTCGTATGACTAGTGAATAATGATGATATGACCTGTAATAGTCAAGTTGATGTCCGCCGTTCTAAGTAAAATTTATAATTATCACTCGTCAGTTGAAAGGCTGGAGGCAGCCCGCACCTGAGTTATCTGTAGGTTTAATTTATCTTTGAATGGAGAAGGAGGGTACCCGAGAGCATTATTTCGCCTTTGATCGTCGACCGTGGCTAAAGTTAGATAAGAGTAGCAAGAGGAGGCGGAATCAGATGAACTCCGATGGAGTTCTGTCCGGAGCCGGTCCACTGAGGTTTTAAAGAAGAACTGTGCTAAATCGAACTCTCGAATCGAAAGGAGCGGGCTCGGGCAAAAGGAGGCGGAGTAGGGGAGGCAGCGCTCCCCGCGGGCTGAGGCGAAGTGAGGCGGGGCGAAAGAAAGCCAGCAGAAAGGAGCGTTACGGGGAGATCACTAAACAACGTAAAAGCTGCGTACATTGCGGTAGACAATGGCGTTGGATGTGCTTCGTCGAGTAGAAAAGCGAAGTAAACAAGAAAGGAATTTTAAAAGGTCTAGGCAGGAGTTTCAATTCGATACCTCGGAGAAAATTTCAAGCTGCGGTGAGAGCAGAAAATACGAAGTGAATTTTATCCTCTGAACGACACAGCAAGCAAGAAACGACCGCGTCACAGATTTGCATATAAACGATTCAGCATCCGCTGCCAAGTTGCTAGCACTCCTCACTTCTACAAAGTAGTTTACACAGATATCTCATAGAAAGAACTGTTGATTCATCTTTAGAATTTGTATTATTTCCATACTATCCATTAAATTCAAATTGTTATGCATAATTTATGATAGATATATCCTTTTCGCGTGAGATTAATAAAGCACAGAATTAGAATGTTTCATTGGCAATTTTCTTTTACAAATTCTACTATTTTACTTTATCAGTACACATATCGTCTGGATGTTAGTTCGTTGTTCATTGATTGCCTCGCGTTTTCTTGATTTTCTTATGTATTCACTTTGTCATTAACCTAATTTACTTATTTAAATACCGTGAATTCGTTTATTCATTAGCCTAATTCACTTATATATGTATTCACTAACCTACCAGAGACACAAACGTAGCAGACACTTACAAAACAGAAACACTAACTCTTCACTAATCTAACAGAGACGCAAACGTAACCAAGTACGCAAACATAACCAAGCAAAAAAAAATTGTCAATGCATTTATAATACCGATAAAGGATCTTGTCTTTGCCTGAATTCTCATCAATTCTTTTATTTATTTATTTATTTATTTACGTCAAAAAACAGTTAAAAACTGCGTATGACGGGCTATGTGGAAAAGTGAATTGTGTGCACATTTTCAAAATTCTGTGATCCCTACACTAAATCATATACTACTTAAGTTTTGAATTTTGAAAGGGAGAAAAAAAAACAAAAAAACTCCCATGTAATAAAATCGATTTTCAAGGATAAATAAGCAATAAATTTGGCTCTTATTACTTCCTGCCGCGACAACGTGGAAACGATAATTTGAATAATTGTATTTCCCACTGAATTCTAGAAGACGTGCACAGAAAATGAAGTTACATTTATGTCCAGAAGCAAAACAAGGGGCCATCTCAGCATTTGCTCAATGGATCAGGGAAACTGGACGAAAAACCTGATCGAGATGGGGGTCATTGACCCGGAAGCTGTGTTACAATAGTTGTTACAGGTTGTTTATACTCATTTATACAGTCCAAATGGTAATTAATGCATTATGTATCATTGTTAAAATTAATGTTACTTTTCTTGTGATGCTCAGTATAGTCTCTAATTGTATAGAAACAGTTATGCAGCAGAAACGATTTCACTTGGGATTTAAACTTTTCTATTGAATTTAATCGTTTAATGTCATCTGGCAAAGTGTTGTAAAATAATGTACATGTATTGTATGTGAATTTTTTGTAATGAGCTGTTGATACTGTCACCTGATGAATATGATTTCTACGTCGAGTGTTATAGTAATAGACATCGGCATTTTCTGAAAATATATTCCCGCCCTTAAGCAAGTCATTTTTTACAAAAACCACTGATTCGTAAATAAAAGACACGGTAATGGTAGAATTCCTAGATTAATGAAGAGAGGCTTACATGAATCACGTGGGTGGGATTTGGTTATTATTCGTACAATTCGTTTTTGTAATCTAAAAGTCTGGGAGCTATAAGATGTATTTCCCCAGAATATTATGCCATATCTCAGGCGGGAATGAACATTCGCGAAGTATACACAACGAGCAGTATGAAGGCTGACTGAATTTGCAAGAATTCTGAACGCGTAGCATAATGAACTTAATTTTGTGTTCAATTCATTTAAATGGACGTTCCATTTAAGGTTTGACTGAATTGAGAGACCTAAAAATTTTGTTGCATTAACATGAGTCAATGGTACACTGTTCATTTTCAATGGAGCACAGAATTGTTTATTTGAAATGGAAAACTGCATTAAAACCGTTTTCTTTTCGTTTACTATTAATTTGTTATTTCGGAACCAATTTGAAACATCTGATATTGTACTATTTACGGTTTCTTTATTGCAAAGGATGTTCGTATCATCCGCAAAGAGAACCGTTCTTCCGTTTCGAATCGTCGAGGGCATATCGTTTACGTAAAGTAGGAACAGAATAGGGCCTAAAATCGATCCTTGAGGAACTCCACATGCAACGGGTAAAGAGTCGGAAAGGTGCGTACGTAATGTTCCATCATTCCAGTAAGGTATTTCAACTTTCTGAGATCGTTGTTTAAGGTACGAACATAACCAATCTAGAGCAATACCACGGATTCCATATGAAGGTAATTTTGAAAGTAAAATGTCATGATCAATGATGTCAAAAGCTTTTGAGAGATCTAAAAATAATCCAATAGGTGCCTCGTTTTGATCTAATGATGAGGCGACATCTTTAAGAAAAGAAAATATAGCTGTTTCCGTTGATTTTGATTTTCTAAATCCATGTTGGCAATCTGAAAGCGCGTCGTGTTTAGTGAGAAAGGTTTCCATTCGTACGTAAAAAAGTCTCTCTAATATTTTTGAAAAAAACTGATAGAAGAGAGATGGGCCGATAATTTTGAATTTCATTTTTGTTGCCTTTTTTGAAGAGCGGCTTAATTTTAGCTGTTTTGAAAATATCTGGAAACGTTCCAGTGCATTCTTAATGTAAAACATTCATAATTCCCAGTTCATCAGCCGACAGATCACCTTCTCTCTGGATTTACAACACGGAACAACATTCCTGAAAGGGGACTAACGTTACATTATGGAATTCACCTGTGAAAAATTCAGAAATGATGTATGAAGGGATATGTTTCGATTAATAAATTTAATTCAACTTTAAATTACTGTTTATCTCCCTGAAAAGAACCAAAAACGTTACAATGAAATACGTCTTTTGGAAAATTGCAACCATAATTTCTTTAAACATTAGTTATTAAATTTTTTGTAAAAACTTTATTGTTATACAAATCTTGTAAAAACGTTATAAAAATCTTGTAAGAACTTTACTTATGTTATAAATGTTCATCGCGTACCATACCTGGGGTCTTTTTGGGCTCCATAATCATTTATTTGTTAGTACTTTCGTGAATATTGACAGTGTAGTCTAGTAGTTTGATATGCATTGGTGAACAAAAAGCAGTTACCAAACCATTTTCACATATTTTCCAAATTTCATTAGAGATGTATTGTTTTTTATTTATTTATTTTAATTTAGAGAATGTTTTTCATCCATATATCAATAGTACAGGGGTGAAATGTATTGGAATAACCTTAACAATATGATCTCAATCCTTCGATCGTAAAATCCTTGATTAAGGATTTAATCAGCTGTAACTTCACACACACACACACACACACACACACACACACACACACACGTCAGGGTTAAGGTTATGTTAGTGCTGTTCTTAAAGTGTTTAAGATTGCAGTCGGTGGTGATGAGATACATTCAATCGTGTACCCAAAAGATGAGATCTGGTTATCCAGACAGGTCTTCGTGTTATCCAGATCTGAAGCAACTGCTCTTCTTATAATAATTTGGCATCCCTTTCACGTTTAGGAACCCACCCGCAGTCGCGAGCGCTCCGGTTTCAGGATGGGAAATGCTGTTATATTAGTTTGAGAAAGGGCAGTCACTTTTTCTCGTTTCATACATCCTTCAATACATCCTATGAACTCAGGTTTAGGAAATAAGAGTTGTTAAACTTGTCATTTTACGAAACGATAATATCTTTATTGATTATTTTAAATAATTATTAATTTACTAAATACCTTCTGAGTTTAACTCAGAGCCAACATTGGCATTGTCTGTGCAGCGACTCTCGCCAGCAGATTCTAAGGTTCGAGCCCCGAAGGAGGCAGGATTTTCGACGCAAGCTAGATAGCTAGGTCGAATTCAGTCGCTGTCTGGAGGAGAATTCTAGCGATCAGCGGTTCTGATCAATAGTTTTCCGTGTTTTCTCCGATCAATACCTGGCGAATGCTGGAGGAGTACCCTAACAAACGCTACGGGCCGAACGTGATAATTTCTAATCTCCCCTTATATACACGTAGGTCATCCAATAATTAAAGAGGCAAACTGATCTGGAGAACAAACATTGATTAGAACAAGTTTGGTAATTTTAGAACTTTAAGTTGGCATCACTACGATGAGCCCTGAACGTCTGGAGTATCAGCATTGTTGTGTTCATAACCTCAAAATTAGTTGAACGATAGCGAGTCCACTTGAAAATTCGACATTGGTTGAACAACTTTCTGTGATTTGTTTTGTATTTGGTGAAGGTGAAACAACAGCTATCACATACTCTAAAATGACTAAAGTGTACGGTGAAAGTTGTAAGAACCGAGAAAGTGTGAAAAATAGTTCAAACGTTGTCGAGACTCAGTGTCTGACAAACACCGTTCTGGCAAGAAACGTCATGTTGACTGTGTTTGAGGACGCTGTAGGTGTTTTTTTTTTTGTGATCTCGAATACCAGGGTTTAATAAATAGTCAATACTGCTCAGATATGCTTCACGTGATTCATGTAAGCCTCTCTTCATTAATCTAGGAATTCTACCATTACCGTGTCTTTTTATTTACGAATCAGTGGTTTTTGTAAAAAATGACTTGCTCAAGGGCGGGAATATTTTTTTCAGAAAATGCCGAAGTCTATTACTATAACACTCGACGTAGAAATCATATCCATCAGGTGACAGTATCAACAGCTCATTACAAAAAATTCACATACAATACATGTACATTATTTTACAACAATTTGCCAGATGACATTAAACGATTAAATTCAATAGAAAAGTTAAAATCCCAAGTGAAATCGTTTCTGCTGCATAACTGTTTCTATACAATTAGAGACTATACTGAGCATCACAAGAAAAGTAACTTTAATTTTAACAATGATACATAATGCATTATTTACCATTTGGACTGTATAAATGAGTATAAACAACCTGTAACAATTATTGTACTACAGCCTTCGGGTCAATGACCCCCATCTCGATCAGGTTTTTCGTCCAGTTTCCCTGATCCATTGAGCAAATGCTGATATGGCCCCTTGTTTTGCTTCTGGACATAAATGTAACTTCATTTTCTGTGCACGTCTTCTAGAATTCAGTGGGAAATACAATTATTCAAATTATCGTTTCCATGTTGTCGCGGCAGGAAGTAACAAGAGCCAAAATTTATTGCTTATTTATCTTTGAAAATGGATTTTATTACATGGGAGTTTTTTTGTTTGTTTTTTCTCCCTTTCAAAATTCAAAATTTACTGCTTATTTATTCTTGAAAATAGTTTTTATTACATGGAAGTTTTTTGTTTTTTTCTCCCTTTTAAAATTCAAAATTTATTGCTTGTTTATCCTTGAAAATAGATTTTATTACATGGGAGTTTTTTTGTTTTTTTTCTCCCTTTCAAAATTCAAAATTTAAGTAGTATATGACTTAGTGTAGGGATCACAGAATTTTGAAAATGTGCACACAATTCACTTTTCCCCATAGCACGTCATACGCAGTTTTTAACTGTTTTTTTACGTAAAATAAATAAATAAATAAATAAACAAGGTGAAGCCAGCCATGAGAGAGAAACGTCGTAGATCACAGAGAAGAGGTATGATTCTCCAGGAAAACCACAAAACAATGCCCTTTCTCACACTGCTCAATAAAACAGTCAAACCAACGACAAAATGGGTTGGGAAGTGCTCCCTTATCTCCTTTTCAGCCCCTATTTAACACCACCTGATTTCCCTTCTTTGGTCCATTGAAGGAGGCACTACGTGGAAAGAAGTTCCAGGATAACGATGATCTCAAACAATTTGTAGGAAATTGGTTTTAACGTCAAGATAAAGAAGCCTTATCAGCCGTTATAAAAAATCTGGTAACCCGTTGGGACAAATGCATAAATATTGATGGGGATTATATTGGAAAGTATGAAAAGTTCTTTTTTGTAAAAACAAACGTTTATTTCTCCAGAATAATTTGTCTCCTTAATTATCGTACATTTATACTTACATGCTCTGTACTATCACACATGCCCGGAGTCCATCCAGGAGTTTAGAGCTTGACGTGGCTTGCTGGAGAAGATGCACTGAGAAGTAATTCCCCGCGTGCCGACCTGTAAGTGCGCGCCGGATCCTACCGTGGGGAACACCCCACCTCCAGGTCCAAAAATTATTCACCCTACTAACGGAACTAATGACCGTGCCTGGGATCATAAATCAATTTACTATTCATTATTTTATTCCAAAATTAGATTGACAAGAGACAATTTTTTCTGATCATTTTCAAGATCAGAGATTTTACTTTTATTTCGATTTTTTGGGTGGGGGTATTTCAGCGTAGTCTATTGATGATTGATTGGTTGATTTTAGTAATTCCGGGCGCGTCAAGTGCTAAATTCATGAGTCTCTTAAGTATAGTGCATGTTTTTCCCGGCGGTAGGGCTGATCTTCTCCTAGGTGGCGAGGTCCAGCGCCGACCTACCGTCAGGTATCGGGCGTTTACCCTTCCAGGTACTTCCCACCAGTGTGGCGCCGCCCCAGCCAGGTCAAGCACGAAGTTCCCGACATGTGTGGTAGTGTAATGCATGTAAGTGCAAGTGTATGTAAGTAAGGGATGAGGATAGAACTGGGATGTGGAAGAAATGATCACGAGCGACCTGTGGCATTCGCCTAGTGTTGATCGAAGAAACCACGGAAAAGTACCGATCAGAGCAGCCAGCCGGTAGGCGTGGTCGATCTAACGAGCCTACTGCCTTAAATTGTCGCGCGCGTCGAGCACCTTCGGGCTGGGCGGGCCCCGCCCCCCCTCCCCCGCCCACTTGGCCGGCAGCGGCCGCTGGAGGGCGTCGCTCGCTCACGCCAAAAATGAAAGCGTCGGGAAGTTTGCTCTCCGCCGCGCCCCTCCCACCCCGCCTCCCTGCATGCGGAGCGCGCCGCTGGAAACTGGCGTCGAAACGCCTGACTTCGAAAGCGCTGGAGGCGAAGCGACGAATCGACGCTGTGAAACAGGGGACGTGCTCCATCCCTTGGTCAACGTTTCCTAAGCCGTTTACCTAGCTCCCCAAAAAGACAGCACGACTGCATCTGGTTCCATTTTCCCTTTAGTGTAAGGGTTGATTTATAAGTTTGCCGTGGTCTGTTTAGAATCACATTGATCGATTACAACATTTCATGTCCTTTTAGACCGCTGCTAACGTTGGAAATCACCGCTTAAAAGGTAGTAGAAGCAAAACTTGAAACCTCTCACGAGTATCTTGTTATCTCTGTTGCTTAAAATACACAATTCCAAAGATTTCGAGGTTTACTCGGGACTGGTGCGAGAATATCTATGTGCGCAAGTTATGAAAGCAAACTTAACTAAAAGGCTCGAGCCGGTTAAGATGGTAAAAAGTGCCCTGCTAGAAATTGAAAATAAACTTTTTCTTAAGGATTGTGACCACGAAAAACATTTTTTCACGGAACTTTTAGATTCCTCCACCCCCTCATATCCTTCGTAATATCAAAAACATGTTTTTATATTTTTTTTCATTGAATTGGCTGAATGAATTTCCATAGAAAATAAGACTTCTTTATATGAAATTTGCTACATTTTTCAAAAATAATTTTAAAATTTTTATTGGCCGCGATATTCAAACTTTTAAATGGACTTAAAAATTTGGGAACTTTTTAAGAAAGTTTTTTATTCCACCGTATAAACGAGAAAACTCTCAAAGGTTGCCCTAAAATCAGCTATCTTCTGGAATTTTTGTCCCATTTTGCATAATTTCGTGTATATACATAACTGTATGAAAGGGTGAACAATTTTTATTTATTTATAATAACCAAAGCGTGATTGTGTTATGATGAATAATGTGTCCTAACGTCTTTCTTTGTAACACCAATTTCTAATGCGTATTATATTTCAATTTATAAAATAATTAATAAGTTTTTAAAATTCCGTTATGTTAACAACTATGTTACAATACCAACAATACCATTATCGAATACGGAATAACAACTTTTTTTTAAATTCCCAAATTTTTAAACCCATTTAAAAGTTTGAATTTCGCTGTCGATAACATTTTTAAAATAATTTTTGAAAAATTTAGCAAATTTCTCCTAAAGAAGTCTTATCTTTATTCAGCCAATTCAATGAAAAAATACGTTTTTGTTATTAGGAAGGATGTGGGGGGAGGAGGAATCTAAAAGTCGGTGAAATTTTGGTTCCTGGACACAATCCTTAGGAAAAAGTTTATTTTCCATTTGAAGCGTGTGCACTTTTTACCATCTTATCCAACTGGAACCTTTTTACTTCTTCCGAAACACACGATGAACGAAAAGGGATGGAGTCGGATTATAGCTTCTCGACGAAAAGTGAAAGGGGATTATCGAGACAAGGAGAGAGACGTAAAACCGGCCGTGGGATGTAGTCGGGCGATTGCCGAAATAAGTGGATGAAAGGAAATAAGAGAACCGATATCACAAGCAGTCGTGTTGCAAAGGGTGAGACAACCTTTACTTTGGAAACGGGAATAACGATGTTGGAAAAGATATTGACAATTTTCTTTCGTCGGGTAGAAAAATTCCGAAAGATTAATGTTATGTTCGGAATAACACACGCTTTTAGACAACACAGATTTATTACACAGAAAGAACACACGGTACAATTCCAAAGCCAAAAGAATGTACCGTATTACAATAGCCAAAGCTGAATTCCAAAAGTCCAGGAGATGTACAAATACAAAGCAGGGTCTAACCGTTAATCAACACAGAATTTCCTAATAACTTGCCGGGCCAACTATAACTCTCTCACAATACAAATCTCCTAGCTCTATTACACCAATTATCACAACTCTAGCGCTCTGCTCTCTGGGCGGGCGGCGCCCGCTCTTAAAGCGGGCGGCGCTGCAGATTCGCACTCCGGCCGCTGGCTCTCCGGCCAGCTCGTCGCTCGGGATTGGGCGGCATTTTCCAGGCTCCGCTGCCTCTGCCGACTCCCCAAACTGCCGCCGAGCGCTGCCCTCTAGGCGCGCACTTCGAAAGGTGTTCACAGCCGCGACAATTAATATGACTTCGACTCAGAAATATTTCGTTAAATAAAAATATTTGAGACGATTTCCCAAATGTTTGGTTGCCAAATCAGAATTAATCTTCAAAATAGAACTTAGAATAGCCTGCACGATTAGTGACTAGTTACACTCGTTAATGAAACACAACGAAAACAAAATCCAATTGATAATTTTACGTTTATAATTGTTACTTGTATATCAATCTAATTTCAAAAACTTTAATCACATCAACAAAAAATACAAACTCTTTTTACAAAGCACTAAGGATTTTCGTTTAGAAAAGAATTAAAGATTTCTATTGAACCAAATTTTGCTTCTTTCACTTTAAATCCCTGCTATTATTTGCATGTTTTTGTATAAACAATAAATTTTAAGAAAATATTAAAATTCTTGAAATTAACGCTTATCTCCCATAATTTATTCATTTGGTCGTTTTCAAAACCGATTACACTCCATGCATTTTATTGTCAATTTTTTATTGTTTTGTTTTCTCGGTGAAGTAAATATATTTAAATATACGACAGTCTTGTTGCCACATGTACACAATTCAGAAAATGGTTGTCGAATCACCGATTGTCGAATCGATTCATCGCTATGCAATATACTGCAACAGTATATCGAATTGAAATACTCGAATTGCTAATCGACGTTTCGCACTGTTTACAAAATGGGTTCCAGAGCGATTCGTGGAGACTCCGTTGCTTCCGTGAGCCCGCTGTGCCGTCCGCTTCCACGGCAAACGCGCTCGGCTCCGAAGCGCGTGTGGAGGAGAACGGACGGGAGAGTTGGCGGGCAGGGTCTGAGAGGAGTGGCGGGTGGGTTGCCTTTGGTTATTCAATTAGACGTCTGGTCCGGGAGGATCGGATCCCTACACAAGGTGTGCCATGAAATAGGCTAAACGTTCCTCGCAGTAGGAAAATCAGTTCGAGGACTCACTGGCGAAAGTAAAATTCGCCCTTCGCTGCTGCTTTCTCGCTCATATTCGCCTTCTAGGTTTGGACGATGAACTGCCCTCACTGCTGCTTTAAAGTCTTCGAGTAATATAAAAGAAACCGGATCATCTTTATTTCCTTCTCCTTCATCCGTTACAGTATTAGAATGAAGTTGAAATATTAGGAAATCTTTTTCGAGATCGCAGTCATATTCTTGCCCTAATAAACTTCTTCACAACCTTAGAAAGTAATCTTGAGATGTGAAAACCTGATTTTGTGCCATTTTCCGGTTCTACTACATCTGAAAACTGTGTAAAGTATTGTACATTTCTCTTCCAACCAATGTCTGTTCTATACTATAAATTTAAATCTTATATTTCAATTTCATGCAAAATATTGTAGGTTTGATTAGCATATTAATAAAATGTAAAGAATTCTTAATGTATAAATTATTATATTTAAGAAATTATTCGTAAAAATCACAACATTGCAAAAATCTGAAATTCCTCCGCTCAACAATAATGCTACTCTGAATAACCTTTCAGTATATTGCCAGCCATGCCCATCGGTCAAAATTGAATTGAATTCTTGACACTAACAATAGTTGAAATTATTCGTAAAAATCACAACATTGCAATAATGTGAAATTCTTCCGCTCAACAATAATGCTACTATGAATAACCTTTCAGTATATTGCCGGCCATGCCCATCGGTCAAAATTGAATTGAATTCTTGACACTAACAATATAGAGCGCGCCAAAAAAGTCTCTCCGCAGTGGCACCTTTCTGCTTGGAACGAAAATTATGTTGGTAGCAGCTCACAACAAAACAAAACAAAACGTATATACCTACTCATCACAATCATAACAGATGCAAGAAGTGTTGCCCCTTCACATGCTTCCCAGCTATCTGTAACATCATTGCTATTTTTAATAGGAGACCCTATCTCGGCCCAGTGTGGAAATACTTTCCTGGCTTACTACTCTGTGTCTGCAAAACAACTAATCCATTGCTAAATCAAAGGTGTTATGTTCTAGACAAAAGTTAAGAAATAGTTATACGTGCATTAAAAAACGTTTTTGAATTGAGCAGGACCGAAAACATTCAAATTGTAGGTCTAATATGCTTTTAATTATTTTGTTAGGGACGCATTTCAAGAAATGTTACTTGTGCTTTTCCTCTTAAAGAATGTCCATGCGTTCTCGTGAATATGTTGTATGTTTGTAATACGCCAACGTAGTCAACTGGCAACTCCAAAAAGCATCGAGTTGATCTCCACAGGAAAGCTGTTAATTGACATTGGAATATCTTCACGCAAACAATACTTTACCCTTCCTAAATTATGGCTTGAAACAACTTGGAGTTACATAGAAGAATCATCAGAAAAATCTTGAATGCTATGACAGATGTGACATATGTGATGTAGAAGTGTGTCGCAGATGCGTATGTGAAAATTAAGAGGTGTTACTGGAAAATACCAGTGCATACAAATATTTACGTAAAATAAGAAATTAATGCACTCTGACAAAATGTAAATGTACCCTATTCAAAGGGCAAGTCATAAAATCTTATTATTCTTCATAAATATATTATGATTCAGCAGTGAAATGTCAAGGTAATTAGTACGAAACGTAATTGGCCCAGCGTACACTCGCACGTGCTGCGGAAACAAAGAGAAAATGCGATTGGGATATGATGAATGACGAAGTGCATTTTGAATGCAGAGGCCTCGCCTCCAAACGAGACCTCGTTTCACGCGATGTATCGACAAGCGGTCCGCGGCTCGTTGGAGCCGGCAATGCGCGCCATCAAAGGCCGCCGATTATTCTCAACACGCGCTCTATTTGTCGCCGTAAATTACGACACCTAGTTGCACGGCTCGCTCGTCATGATACCAATGTAGATGTGTTGGTCCTGAAGCAAATAGTAGGGAAACGAGTGCATTTATTAATTTGACCAGCAGGTAATATTACACATATTGTTGCCAACACATTCCTTTAAACTGCAACACGAAATACTCAACTGTATTTTTGTGATTGCGCATGTTACATTGTGCAATAATAAACATTTTTATCAAATTTCCAATATTACAAAAATTAATTTTTGAAAGTTGTATAAAAATGTCATTTGCTGTAAAATATGTATTTCACGTGGTTGGTTGGTGATTCAGGGCGTGTCAACAGCATAGGTTCTTAGTACCGTAAGTATAGTGCATGTTTTTCCTCGGGAGATGGAGGTGAACTTCCCCCGTAGGATGGTGAGATCCGGCGCCGACCTACCGTCGGCTAGTGGGGTTTCCCCCCTAACCAGGACTCTCCCACCAGCGGGGCGCCGCCCCAGCCGGGACAAGCTCTAAGCTCCTGACCGGTCTCCCGGAATGTGTGTAAGTGTAGTGTATGTTAGTGTAAGTGTGTGTGTGTAAGGGAAGATGATTGGACAAGGAAGAGGAAGGAAAGATCGCGCGCGGTCCGAGGCCTGTTTATTATGGTACTGCTCTGGCATTCGCCTGGTGTTGATCGGAAAAAAGACGGAAAACGGTCGTTCAGAGCAGCTAGCCGCTAGAATTCTCCGAAGCGACTGAATTCGACCTAGCTGAAAAGCTAGTGTCGAAAATCCTGCCGCCGTCAGGACTCGAACCCAGGACCTCCAGGTCATAGGCGCTGTAGTGACACCAGTTGATGCACAGAGCTACCTCTCCTGGTATTTCACGTGGTTCACTGCCGATGTTTTCTTCTCCGTAGATTCAGGTATTAATTAAGTTTGCTAACAAACTTGTCCTAATTTAAACAAACAGTGTGTAGAATGAAGTACTTCTAAATTAAATTGCACGTTTTCCATACGATCTACAAACAAATCGGCAGTCGCACTTTCCAGAGAGAGCTTAACATAATTAATAATAATGAGCTCTCTAACCCCAATCGACGCTTTCTCCCGTGACGATCTCGATGGTTGCAAGAGCACAGCGAAGCGTCTTCACTTTCACTGATATTTACTTTCCTACCACCGGCTGCTGAGTTCCATTCGTATAAAGGCTTCGTTGCCAGTCACTCCTCCAATTCCTGAGAAGTCTTTGAATTAATAGCCGCCAATTTTAGCTTAAGGAATGGTATATTTCAGAATGAATCAGAACACATCAGTTTGACTATCGATAATGTCTGCTTCCCAATTAGTCGGATTTTAAGTTCTAACAACTTGATTTAATGATAATCAACATACTAAATATCTTCCTCGATATATCGGCAACCTACTTAATAATGTAAGCTGCTTTAAAACGAGTTTTCTGAATATTTTTTCATAGTTATTCAACAGACAACAGTTTGTATCCCATCGTCCAAGTTCTTCACCATCTCTTATTTAACGAACTCTCCGTCGCCATAGGGGTCGTTGTAGATATTACAACGTAACAATATCCCACAAATTCAACAATTGTTTCCCTATCTTTAAAATGAAATCATAAATGAAAAGAAAATGTTCTAACTATTTGATACAACAAAATGTTTCTGGATTCCAAGACGAATACGAAATTAATCAGGAAAATTATTCAAGGGAACACTCTTTCATATTTCAATAAACATTTTTATCGTTTAGTTAAGTAAATATGCTCATTAATTCCATGAAAAATTGTTGATTATCTCTATGTTAATAGCACGCGTGCAATTCAAATTCCACCGTGCAATTAAAAATGCATACCTACCAATCAGAATTTAGAAAATTAGCCAAATCGTTTAATTAAGAAACTATAACACAGACGTAGCCAAGGAATTTAAAATCGGCCATGAAACATGAACAAAATGTACATCACATATTACGTATCTACAACAACTACATATACACGAATGAATGAAACTAAATTGGGGACGCTAACTTATAAATTAATTAAGCTAACTGACTGACAACATAAAATATTTAACGTGAATAAATTAAATGTTTTACGTGTGAAATATTTGGTCTTAGGATTACGAATGTACAAAATCTATATATATAAAAGAAAGTCGCGTTAGTTACACTATTTATAACTCAAGAACGGCTGAACCGATTTGGCTGAAAATTGGTGAGCAGGAAGCTTAGAGCCAGGAGACGGACATAGGATACTGTTTATCCCGTTCGACAGCGTTCCTGTGTGAGACGCACGTTTTTGCACGTTTTCGCACGTTTTCGCGTGATTTCGCGGGTTTTCGCACCTTTTCGAGTTTTGTCGCACGTGTTCATGCGTTTTCGCACGTTTTCTCGCGTTTTCGTATGTTTTCGGATCTGCTGATTTATTGCCTTTAACAGCCGGTCCCTATGATTACAGCTTTGTATTTCTCTCTTAAACAAAAATCAATTCCAAAAAACGCTCTGCTACGTAATAGATTTTTTAATTACCTATTTAATATCAGAGCGTTTTTTTAAATTCTTCTTTGTTTGAGAGAAAAACACAAATCTGCAATTGCATTATTATCACGAGTGCAACAAGGATAGTACAGTTTCTCACAGTGAGTGCGACGCGAGAAAAAGATGGGACCGGCTGTTAAGGCGGAACAGAGTTCGCCGGGTCAGCTAGTGTGTATATATAACAACTGTGCCAGAACGACTAGATCTTTTCCGAATATTTATACATGTGTAATTCTCTCTCATACCTGTCTTTACTTTTCGCGGGAAGTAATGTTTTCATGACTTTGGTAGCTGATATGAAAAGATTTCTTTCAAACAAACACAATGCAACGCCCACTAAAGTATATATTTTTGAGAAGCAATATGACGTTATCTATCACATGTCTCGAATTGTAAAGATAAGTTTGAATTTCTCAAAACGTAAATTATTCTTAAATGTAAACAGAAAAGTACCGGAACATGTGTATGAAGGGATATAATTGCACTCGTGGTAAATTAGAAAACTCGCTCCTGTCGTCGCTCGTTTTCTTGAACATACCACTTGTGCAATTATTCCCCTCTTTATACACTCGTTTCGTTAATTACAATAAGAATTCATTTAATTAGGAATGATTAGTATTGTTGATGTTATTGGTTTAATATAATTCCCTGCTTAATTCTAAACGCAGCTACGGCCAAATCTGGGCGTCGTAATTACGATAGTGGGAAGCGGTGTGTGAAGGGTCAGTGCGGATGACGGATGGCATTAACGCCCCCCCCCCCGCGCGCCGAGCTCAAGACGCGCTCAGGGCGCCTTCGCCTTCTGTCGGGAGGCGGGGGCGGGGGCGGGCCCTCCCTCTGGGGTAATTACCATTAATTTCCCCTGGATCCTCGGGATCCTCTGACAAATCCGGAAGCAGCGCTAGAGATGGACGCCCCCACCCACCCCCACCCCCCGACGCTGCGCCTGTCGTCGCTTCTCTCCCCCCCCCCGACTCCGCTTAATATATAATTGACATCATCTGATCTATTTGTTTGCGCTGCAGGATATTAGATTGCACCATGACATATTAGAGATAGTACATTGCTATGTCATATCGAATGCGCGTTATTGAAACTATTATCTAGCGACATCACAGAGCCATTACTTGACTTGATATTTATGACCATAAATAGACTGACAGATACGGTCCTAATTGTCAACTGTTGTCAACAATGATTCGACTAACAACTACCAAACACAAAAGAATGTTATAGTACTTTCGAAGTAGATGTAGTACTTTCCTTAACATCATTATAATGACTGAAATCATTGACATTTTAATAGTTTTAATCTACATCTCCAACTAATTAAATCGAGGTGACTAGGCGTACGCAAAAAAACGTTTGTATTGACCTCCACTGAAAAGTAATGCTTTTCAGTATAGGTACTTTAATAAATTACATTTTAATAAATAAATTAATTTTAATAAATAAATTAATTTTAATAAATAAATTGCATTTTAATTAATAAATTGCATTTTAATTAATAAATTGCATTTTAATAAATAAATGGCATTTTAATAAATAAATTGCATTTTAATAAATAAATTGCATTTTAATAAATAAATTGCATTTTAATAAATAAATTGCATTTTAATAAATAAATTACATTTTAATAAATAAATTACATTTTAATAAATAAATTACATTTTAATTAATAAATTACATTTTAATTAATAAATTACATTTTAAATCCATGAAATGGCTTCCTTCAATGTGAAGGAAAAGATGTATGCAGAGCGTTCCGTTGTTCCGTCGTCTCATTTAATCTAGTCGCGAGTTGCACCCTATTCTGCGCTGCCGGTTCGCTTTCTTAAGCGCTTGGCCTGGCGTCGTACTCGGCCGTTTATCTGGCCTGCTCCTGCTGCTGCTGTGGTTGTGGCCGTGAGAGACGGGCAGGGGGCGGCGCCGCTGACGTCAGCGCAGTCCGCGGGGAGGCGGCCCCACCCCCACCCCACCCCCACCCCCGCCCTCATTAGGCGCCTCTCAGACGACCGCTGGCTCCCTCGCGCCCCAAGATGCTTTACTACAAGTCCGGCGCTGCGATTCCACGAAAGGAGTGCGAACTTGTACCCTCAAAGTTGTTTTTTTTCTGACGGAGAAAAAAATCTGGAAATTGATTGTTAAAATATAGTACTTGGAAAGGCTCAGATTAGAGTAGAAGAGATTAATTTCTTTTCCAAAATAATTGTTTCAATTATCCTAAGAAAATGTTAAATTCGGAATACAGCGTAATAACTCGAAATACTAAAATCACTAGAAATTGGAATAAATAAAACAAAAGGAATTTTAAGGTATTTTTAAAATAATATCTTAAAAAACCAATATACATACACAATTTTTCAGGCTATAAGTATCGTTTTTAGTAGTAATTCTACTTTCACTACTTCAGGTAGTGGATGAAGGTGCCAACTAAACAAAGAAGTCGCATTGCATCCGAAGAAGTGTATCAGACACGCGAAAGGACTTCAGCCACGAACTAGCGTAAAGGTACTTTACAAACCTCAAGACCGTTGGACCACTTAATAAAAAGCACCCGGCGGCCTGACTTTCTTTCGGGCTGGCTCCTGGTCATTGAGATCACTCCGTTCGCAGGCGAAGCGCCTTTAGAAGAGCTCTCGCCGGACGAAGAAACGCTCCTCGCATTAAATGTACGAGTAAAATGCCAAGAGTTCTTCGGAAAATATCGATAAATCCCTGACTCACGAAGCGAGGAATATAATACTCGTTACGTTAACCTGCTGCCTTTACATATAGTTAATTATTTCAATTACTTCTTTAATACCTGCATTCTTTGTTTGCGTATGGAAGGCCGTCTGCAGTATTAAAATAGAGGAGGTTAAACTCTACAAGTAAGCATACAAATACGGACAAATAGAATATGCACGTATAGAAAACAGGAAATTTATAGGTTCATTTGATGAATTACTTATTGAATACACAATTATGGAATACACAACCAACAAAATTGAATGTTTTAGGCACATTGCTATTTTCATTATTCAATGATTTTGATAATGAATTAGTTGCACTAGTAGATAGTGTATCTTACTTGTGTTACTGTATCGTCTTGTAATGTATAGCTTCGCTCCTTACAAAAAAATTGAAATTGTCTCCAAACGTACTTTCTATTTTTCTCTGAGTCTTTGAAGTAGCATGTTGAATAATTATTTCTTGTTCGGATGCATCACCAATAGTTTCTCCGTTTCGTACACTGTTTGGATAAGACAATAAAAAAGCGCGCTTAGATGTAAATAAACATAGGCATCTATATGTCCCGCCTCCTAAGATGGATGAAATCCTTCTAATGATCGGACACTGAGGAGGAGGTGACAAGAAAAATTGGTAGAAAACTGATAAATATTCTGTGAATCACTGCTCTGATTTCTCAATATCATATGCATTCATTAACACTATTGGTCTCAATTTCATGAGTGGAATAGTGTGTTTAATTAGTAGTTGGAACATTGACCTAGTTACAAATTTCGTGCAAAAACTTTTTTTTTTCAAATTCCCTAGTTTAAAGTAACAATGGCTTAATTGCAAATTTCCTGAAAAACACATTTTATTGGAAGATCTTTTGTTTACAAAAACAATGGCATCCTCTATTTTAGTTTAGTCTTTCAGAAGATGAGAGTTTTAAAGAATTTTCAGTCGTGAGAGTCATAAATGTCGGGTAAGAATTTCGTTACATATTTTTATTTTCACTATGTTCTGAGTTGTTCCATTCTTAAATTGTTCTTAAAATGTGCATATTTTCACGGAAATTATCTTAGAAACAGATAACATAGCATTCCTTCATAACTCTTAATAACCACGTTAGGGAATGTTAACTGTTTGATTTATAAAATAACAATGTAAAGATTCATGTCTATTTTCAATTTTGTATAGAGTTTGTATTCACAAAAGAAAACGTTTACCTTAAATAAGCATGGAGTGTCCTTAAAACGAATAAAATAAATTTTGAGGCTCCAAGAGAAACTAGCATGTTTTTAACGCCGAATCATTATAAACTGGAAGAATTTAACTATTTCCGGATACAGTTTTGTTTTAAATGCTACTGAAATTTTACTTACTATTAAAACAATTTTCATTTTAATGATATACAATAAATCAGTAAAAATATTCTCTATTTTTCTGATTTTCAATCTATTCAAATTCAAATAAAAATTAGATCAAATATTATTACTTTCAAAACATAGTTATGAAATTATTAGTCCAGAGATTCATTTCGAAATATTGGCGTACTTGATGTTCAACACAGTAGCATCGTAGTTAAAAAATATTAAAGATGTATTTGAAATATTGTGATTTTTCCTCGCTACCTGCTTTCGCTAACCACAATTAATGATATTATGCGGCGCGGGACAGGCCGCTTAAGGCCTCGGGTAAGGTTCGTTGCGCGGGTTGTCAACTGTCGGCGCAGCCTTAGGCAACCCGCCGCACCGCCGGGACTGCGACCGGGACGCGGTAGCCCCAGCTGAGCTCCGAGCCCTCTACGCCCCCGCCCACCCAGCTCCGCCCGCCTGCCCGCCCCGCACCGACAGGCCTCCACGCCCGCCTGTCCGTAGCGTCTTGCCCCGCCCAGCGCTGAACCGTCCTGCCCGCCCCGCCCGCCCCGCCCGCCCCGCCCTCCCCACCCTCCCCCCCCGCCTCCCGCCCCGCCCGCCCCGCCCGCCCCGCCCTCCCCGCCCTCCCCGCCCTGCCCACCTCTGCCCTGTCCGCCTGCGCCGCCCACCCCGCCCACTACCTCCGCCTCTCCTGCACCGCCCATCACCGCACCGGCCCCACCTCCCCGCCCCACCCCGCCAAGAGGCACCGCCCCGTGCCCTCCCCACCCTGCCCGCCCCGCCCCTCCCCCTCCCAGCCTCTCCCCGCCCCTCTACTCCTCTCCAGCCTCCCCACCCATCCCCTCCCCTCTCCTCTCCCGCCCCCACCCCTTCCTCACCGCATCGGCCGCACCTCCCCACCCCACCCCACCCCGCCGCGACGTTCCGCCCAGCACGCACCGTCCTGCCCGTCCCGCCGCGCACCCCGAGCTGCGCCTCGCCCGGCGGCCATTAGGCCAAGAGACAGCGCACCGCCACTCGCCGTTGCCAAATGGACTGCGCGGGCGTCAGCCGCAGTGAGCCTGGAGGCCTGTGGAGGCTGAGACGCGGCGACGGCGGCGACAGGTACTACGAAGCAGCCGGCGGAGGTGGGAGGCGGCTCGGGTGCCGACGAAGGCGCAAGGGGTCGCTAGCGGAAGTGGAGCTGATGAGGCCAAGAGGGAGGTCGCCGATTGCGAGGGTGTCACTTGTGCTGCCACCTGCAGGGAAATGTGCCTTGATGGGAGGGAGCGAGTGAAAATGGCACAGAGACGTAGAGGTGGTGGGGTCAACTGCGTATCGCTTCACGCGATGTGGGAGGAAAGTTGAAGAGATAACGAAAAACGCGCAGGAAGTGAAGTCAGCTGACGCATGAGGTAGAGTGGGGCAAATTTCCCCTACAGTAGAACAAAAACAATCAGATTTGAAAATGAACTGAGAGCTGAAATATGCCTGTATGTATGTGTGTCTGTAAAAGAAAGAGCCAAAAAGAGAATGATGAAGAGATAAAAACCTTGGCAACAGTTTTGTCGATAGGATGACGCACGAAGGCCGCTAATGGTGATGTCCAGAGCAGTGTGGAGCTGCAGTTAATGCCGCGTTGCCCCGGGGGAGCTCTTACAAGTGCGGAGCATAGTGCCGGGAAGCGGAGCAAGGCTGAACGGCGCCGAGGAAGGAAAGAGGAGGGCCACTTCGCGAGGCCGCGGAGCGTACCTTTAATGAGGGCACTAGGGTGCAGGGTGCGCTCGTCAAGAAGCTAGATTAGCCAAGGGCTGAACAGGAAGGAGCTGGCTCCGAGATACTCAATGTGAGGACCTAAGGAATTGGAGACATTACCTAAAACGCCTTCATTTCTTTAATAAAGTAAATGCTTTGAAATTTATTCTAAACTACGGAAAATGATATTTTTCTCAAATATTTGTCAGGCACAATTGAATAGGTTTAAGAGGTGAAGTAATTTGAAAGTTGTGTACCTTGTTTTGTATGATTTGCAATATGTTAATATTTGTCGAAAAATAAATAATTACATACAACATACGACTTAAACTATATAGTTTTCGCAGAATAAAAGCTGGCGCGTTAAAATTTCAAATGCGTTTAGTCTGAAATAAAAGATACGTATATTCAATTTTCGCACAATACTAGTATATCCATTTTAGATGAGTAGTCGTAGTTTGATTGAAATGAATAATTGGGAAATATATTTTTTAATATGAAAAAGAACGAAAATACGTTTACAACTGAGCAATGAACTGTACTAAAATTTACCATTTAACGTCAGTTTCAACTTCCTTCTCGTTATCTAATGGTCTTACTCAACGCTCTCAGTACAAAATTAAAATAGAAGAAGGTTGTGTCGACATCTCAAAAGAAAATGTGCTGCACTGAAGGGCATTTTAGTTTTATTCTCGTAAACGATGCTTTTGTACATCGAAAAATTGGTCTATATTATTTTTTCTCCTTTCCTTAGTTCACTTGCTAAATGTAATTAATTAATTTGATACTTTTCTTTCAGTCTTTTTGTATTGTATTGTACAATAATTAAACAGTTAATTTATTCTAATGGTGAACAAAATTGTATTAAAATATTAATTATTTTTGAATTGGTGCACTCTAAAAAATGTGGGATTTTAAACAAATTGCAAGCGGAACAGTTTGTAAAAGTAGCGTATTTAGTTCCAATAAAATTTCTTGAAACATTTTTAGTACACTTGCAATGTCTCTAATGTTGATCATCTGCATTCTGGAAAGGACGTAAAAGTAGTTACGCTGGCGCTGGCGCGGCGCCCAGCAATAGTTGGAGCTAGCGCGAGCAGCTGCCCGAACTCGCGAGTTCCCGTGCCAAAAGCAGAGCGGACGCCAACGCTGCACCTTAAACAACTTTCTTTCCGCTCTCAAGACTTTTTACAGAATGTCCGTTCATAAAAGTCTTCGGGTGGCAAGCAATTCGCGAATACGGTGCGTTGTGCCCGACACTAGAAAGCCTTTCAAACAGGCTTGTTTTTTTAGAATGTTGCAAACAATTAAAAGGGGATATCAATCATTTCATGTCACGAGTGGTAACTTGGGCCTTTTTTTGTTATTGTTTAAATCCGAATATTTTACAAGGTTTAATTGTAATTTAGGCTTTAGAGTATTCTCTAACTAGACTCAGCTCTAGTTTCTGGAAATCAGCAAATTAAAACTTCGAGGGCACATATACGTGACGAGAACGTCACTTCACTATATCGACTGGGAGTCATCTAAAACGTTGCAATGTCGTGTCACAAGTTTCCTCATATCCTTCGTACGCGTACTTGGGATGGGCGTGAGAGAAGTGAGCCAATTTCCTTCTGTTCCGCGCAGGCGCGCATCTGGCTGCGAGAGGCAACAAGGCTCTTCAGAGAAACGTCCGCGCTTCCAGGGGGAGGGGGGAGGTGACGAGCTCGACAGGCGGCGCCGGCAGCTGCAGCGCGGCGTCAGCGAAAAACCGCCCGCAGCGCCTTTCGCACCCCCGCCCCCGCCCCGCCTCGCACACGCCAACACCCACGAAGCAAAACTCAATTACACACAAAGGGTACATTTTCTTATCTTCAAATGCACTACCATTTTCAGCAAACAAAGGAGGTTTTAATGTTTGTTTTTAGATAGACAATTGTAAAGACGGTTCTTTCATCGCATGCATAGCGTGCTAAAAAATTCAAATTTTAGCCATAGTGCTAAAAGTGAGATGGAGCTCAAGTATTCAGATAAATCTGTGAATGTAACACGGCAACCAAAATACTTTCGTTTGACCGCACCAGCTACTGCTGATCTTAATGTTCCATTAAGTTATTCATATACTTCAATAATTCAAGTTAAGCTAGAATAAAATTAAAGTCAATAAGGAAAAAAAGTATAAGACACATGTGGTGAAAGTGATTACAATTTGCGAGTAGAAATGTCGCGACAAGACGCCGAGAGTCGGAGTGTCGCAATCCTACTTTTACCTTTCTTATCATAAATAACTATTTTCAGTTGTTTTAGACGTACGCATGTCTTAATAGTGTCTTGTTTGTTTTCCTAGAATTAAACATAACGTATTGCATTTCAACTATGTTAATAGTATATACCCAGAAAAAAATTAATAAAATGTAAATATAGTTTTAAGAAGTGTGCCTCAAGATCGTTAATTCAGGCACTAAATAAGACAAGACAATTGAAGAACGAAAGCATTAGTATTAACTAATAATAATAATAATAATGTTAGTTAGTATTAAGTAATACTATCTAACTTCAGGCACTAATATTAGAAAAATATTAGAGAGAACAATACAAAGACAACAAAAGTCACGAAATAAAATATGCACGTCTTCGCAAAATTGCGTAAGCGTCTTCGCGAAATTCTAGCTTACATCTACAAATACGTTCCTTCCATACAAATGTCTTCCCTTCGTTCTTTATTCTAGATATAAAATGAAAACATTATAACAGATCTTCAAATATTTCCCCCGACATTGAAGTTTTGAAACAAATAGACCACAATAAATATATTGAAAAGAGTATTTGCTTCGTGAGGCTTTGCTCCTTTGAGTGCGCTACGAAGCTTTGTTTGCTGTCGGCTGCGGCAGAAAGTGGCTGCGGATGTTTTGTGCGCCAGGTGGCGTCGCTGTCGCGCGCCCTTCCTCTCACGCGCGCACGGCGAAGCACGCGCTGCGGCCTCCTTGCGGCGTCTGCGCTGCCTCCAACGGCCCATTCGCTCCCACGCAACCGCTCGCCTCGGCAAGGCTGCTCCGCCCCGCCACCGCCCAGCCACCGCCACCACGCTGCCCCGCGCCGCCTCGTCTCGGCCCCGACCCGCCACCGCCCCGACCTACTCGTACCACCTCCCCGTCCTACCACCACCCGCCACCGCCCTGCCCAGCCACCGCCCTGCCCAGCCACCGCCCTGCCCCGCCACCGCCACGTCCCGGCCCGCCACCCCCTCCCCGCCACCAGCATCCCTGCCATCCCCGCCTCCGCCCTCCCCGCCACCACCACCCCCGCCATC
>BLKR01002603.1:158014-187063 GCA_011170035.1 Teleogryllus occipitalis | reverse complement strand
GAGGTAGAGGTAGAGGGAGGTAGAGGTAGAGGGAGGTAGAGGGAGGTAGAGGTAGAGGTAGAGAGAGGTAGAGGTAGAGGTAGAGAGAGGTAGAGGTAGAGGTAGAGAGAGAGAGAGAGAGAGAGAGAGGGAAAGCACTGTCGGACGTGGGCGCATCCAGCCGTGTCCACGCGTCCCGCGGCATCGGGACCGAAGCACAGTGCGTCACAGGAGGCGGCGGCGTTGGAAGGGGATGAGGTGCTAGAGTGGGCAGTGTAAGGTCGGGGACGGCACAGTGGCTGTGGATACAGCGGGATGGTGGGTTTGGCAGGGATGACCGGTAGGCGGGGCTGTGAGAACGACGTGGTAGGGGGTGAGAACGGCGTGGGCGGCGGGGAGTGGGGGAGCCAGCGCTCCGGTGTGCGGTCGCTACTCAAGCGAGACCACGCGGTTTCTGGCATCGGGACCGAAACAGTGCTACGCACGCTCGCTCTAGGGGACGTAAAAGAACACCACTCGTATGATACTATCTCCACTGAGGTTGGAGGCGAATGCCGGAGCAGTACCCTAATAAACGGGCCACGGACCGCGCGCGATCTTCCCTTCCTCTTCCTTGTCCTATCCTCAACCCTTACACACACACCTACACTTACATGCACTACACTACCACATATTCCGGGAGACTGCTCGGGAGCTTAGAGCTTGTTACCACTGGGGCGGTGCCTCGGTAGTGGGAGATACCTGGTTGAACAAAACCTCGCTAGACGACGGTAGCTCGACACCGGATATAGCTATTCAGCAGGAGATCACAGCCACCTCCCGATGTAAAAACATGCACTAAAGTTACGGGGCTAATGACCTCGTTAGTTGTTGCGCCTGGAATCACTAACAACCAACCAATTCAGTGAGGTCGATTGTATCATCATTGTCGAACAGAATAGAGTCAGAAATGTGTAGGTTGAAAATATGTTTTCGATTACATTAATACTCGAACCTTTTTAAATAGCAATATAACTTTTACAGGCTGATCCTCTACGCTACTAAATAAGACGTCTTCTCCTCGATAATTTGAACAAATATTTCTAATGTCACTTTGCTGAGAAAAGCTTCGTTACAGCACAGTTGTTTCGTGACGATTTCTCTTTATCTACCAAGTTCAGAACGTTGTTTTCAATTAGTCAAATGCTGAAAATATTTTTCCTCTAGCTAATCACAACTCTTTATCGTTGGCGGACGTGTGAACGCGCCCAACCTCTCCAGCTGACCGTCAGAAATACAGTGCATGCGTTGTTTACAAATTACCTCCCGACAGCGCTTCGGGTATAGGAAACACGAACTTCCGGTGACAATGAGGATGCGAGAAATTGGGAAGTTACAAACAGAATTCTTTCTACAAGAGTCTACGCTTCTGAAGTGTAAACGGTTAATCAATTATTTATTGCTGATATTATGAGAAAAACGGTTTTTTTATTACATGAAATTGCTCATCTTATATTAAAATCAGAAGAGAATGAAAATAAGGAAACACTCTTAGTCTTGAGGGGAGGCAGTGAATTCGAATGTAACGTCAACATTTCTTTAAAGCAAACTTAATCTTGCCAACACATTGCTTCTTCGACATAACCTATTTTTAATATAATTTAATTAAATATTTATCACATTTTTGAAGTAAACAATTATAAATACATTGTTTCTCGATACCAGTGAGCATCAGGCTTTATGAGAGACATGGAGTATAAAAAGTAGCAAGAATGAGTTCTTTCTATGAATCTGCTCCCGCTTTAGATCATTGGTGGAGCATTCAAAAGGTGACATGTCTATTTGGTAAAAATTGACTTCTTCTGTTGCTTTTACCCAGAATTTTATTTCCAGAGAAAAACGGGAGATATCTTTCAAAACATTCTATTTTTTGAGTTAAAGACGGTGTTGAAAAGGGTAATATTTATACTGTATTTTTCATTTCTATCGGAAAAGAATGAAGTGGACATAGCACGTTTTTCATGCTTACTCATTGGGTTTAGAAAACTGATACGGTCGTAGACCCGTTTCAGCAACGAGAACCGGTTAAGCGGTACGGTAATAACCATTGCTTTGATGATTGATTGGTTCGTTATTTTGATGAATTTATCTCTTATTTTTAAATAAGTTTAATAAACAAAAATTAACTCAAGTAAGTTGTATATATTGGGAAAATATTACATAGTGAAAGTTTAGATATAGGATGAAGGAAAGTGGAATTGACGGAGAACCTTGGCCAATGTCCGGAGGGTTACTCGTCCGTCGCACTGTGCGTCGAGCTGACCGCTCGACAGCGCGCGGTGGAGAGCGCGAAACGACGCCGAGGGGCGGTGGCGGCGGCGGCGGCGGCGGCGGCGGCGGCGGCGGCGGTGGCGGCGGCGGCGGCGGCGGCGGTGGCGGTGGCAGCGGTGGCGGCGGCGGTGGCGGTGGCGGTGGCGGCGGCGGTGGCAGCGGTGGCGGCGGCGGTGGCAGCGGCGGCGGTGGCGGTGGCGGTGGCGGTGGCGACGGCGGTGGCGGCGGCGGTGGTGGCGGTAGCGGTGGCGGCGGCGTCGCGGTGGGCCACGCGTGACTGCGCGCGCAGAAAGGGCGCCCTGCACCGCTGCGCTTGGCTGCGCGCGGCACGGCTCTCCCACGCCCTCGAACCCGGGCCCCACGCCCCGCGCCCTGCGGTCCTCGATAGCCCGTCCCTCGCCGCCCGGAGTACAACACGCCCACTCTCCCGGCCCTGCAGGCGCTGGGTGGGTGATAGAGTCGTGTTTATTGATTCTGGTAGCAACGACTACTTAGCATAATCGTCCCAAAGTATGTAGTCCCTGTTATGTTCAGGGAGGTAGCGGAGTTCCTTCCTCGAAGGAATGTGAGATTCGACGCCGATTTACAGGCCGGCATTCTACGTATAGTGGAAGTGCGAGTGGAAGCGCGAGTGGAAGCGCGAGTGGAAGCGCGAGTGGAAGCGCGAGTGGAAGCGCGAGTGGAAGCGCGAGTGGAAGCGCGAGTGGAAGCGCGAGTGGAAGCGCGAGTGGAAGCGCGAGTGGAAGCGCGAGTGGAAGCGCGAGTGGAAGCGCGAGTGGAAGTGCGAGTGGAAGCGCGAGTGGAAGCGCGAGTGGAAGCGCGAGTGGAAGCGCGACTTCGATAAGAGTCGGAGACAAGGATGAGGAAGGAAAGACAAGCGCCCTGGCCGTTTGTCCATATACTGTTCCCACATTCTTTTTATTTTTTAGTCATGAAATGTCCTGTAACGGGCCATTGGACACTCGGTAATTGTACATTGTCCCGTAATGGGCAACTGTCTCCGACATTTACCTGGTATTAATTCTATGAACCACAGAAATACACCAATCAGAGCCGCTGGTCTATTCGAGTCTTTTTCCTCGAGAATGTGCTCGAGTTCCACCCAGCTATAGAGCTAGCGTCGAAAATTCGCCGGCGGTTGGACTTGAACCCTGTGGCCTTGTGGTCAGAGACCACGGCATAGCCTCTAGTGCCGGTCGAGAGCTTGCGTCACTCACGGCCCCAAATCCCCATTAGCCAGTGTGCGCAGTTTTGCTCGGGGAGGGGGCAGCAGGAGAGCACACTAGCTGAGCGGTTCGGTCGTTTTATTAGACCAAATACCGATTTTTTGACCGACCATCAAACAGCGCAAATTTTTTGAAATAACCCGCTTTATTTGGTATTAAGGAACCACAAAATGTAGATTCGGACTACGATAGGTATTAGAGGAAATAATTTGCTACATATATGAGCAAGAAAAATCCTCTTTTATGGTATCAGGGAACCACAAAACGAGTTTTTCTGTCGAACGTTTTGCTGCATATATACGTACGTATTGAAGAAAGTAAAAACAAGTTTTTCGATATCAAAGGATCTCGAAACATGTATTTCTATTGAAATCTAGAAATAGATTTCTCGCAGCATTACATAAACCTACTCGCTACTACCTTCTTCTCTGTATATTATTAAGTACATTTCTACGTATATTATTCCGCATGTTTCTCCACATAAAAGTATGTGTACGAGACAGAAAAAATTAAATTAAATTTTATTCGTTGTTACAGAAAGAAGAAAAACGTTGATTTTATTTGTTCAATGAACTGGTTGTGATGTGATAAGCTAAATATGTGTATTAAATAATTAAATAAAATAATTAAAATATGTATATTACCTGATAATTACATGCGCGATTCAAAGAACAAATCAATCGCACTCTCGTATACCACCAAAATGACTCATTTTTCTTCCATTTTTGCAGCAACATTGTTTCATAAAAACCACGCCAACTACTATTTAATCTATAATATTTTTCCCCATTTTATTTTTAAATAAAATAAAAAATAATTGAAAAACTGCTAATCTAACCAGCAGCAGAAATAGGGAGAACTAGCGTACCGGTGCAAGAATTCTTGTATGTTATACCCCACTCTCTTCCCTATCTTTCTTTTTTTCATATTGACCCTGTGATATATCTTTTTCTTGAAGACCATCTTAGTTTAATTTCACATACAGTTGCAGATCCTACAGGCTCGGCGAGGGCTAGAATCGAGAAGGGTCAAACATGTATGCAAAAATGCAGCAAAAATGTATTTGAGTGTTCAAGAAGATCTCATCCTATATATTACGGTATGAGAAAGGTTTATTTGACACCTCTGGCCTCAAAATTTTAGTTTTTAAAACCCTAAAATGCTTCGTTTAGGAATTATTTAACGATATACATTCAAAAATGCAACAGAGTGTTGCGGGTTGCATTTGACATGAGTGTTTAGATGCGTTGTTTTCAACAAATCCTTGCTATGATTAAAGTCAAAATGTAATTCGTCACGTCTGCGTGAAATTATCTTTCTTTAGAGACCTCATTTATTAAGATTGGTTGCGTGCGAGAACCACAGAAAGGTATACAATATGCACTACTGAAATAATAGGAGACGATAATGTTTTTCAAACACGCCTCTTCCTGGTGGCGGTCTGAAGGGCTGTCTGTGTGAAGTGTCAGAGGAACTTTGTGAAGGCTGCTGCGGTCGCCGAGCTACCCTCGGTCGCTGCGCCAGTAATTGCCTTTTAATTGACGTATTACTCGACAGGTCGAAGCGCTCGGGCGAGAGATAGGTGTTGGAGACTAAAAGCCGCATCAAACGCGTACCTACTTCTTTTGCCACTTCATTAAAGCCTAAACGGGGATAATATGGAAATTGTTCAATTTCGGGGGACACAGTTGCTGAGTGGTTTTCATGCTGAAACAGAGAGGTGCAGTGTTACAGCAGAAACAGGGAGATCGTAATTTGTAAAACGCTGTTGTAGATGGAAGTAGATTTTTTTTATCACTGGACATATCGAAGTGTGTCGTTTCTAAAAGTGAATGGTTGCAATTGATTTACAAACTTATTAACGTATTCAAAACTTATTTCAAATTATACTGCAAATTGTTTATAGCAGTGAGTATTAAATTAACGAGGAATGTGTAACTTGAAAGGAAAATAAGACATTGGAGCGGGAGAAATGTAGATTTTTTTTCATTTCTGCAAATTTATAATCCATTGTAGGTGAAACTTTACGCAAATGATGAACATTAGATACGTAGAACAACGAATTATCAAAATGATTTAGGCAGAAATTTTCGACTTATTTTAAGGCTTGGAAAAACTAAAAGAAAACAACTTGATACTAAAAATGATATAAACTTACGTAATACTATAAATGATAATGAAGATAAGTACGAATTTAAGAAATAACAGAAAAAAGAGTTGTCTGAATAAAAATAGTAGGAAGACATAGACGTCTCAGGTACCGTACTTAACGATGAAAATGGCAACTCGCTTATGACTAATATTAAAAGGAAAACGACTAATGTTTGAAGCCCATTTCTTCAGTTAATATTAACATAAAATTTCCTTTTTTTACAATAACCTGATGTTTAACAAAATGAAACATGAAAATGTGAGATGTGATAGAGCGGATAGATTTTTAACAATCTCTTTTTGCCAAGAAAAAGAAATGTAAATTAAACGTAACTTTTACTGCTAAGTAAATGTAGCATGTCAACATTTTCAAACATAACACAGTTTTGGCGTTAATTCGATAAATAATATTACGATACTTCTGTGCAATCAATTATTTACGAACGTTAACATTGAATCGAAGACGTTGGGATGATAGGCGGACTCATGTGAAATCACTAAATTCATTTATGTGATAATATATTTGTTTTCAATACTTTAATAAAGTAAAAACAACCCTCAGAAGTTAATCAAACATTTTAGGTTGAAAAATAATGCAAAGTTATAATTTATGTAACTGTGATATAATCAGAAAATAATATGGATTGGATTAAATTATCTTATAACTCAAAGAGAAAAATAAACTTTAATTCTAGTAATTTCCACAAAGGTTTAAAGAAAGTCAACTCATGACTGATTCAAGAAGTTGTCATTACAATGTTTGAATAAAAGAATACAGCAACCTCATTTAGTTTGTTTTTAAACTTTTGTGGATTCTACTAAAATTAAATAATTTTCAATAAACAATCTGTGGTTAATGTTAAGCACATTAAAACACATTTTATATTAATTTACACATATTTAAATGCACCACATTAATACCTCTGGAAATTTCCACTTCAATTAGGGACTCAGCTTTCCATTTGTTGCCGTTAGTTTTTGAGGCTTGCATGGAGCATCAACTATTCAACCAATCCCATCTGCAAATAGAGGGAGTCATTCATCTGAATTGAGCCAGGGCTTTTCGAAGTCAATAACGATTGTCTGAACGTAAGCCAACAGCAACAGAATGCAGTTGCGAGTTCGACGCCCTCCAACGTGATGATTAGAGCCCGGATTTTTATGTAACTACATATTTTTTGTCTTTCTACTCACCGTCCTGAAAATTATAACCTTGGTGTATCGTCTCCGTACTAACACAATATTCATTTTTTTCGTTACATATTTTTACATATTTAATACGATATTACATATTTTACATATTTTGGTATTTTCAGATAAAAAATTAAATTCTGTTAATTTCCTTCCATTTTATTTCATTTTTAAATGAAAGAAGTATTCTAAAATAATCAAGATTTTTCTACTTTGTTCCTGCGTATTGTCTAATCGAGGAATGCTACATGAAGACACGGCCACAATCCGGCGCATCTGCTTCAGTTATCTCAGTGGCGGGAAGTGCGTGTCAGCGACTGAGATTATTTTCACCTTTAGGTGTGAAAAGTATCGTTGACACCGCGTTTCGTGGTCTTTAACTTTAATTTTCGAGAAACTTCGGCGATCGCTGACCGACCGACGTAGAACACTTCGATGAGAAAGCTGTATGTTGCAGTACATGCTGGTCGAAGTTTGAACAATGGCTTCTATTGCGTCTAGTCTGGCTGGTAAACTACGGTCCTGGATAGGAAAACTCGTAGAAAAAGTTTTTACTACTGATTGATTCACTGACTGAATAATTTTTAAAACGTTTGTTATTTTTAAAATTTGTTTAGGAAATTTTTTATAAATGTAATTTCGTGTTATGTAAATATGTTATATAATTGGTGTATTTTAATATTACTTATTACATCCGATATTACATATTTACTACATATTCTTATTGTTTTCTTTACATATTAGTGTACTTATTTTGATGTTTCATACTACACATTTTTCTGGTCTCTAGTGATGATACCTTGCCCTTAATCGAAGGATCGAAAGAGAGAGAGATGTTTTATCGACAGTAAAAAGTGAGTTGAAGTCATCCGTTATTTTAACAGTCAAAATATTGTAATTTCCATCAAAATTGACAATTAAAATGCAAATAATACGAAAATGGCGAAAGATGCAAAAATTATAGTCGTCTCGACTTGCTGAAATGGAAAATACATTATTTTTTTGTATTTGTGGAAAGGTTGTTTTAAGTTAGGTGCATTTAAATTACAAATTGCGTTTTTCATCGTTCACGCTCACCTGCGGTGTCAGGAACATGCCAGTTTCCATCACAAAGTGGAGTGTCACCACTCCGAAACTCTCCTCTTTCCTGAATTGCTGGAATATCTGTGAAAAGAACTATCTTGCTAGTGGAAAGTCAAGAACGATGACCGTCCAAACCAAAAATTTGAAATGGAACATATGATGAAGTAATGAGTTACATTTTCATTTCTGAGCGTAGACACGAAGGAGGAGGGTAACTCATTTATGACCTGTTACTACTCTGAGCAGGTGGTCACAATGGAGGCTTCCCTTTGGCTTCCAATATATGAAGCACGGTAGAGAGAAATATGATTGTTGATTAGGGTCTCCGTGAACTGCTAAGATCACTAGTCACGTAGTAAGTGTAGTGCATGTTTTCGTCGCGGCAGGTGGCGATGATCTTCTCCCGCTAGAAGGCGAGATCCGGTGCCGAACTAAACGACAACTTGCGGGGTTTTCCCACCTAGGTATCTCTCACCAGCAGGGCACCGCCCCAGCTGGGATTAGCTCTAAGCTCCTAACAGGTCTCTTGACGTGTGTAATAGTGTAGTGCATGTACGTGTGTGTAAGTAAGGGGTAAGGATAGAACAAGGAAAAGGAAAGAAAAATCGCACGCGGTCCGTGCCCCGTTTGTTAGGGTACTGCTCCGGCATTCGCCTGGTGTGGATGGGAGAAACAAGGAAAAACTACCGAACAGAGCAGCCGACGACTAGAATGTTCTCTCAAATAGCAGCTGATTTGGACCAAGCTATCTAGTGGTAGTTCAGACTAGGCATTTTGTCTAGCAGGTCTAGCATTTTGTGTGGTTTTGTTCACCAGCATTTTTGCTGCTGCAGACCACTAGTGTTATTCTATTTTATAAAGCTTTTTTAAAGATTGATTATTATCAATCATTAATGTAATAATTAATTAATTTTTAATTCAATGAATTCAACTTTTTTTAATATTTGTGGTTCGTAACAAACAGCTTTATTTTCATGGGTAATACTTATATTTCAGAAAACGATAAGATGCGCGTTTGAAACCTTGCCAGGAAGTGCTTAATAGCAGGTCAAAAATTGGTAGAGGAGAATGAAGACAAAGAATAGCATTTCAAAATCCGAAGAATAAACTGTGTTAATTTCATTCCCCAATTTTATTACCCAATCTGTCTCATCCTGCATTTATGAGCGAGAGATAGATCGATATTCTATCTCCATTTGGTCCATTCTCCATTCCACAATACGTCGTTTTCTCTTAAAAGGGCACACTTTGTGGAAATGGATTTTACATTTAACTAATTGTGTAAAATTTCGTTTCATGTATTTCTTTTTCAAGGAATATCATCTGTCCGCGCTGAAGCGATATAATTTCCGAAAAATCACCATTTCAAATTGGAAGCTTTCCTAGTTGTTGTCGCGCACTTAAATTACTTTTACTTCGTCGCCCTTACGAATGTAAGTAATGTATGTATTGTATTGTATTGTAAAAGAATGTATTGTAATCGTGCGCCAGAAAATTGCAAATTTTTGAAGAAACATTTCTCATTGTCGGGAACTGGTAACAAAAAAGTGGACAAATCCTGTTCCTATATGTTGTAAATTACTTCCTCTAACACGTGGTGTAGCCGGAATTTATGTTTTGTTCTTCCTTGAGACCCAAAAATCGATTGACCGCAAAACGTCTGTCTGTCCGTTTGTGATCAACGCTACCGCCTAAACTGTCTAGTCGATTTTCTCCAAAATTGATATTTCCCGATCGATTTGCATTCGAGGCTTTGCGTGTTTCAAACGAAAATTTTTGAGGATACGTGACATGAAAATTTAAAAACGTTCTCAAAAAGTCTCCAAATGTTGGGATTGACTTTTGAATTCGGATAGCGTTAAGGACGCTTAACAGAATGGTGAAGGTCTCAAGTTCGTTGAAATACGTGATGTTTAGAAAATTGCGAAAGGGCAATTTTTTGCGGGGGGTTTCTTACAACTAGAATATTGAAGATAGGCTTCTAATTAATAAAATCCATTTTTTAAAGACAGCGTGTAATTAGACAATGCTCAATTTTTCGAAAATATGATTAGTTTTCTTGTAATTTTACGCGAAATTTTTATTTTCTCGCTTCCACTTATGCAGTAGGGAGAAAGTTATATAATGCTGCGTGAAAAACGGCGAATTTTCGTGAGAGAACTCTTATTACAAGGAGGGCCCTAGTAACGAAAAAGGGGATAAATCCAGTTAGTAAATATAGAAAAAGATCCTACAGAAAGCTCAATAGAACATGTGCTTGTTTACGAACAACGCAGGAGCATCGACAGAAGAGTGAAGAGGCGCAACTGGATGAATAAACCTTTGAACTCCCAAACTGGTAGAGACAATAGTACAGTGACTTGCACCTTCTTGCGGTAATTAAAAGATAAACTGAGGTTAACTTTATTGATATGATTTTGAGCCAGTCAAGGGCTGGAGGGACACAAGAAGGCTCGACTGGTGGAAAAGACACGCGACACACACATAGTCACAGTTTTCTTTCAGTAAGTATTATCATTAAAAAAACTTGATCCCTGCGTGCTTCGTATTTCACATGAATGTGTCAAATTGTTGGCGTTCCATGTTTACAAGCCTTACCAATAACTGTCTCTGGCGGCACAAGCACTCCTATCCTTGCACCCTAGAATTGTGCCACCAATTTCAACGGAGAGTCAATTGATTGTTGTTGATTCCGGGCGCGTCAACTAATACGGTAAATAGTTTCGTATAGTGAATTTTTTCTAGGAAGGTGGCGGTGTTATTCCCCTCCTGGATGGCGAGATCCGGCGCCAAACTACCGTCGGCTAGCGGAGTTTCTCCCAATGAGGTGTCTCCACCAGCGGGGCATCCCCCCCAGCCGGGACAAGCTCTAAGCTCCAGACAGGCCTCCCGGCATATGTGGTAGTGTAGTGCATGTTAGTGTGTGTCTGTGTCTAAGGGGAAATGATAGGACCAGAAAGAGGAAGGAAAGTTCGCGCGCGGTTCGTGACCCATTTGTTCGGGTACTGAATTAACTTGTCGGCACTCATACCATCTCTCCACACAAAAGTTCTATGGATCGGTCTCGGGCAGAGACATCAAAAGATAAATGCCTCTTTCATGTAAGAAAACATCAACAATAAATATAGTTAGAAACTCCCAAAGCCGTAAAGTCCGTTCTGCTCAATTAGGAAATATCAATTTTGGAGAAAACAGGCTCAACGGTTTACGAGCTACAGTTGTTCACATACGGACTGACAGCTGTTAGGTTTATTGATAGTGATTCCGGGCGCGCTAACTCTTAAGTTCATTAGTCCAGAACGTATAGTACATGTTTTTGCACGGGAGGTAGCAGTGATTTTTACTGGATGGCTAAATAAAGCGCCGACCTACCGTCGGCTTGCGGGTTGTTCCCCACACAGGTCCCTCCCACAAGAGGGTATGCTCCTAATCGGGACAAACTGTAAGCTCCCGACCGGTCTCCGAGTATGTTGTGATGGTGTGGTGCATGTAAGCGAGTGCAAGTAAAGGGTAGGTAGGGCAAAGAATGGGAAGAAAATATTTCACGCGGTCCGTTTGGTAGGGTTCTGCCCCGGCATTCGTCTGGTGTTGGTCAGAAAGAAACACGAAAAGTAACGGATCAAAGCAGCCGGCAGGTTGAATTTTTTTCCCCACAACAACTGGACTAAGCCTAGTTATCAGGCTAGTGTCGAATATACTGCCATCGTCATGTCCCGAACCTAGCTCCATCTAGTCAGTGGCACTTAAATGACATTATTTGATACTTTGAGCCTTCTCTCCCGGTCAGCTGTTGAGGATTTATAAATCGGTCCCATGGGTAGTGTACATATTGTATTTAAATTGCATGTTGATAGATTGATTAGTTTATTTAAATCGGTACATACAGATGTACAGAAAGAAAGAAAAAGTGATGTGACATACAATAACGTTGCTGCAATTCTCAATTATTTTCTGCGGCAACATAGAATTGTGACAAAATATAATCCCCAAAGAAAGGCGCGAACCAGCGAATCTTACTTCCGAAGACATGACTCCAAACATGCCAATTAACCACCACGGCCATCTCGGTGGGACACGGGATATAAAATTCTATAATAATAATAATAATAATAATAATAATAATAATAATAATAATAATAATAATAATAATAATAATAATATAATAATCATATAATAATAATAATAATAATAATAATAATAATAATAATAATAAAGTAAATAGTGGTGTAGCATTTGGCAGCCAAAAAATTAGGTAAAAAGGGAATATGTCCTTTGGGGGGCAAACAGATGACAGGTGAGAAGGCATAACCCAAAAGCTAGTCGGGACTAAGGAGTTTAGATACCTAACAAGTGCGAGAAAGTCAGTGCCATTCAATTGCACTAGTAATCGTTTCTAAAGTTAGCAACAGGATTAGCCATTTTTTCGTTACCAGAGCCCAGCTGTAAGAGTTTCTCGCGAAAATTCCCTGTTTTCCGCCACTCGATTACATCACTTGCCCTTCTTACGAAGAATTCGTAGGGCGAGAAAGTAAAAAGTAATAATAAGAATAAGAATAATAATTTCGGAACTGTTATGGATATCTTAAGTTGATCCAATGGGTACTGGTTAAGTTGAATTTTAAATATCTTATTGATGTAATCTTTAGTTTTCTTAAATCAGTTCGTACAGGTCCACAGAAAGCAATTGAATTGATGTAACATAAGTACTCTTTCACAAATCAAACAAGAAATTTGAAAACTTGTTTAAAATTTCAAAATACAAATATCGTACAGACTCTTCCAGTTTATTTACCTTAATTAATGCTATTTATGGTTAGAATTGCTTCAAATGGTTTTCAATAAAGTTTCTGGAATTCTCAATCGTTTTATGTGACAACAGATAATTGTGACAAATAATTATCCCTAAGAGGGATTAAAACCAGCAGCTTATCCCTCTGAAACGCAGAGTTCGTACCCGACTTCTGGCTAGTTCGGCCACTAGGGACATACATGCAATTGGCAGTTCTGTCATAATCGCATAGTTGTGTAAGTTCAGACATTAGGCAACCGGTGAAATTGAGAAAATGTGAAATAATGTCATTTCGACGGCAACGGATATCCGCTGGGAAGAGATTTAAGCTCATACAGAAGTTAGTCGATACTAAAGAGATTCGAAAAATAATTACCGCCAGAAAATCTGTGCCATTCTACAAAACCACTAGTTTATTTATTACCATGTTTTTACCGTTCCTTCTTACATATGCGGAGAAAATTTAAAGAAAATAATTGGTTATTGTTTTTAGAAAAACGTATCCGTAAATTTCAAACGCATATTACGCAAAAACTACTCGTTTTAAAAAAAAAATCGTACATGACCTTTTTTAAAGAGCTTATTTTGAACAAGAGACTTTGTCTGAGGCAAAAATCTCCATCTATCTGAAATTATTGTCTCAGGTAAGAATCAATTTTGTAGTTTTGAATTAGTTTTTTGCAAACTTCGAAAAACCGGGGATATCAGCGAAAATGGTACCTTCATCATTTTCTTTAATATCCTTCGCACTTTTCAATAACAAAATTTAATCAAAAAATGTGGAGCCTTTTTTTTGAAAATTTTGAAAATTTCCGATGTAATCATCTGATTTCATATAAGCACCCCCCAGAATTGAAATATGGGTTTCAAATTCCAGGAGCTGCGACATCAGCCAGAATGATTACGGAATATTAATTTAGAAGAAAATCTACTGAACTAAACAGTTCTGTTTAGGAGCTAGCGTTGACCACAGACAGACAGACAGACGTTTTGCCGACAATCGATTTTTCGGTATCAAGAAGCAACAAAACATGAATTTTCTCTACACCACGAGTTAGAGGATTTTTTTCTAAATTTAACAACAGGGTTTACCGACTTTTTCGTTCCGAGAGCCCAGCTATAAAAGTTTTTCTGGAGAAAAGTCGCCGTTTTGCGCAGTACGATAACATAGCTTTATCTTCTTTCGAAGAATTTGTGTATCATCAATTTTGATATCATCTGCACACAATATTGATTCGCTTGTACTAAAAATTCATACTCTTTACCATCTAAACAAATACTTTGACATAATTCAAAGTTTGGTGAATGCATAAGACATTCAAATTGTAAAATAATTAATCTTATTATCATCTCCATTTATAAGATAAAAATTAACCGATTTTTGAAACATTCTCGTACATTTAAAAAGCTGTATACTCTATATAATCGAATAAAAAAAGTATTGGAATAATAAACCCTAATAAATGGAGATGAACCGAATGCAGTTGTATGCGTATAGTAAGCGTAATAATATTACAGGTGTTCAAGAATGAAAAAAGGAGAACTTAGGAGACAGCACTAACGGGACTAATATCCATAGCAGATGAAAACATTCAATCTGGAAACAAACAATGAATCGAATAAATATCTATTGTAGGCAGAAATTGATTCAATGCTTACATTATCTGTAATTATACGGATACAAGCAGTCATCCTAGAAATATTAATAGTTATACCTTTCGTAAATAGTAATTTGCAAATTGTACTAGCTTAGGCTCTACATGCTATAATACCAGTAAAAACAACGTCATGCATGTGTGAATTGTGTATTGCCGTATTTCAGCACTATCATTCGTGAGAAAGATAATTGTTTTATAAAATGTAAGTGGGAGTCCGCGGATCTCAACGCTCCGAATGATATATTTGGCCCAGTGTGAGGTGCAACTATTGAATGTAGCTGGCGTTTCAACTCCCGACCGGTTTTGCAGCGGGAGGTTGTGAGCTGAACACAGGTGGCAGTACTATAGAAAGATTTTCTTAACGATGAGCCAAAGTGACAGCTAGTGCTGGCAACATAACTGAAGGTTCTATGGTCGTTGTGCCCTCGAGCCCATCAGACTCCCTCCCTGCATTAGTACGTTTGCAGTTGGCTAACTTGTAAATAGCTTCGACGCTTCCTTTTGTAATGTCCTCTTCCGACAAAAATATAGTGCGCCGCGAGAAATAATTGAAATTAGGAAGTGTAGTGTTATGTGCTCTTCTGTCATTTTTTTCTATAAACATTACATTAGATTTACTTTCTGTGTGACAGATATTATGTTTATTTTAAAACCGAGACTTTAATGCGAAATGTGTACCGGTGCACGTGTTTCCGGCTTAAAATCATTTTTCTATTTATATTCGTGGCAGTTTTCTTTGACTGATTGTGAGCATGCTAACAGATTTTCCACACATGTAATTAAATTTAAATATTTCCCGGACTCGCGTACGTGCACATACCACAGCGAAATTCTTACACTTCTGCATAGGAATGCAGGAGCCATTATCACTTTACGAAGGGGCATGGCTGAACAGCTGTCGCGGTGGAGGGATACTTCTCTGAATTACATATGATGTTCACTTGTTACGCGAACTGTCACTTTGGCTCATCCTTAGGGAAATCCTGTATAACGCTGGTGGTAGAGGTAGCTGAAATTTATCGAGGAAATCTGACATTCATGACAATTACATACTGCACCCCCATCTACCTACTTTGCACTGTTTATAAAAACAGAAAGATATTTCTTAAATAAGTTACAGATATTTCATATACATACATCTTGACGCATAGATGACGCATAAACAAGCAAATACAATTACTGTAAACATACATTCTAAGAATAATACACGGCGAGACAATATACATTCAATGATACAAACTAACATTTAGAATCTACGTTCAATTAAAATTTGTATTATTTTTATGGGATCTGCGATCAACAGTTTTTTTAATTCATAAATTATTCAATGATGTCTCCCATTTTTTCCAATGCAGAAAATAAAATGCAAATAATTATACAATATCAGAGAAATATTTTTCCTCGATATAATGGCCTTCCGATTTTTAAAATAACACGTATTCTAATAACGTAAAATATGACTATAGAAAGACGCGTTTAAAATTTTTTAATGAGTCTTTTATTAAATCTACTTATCCTATATTTTTGTTTAAAAATGTCATTTACGCAACTGAAAATTATTATCATTAAACTTTTGTTCATAAATGTAGAATGTTGAAGTGAAGAAGCTCATAGTCACTATACCCATGGCACTAGCCATCTGCTCCACGTCCTACATACGTTACTCTGTAGTGCAGCAGGGGGCTGTGGCGGTGATTTTTTTCCCAGGCTGCAATCTCCCTCCTCATGATAATATTAAAATTCCAATAAAAATAAGGGCACACATTTTCATAGTGCGTGGTGTGAGTCTGTGGGTGAATGGTTATTTAACTTTCAATCCCCAGAGCGCTTATACAATACGATCATTTTCGAAGGGCAGAAAAGCCGTGGCCATGATAGTTTGCGGCAGGTAACAAACCTAACCAAAATTAAGACATCCAACAATATTATTCCCGTACTAATCCCAAATTCGCATAGTAGAAAAACGCCTCAAGTAAAGAATAATAATATTACTGACACCCTTGTTGTGGCGCTTCCTGGCGTCTAACCATGAATCTAATTTTCCTGACAACGCTGGCAGCGTTCTGGGTTGATTGATTGATTGTTTCGTGTTTCCGGGTGCGTCAAAAGGTTATAGTCATTAGTTTCGTAAGTGTGGCGCATATTCTTATCACGATCGATTAATTGATTAGTGATTCCGAGCGAGTTCACTGCTAAGGTCATTAGTCCAGTAAGTATAGTACATGATTTATCACGTGAGGTGGCGGTTCCCCCCCCGCCCCAGCGACATCTAGCGCCGTCCTACACGTCGGCTTGCGGGGTTTTCCCCATCCACGTATCTCCCACCAGTGGGCACAATTCCAGCCAGGTGGAGCTCTAGTGGTGTAGTGTGGTAGTGTAGTGCATGTACGAAGTGAGAGAAAGTGTATGAGTCTGTAAGGTGAGAGGATAAGACAAAGGTCCGGTAGCACCATATTTTTCAGCGTCCGTTGTTACATACATAGAGAAAATTTAAAGAAAAAAATAGTGTCGATTTAAAGAAAAATAAATTGACTTTCTTTCGCGCAAAATTACACGAAAGCTTCTCGTATATTCAAAAAATTGAAAATGAATTTATTCCAAGATCTGCCTTTAGAAAACAGATTTCATTAAGAAAAAATCTTTATCTTCTATATTGTAATTACAGGAAAATGACAAAAAAATTAACTTTGCAGATTTTGAAAAAACAGAGATTTCGAGGAATGTGAGACCTGCACAATTCTCTTACGTGCCCTTTACGCTATCCGAGAATAATTTAATAAAAAATCGTTGAGCTATATTTGAGAAAATCTTCAAAATGTTTTTGAGGCTTGATGTGAAGTGCCTTCAAAAATCCAAATATCCGTTTGAAAGTCCCAGAGCATGGAGGCGTTAAGCGTTAGCTTTGACCACAGACGGACGGAGAAATGAACCGAGAAACTATTCACCGTCGATCAAGGGCCCAGAAAACATGGATTCTGGCTATATGACATGTAAGGGAAAGTAGAGCCCAACAACGAATTTTTTCTGTCAGAAATTCACCGTTTTCAGGCGCACGATTGCAATACATTCTCTTCTTACAAAGTAAGGACGAGAAAGTAACACATAATTCCCAAACTAAAATATAACAGATCTGGAAGAGAACATTAAAATATCATGGAATTTGTGATAATCACGTTGCTATTTGCATCGAGCCTGTGAAGCACACAGACTCATCAAACACTCAAAACTCATGAAAACTCATCTCATTAAACAACTTTCATTTACCTGTCAATGTGGCACTGTTCCCATCGGTTTTAGGGTTATGACACACTCGGTTATCGCCGGTTTGAGAGTGATCAAGATTCTATGTACCACTTTTCTCGTAAGGTACGTTAATCTGCAACACAGTTACTAAAGCAGTTTCCTTAATCTGACTAGTGGATTTTGATAGTAGCTTTAAAACTGAGTTGAATTCTTTAACTACTGCCTGGAGAAAAATTCTAGCGGACGGCTGCTCTTGGTAGTTTAGCGTGGATTGTCCGATCAAAATCAATAGCCTGCACGAGAAGTACCTTAACAACATGCAATCTTTCTTCCCTCGTCAGAGTCCTCTCCTGTCCTCATCAACTCACACACGCACACACTTGCCACAGTACGTGTGTCGCGAGATCACATCCTTCAGCTTCTTCTCGGATTTTTTAACGTGGCATCTCAAGGTCACGCGGGAAAGAGGGAAAGGGAAGGCAAACTCCAATAGGGAGCCGTAAACGTCAGAGCTGTAGTGACGTTGCAGCTCCCCATTGGAGTCTGTCTTCCCTCTCCTCCTTTCGCACGTGACCTTGAGATGCCACGTTAAAAAACAAGTATAGAGCTTTCCCGGTTGGGGCAGTACTCCGCCTGGTAATATACATGTAGAGAAGAAACGGTAAGTCGACAGGTATGTCCGCGCCGAATCAGACGTACTCTACTTCGATTTAAACAAAGCCGCACTTGTAGGTCACGAACGGGACATTGTCGGGACGGGGACATTGTCATCCAATCGGGAGCTCCAATACCAAAAATGTAAATCGTAACGAATCTCACAACTTGACGAAAGCCTACGTAATATTGAAGTGCCACTATGTTTAAATCAGAATGTAGCGGGGAGACCACCGCCAACTCCGGATAAAACACACGCTCTACTTCCCGACAGTGGCAAGAATTTTGACACTAGCTAGTCAGCTAGGTCCAATTCAGTCGCTGTCTGGAGGACAATTCTAGCGGCCGGCTGATCTGATCGGTAGTTTTCCGTGGTTTCTCCGATTAACTCCAGGCGAATGCAGGAGCAGTACCGTACCAAACGGGCCACGGCCCGTGCGCGATCTATCCTTCCTCATCCTATCATCACCCCTTACACACACACACACTAACATGCCCTACACTACCACTCTTGCCAGGAGACCGGTCGGGAGCTAACGAGCTTGCCCCGGCTAGGCGGTGACCCGCTGGTGGGGGATACCTGGTTAGGGAAAACCCTACTAGCCGACGGTAGGTCGGCGCCGGATCTCGCCATTCAGCGGGGGAAGACCACCGCTACCTAGCGATAAAAAATCATACACTACACTTACGGGACTAATGACCTCGTTAATTGACGCGCCAGGAATCACTAACAACCAATCAATCACCACCCCAATATCCGCTCCTTCACTCCCCTCCGCCAAACGGAAGGAAGCAGCAGCGAGCGGGGAGGCCGCGAGGCAGCGCGAGCACAGTAGAGTTAATGGATCTGACAATCCCGAGCAGCGCCGCGTCACGGGCGTCGTGAGGCGTCGCGAGGCGTCGGGACGCGGCAGGCGCTCGCCCGCGCGCATAATGCGTCGGCGTCACCTGCATCGGCGCGCGGCGCTTGCTGCGTCACGCACCGCTCCGCGCCGGCCTCTCCCGACGCCCTCGGCGGCGGCCGCACGTCGCACCGCCGCACGCAGAGCGCCCGACCGGAGCGGCCGCCGCCGGGTAAGGGAGTACAGTCGACTCCGGGTATAGTGAACGTCTGCGGATGAACAGTTTTGGTTGCCTATATCAGAGGTTCACTACGTCAGAGGTTCACTACGTCAGAGGTTCACTACGTCAGAGGTTCACTACGTCAGAGGTTTACTACGTCAGAGGTTCACTACGTCAGAGGTTCACTACGTCAGAGGTTCACTACGTCAGAGGTTCACTACGTCAGAGGTTCACTACGTCAGAGGTTCACTACGTCAGAGGTTCACTACAGAGGTTCACTACATCGGAGGTTCACTACAGAGGTTCACTACGTCAGAGATTCACTACGTCAGAGGTTCACTACGTCAGAGGTTCACTACGTCAGAGGTTCACTACGTCAGAGGTTCACTACGTCAGAGGTTCACTACGTCAGAGGTTCACTACGTCAGAGGTTCACTACGTCAGAGGTTCACTACGTCAGAGGTTCACTACGTCAGAGGTTCACTACGTCTGAGGGTTCACTACGTCAGAGGTTCACTACGTCGAAGGTTCACTACGTCAAGAGATTCACTACGTCCGGGGAGTTCACTACGTCAGAGGTTCACTACGTCTGAGGTTCACTACGTCAGAGGTTCACTACGTCAGAGGTTCACTACGTCAGAGGTTCACTACGTCAGAGGTTTACTACGTCAGAGGTTTACTACGTCAGAGGTTCACTACGTCAGAGGTTCACTACGTCAGAGGTTCACTACGTCAGAGGTTCACTACGTCAGAGGTTCACTACGTCAGAGGTTCACTACGTCAGAGGTTCACTACGTCAGAGGTTCACTACGTCAGAGGTTCACTACGTCAGAGGTTCACTACGTCAGAGGTTTACTACGTCAGAGATTCACTACGTCAGAGGTTCACTACGTCAGAGGTTCACTACGTCAGAGGTTCACTACGTCAGAGGTTCACTACGTCAGAGGTTCACTACGTCAGAGGTTCACTACGTCAGAGGTTCACTACGTCAGAGGTTCACTACGTCAGAGGTTCACTACGTCAGAGGTTCACTACGTCAGAGGTTCACTACGTCAGAGGTTCACTACGTCAGAGGTTCACTACGTCAGAGGTTCACTACGTCAGAGGTTCACTACGTCTGAGGTTCACTACGTCAGAGGTTCACTACGTCAGAGGTTCACTACGTCAGAGGTTCACTACGTCAGAGGTTCACTACGTCAGAGGTTCACTACGTCAGAGGTTCACTACGTCAGAGGTTCACTACGTCAGAGGTTCACTACGTCAGAGGTTCACTACGTCAGAGGTTCACTACGTCAGAGGTTCACTACGTCAGAGGTTCACTACGTCAGAGGTTCACTACGTCAGAGGTTCACTACGTCAGAGGTTCAGAGGTTCACTACGTCAGAGGTTCACTACGTCAGAGGTTCACTACGTCAGAGGTTCACTACGTCAGAGGTTCACTACGTCAGAGGTTTACTACGTCAGAGGTTCACTACGTCAGAGGTTCACTACGTCAGAGGTTCACTACGTCAGAGGTTCACTACGTCAGAGGTTCACTACGTCAGAGGTTCACTACGTCAGAGGTTCACTACATCGGAGGTTCACTACATCGGAGGTTCACTACATCGGAGGTTCACTTCATTAGAGGTTCACTACATCAGAGGTTCACTACGTCAGAGGTTCACTACGTCAGAGGTTCACTACGTCAGAGGTTCACTACGTCAGAGGTTCACTACGTCAGAGGTTCACTCCATCAGAGGTTCACTACATCAGAGGTTCACTACATCAGAGGTTCACTACATCAGAGGTTCACTGCATCAGAGGTTCACTGCATCAGAGGTTCACTGCATCAGAGGTTCTCTACATCAGAGGTTCACTACATCAGAGGTTCACTACATCAGAGGTTCACTACATCAGAGGTTCACTGCATCAGAGGTTTACTACATCAGAGGTCCACGACAACAGAGGTCCACTATATTAAATAGAATTTCTCCACAATGACTTATTTTATTAATATAGAGATACAACAAAATTCAATGACAGCACGAACTGAAAATTTCAATATCTTTTTTCGTCCTTAAAAAATCAATTATTTTCAATTGTTTGCTTCGTACATTTCTTATTAGAAATTTCTCTAGATCCTTCTCCAGAGTACGTGCTCTCTTAATACTTGATTCTGTATTGTACTCTGGGTCTAGGTTTCGCAATGCAGTCTTGGCATTTTTCAATGCCTCTTGCACTGGCGGAACTCCATCCCACTCTCCAAAGGTCCTCAACTCACCTAATAACATATGAGATCCAACTAATTACTGGACTTATTTTCTACGTTCACTGTAGCCGAGGTTCAGGTTCATAACCGAATATTTTTATGCCTATTTGTAGGGCACGTTAAACAGGACCAGTGACTTAAGACTTTGGTTCACTAGAACCGAAGATTCACTATATCCGAGTTCAGTATACCCGGAGTCGACTGTATGTTCGTTCTGTCCTCCATGGTGAAATTTTCCCCCAAAATTACTTCACGGAAATGAAAGTAAAATCTCTTCTTCGAGAAGATAAGAAAAAAACTTGCACTTACCGTCTAATTGTTTACTTTCTTAAATGTTGCTTAAAGAGTATAGCAAAAGAATTACAATGGTGAGGAGGAAAACGGCGTTTCTTTCGACAGAAAAAGTCCTGGACCCTGCTAACAAAAAAGTGGATAAAACTTCTTCCTATATGAAGTAAGTAACTTTCTATAACATGTTGCGTAGACAAAATTCATGATCTTATTGGACCTTGATTCCGAAAAATCTGTTGACGGCGAATCTTTCGTCCGTTCGTCTGTCCATCTGTGTAAACCATTTAGAAGGTATTCTCGAAAATTGACATTCCCGAATGATCTGAAGCAGTTTGACACCCTGAAAGTTTCAAACGAATATTTGAATTTGAAAGTATTTTACAAGAAGTCTCATTAAAGTGCTCTTAAAAATAGCTCCATTTTTATTATACTTTGCCCGCAAAGAACTATTAAAAATGGTTTGGATCTCATATCTGCTAAAATCTCTGATTTTTCGAAAATTGAAAAAGCTCAAATTTTTATCGGGGTCGTCCTTCAACTACAGTACTCAAAATATAATTTTCTTTATAATGAAATCTGTTGCTCAAAGATCGGCCTTGAAATTAGATAATTTACAATTTTTTAAAATGTGAGTAGTTTTCGCGTAAATTTGAGTGAAGAACAGACACTTTTCAAAAATCTTCATAATAACTATTTTCTCAAAAACGGCTCAAAATTTGTTCTTGAATTTTTTCTCGTATGTACCAATGAGCGGTGTAAAATTTAGTACTGGGTTCCATTTTCGACAAACTGTATTTTTGCAAATTCCAAAAATTTAAGATTGCAAAAGTACAAGTTTTATCTAATATGAATTTTGTTCCAACCAATTAGAAAGTTAAAAAGGTCATGTACAATGTTTAGAAAAATGAGTAGTTTTTGCGTCATTTCTGCTTTAATTTCACGCAATTTATAAAATACCTTTTCTCAAAAACTGCCCCATTTTTTTCTTTAAATTTTTTATCACGTCAATCACGACTAAGAAAATTGTGCTCTTGGTTCCATTTTCGGCAAACTTTCTGTATTTTCGAAATTTTTAAAAGTACAATATTGATAACAGATTTTTTCTTAGATGTGTTGTAAAAAATCAATTCTTAAAATAATTCATGAAAATGTTTTAAAAAATGTGATTAGTTTAGTGTAATTTTGCAATTTAGAATTTTTTAAATTAGAATTTTCCGTACTTCTTGTGCTAGAATCTTTGAGGTATTATCACCTTACAGTACAAAAATGTGAAAGCCGTAAAAATGTAGTTTCATATTCTCAGAATATCATTTGATTGTAGGGCGACGTTTTGAGGTATATGAAACGGTATTTTGGATAGCCGAATTTGCGTTAATGCAGTATTACCTTTAAATGAATTAAATATTTAGTCTTAGTGCTCTGCGATTTGCAATGAGTCTTTCAAGATATGGCTGAGATGTGTTAATATGAGCAGCAATAACGGTATTATAATTTTACCGCTAGCGTTATAATAATTCCCTCCTAACTGGAGGGAAATTACGTAGTTGTAGCACCACCAGTTTATTAAAATAAACCCAAAAAATATTTTTCAAAAGAGCCTGTACTAATTTAAATTTATGTTTTTTTTCAGTTACGGAAGTTACACGGTGAATGAATCTTTTCTTTTTATTCAAATCATAGTAATTTTTTTGAAGAATCATAAGGCACAAAGTGTAACATAACTGAGCAGTAATTCATAAAAAAAACTGCTGCGAAAGCGCAGCTCCAGTACTGGAAAAATATAAGAATTCACTTGGTGCCTAGCAAATATGACCCGATATACGTCAAATATGGCCCAATAAAACATTGATTCTATTTAATTTTAGGAGTTATTAATGACTCTCCTTTAAAGCCCTAGGAATATAAAACCACAAGAGCAAAAAAACACAGTTTTTTTAATTTTTAACTAGCTCCTAATAAACCCAATTTCACATTCCGTATACTTCAGTAGCAGCTATGCGCAGTTTTTCTGTCTCCTCCAGGATCACTATGCGCGGGCATCCCTTATCAGCCAAAAAACGGGCTAAGCTGTGAAAATGTATGATGCGTTTAGGGTTTGAATCAACAAAACATATGTTAAAATGATTATTGGCTGTAGGAATAAATCAATTTCTTACATTAAAGTTGTATTATAATTGTAATATTATTGACACCAATATCGACTATTCACTCTCTAGGAGAGGTTTGTCGAGAGTTCCCAAAATGCCCGCTATCGTGAGTCCATCTGTAATGACCCCCCAGAGCTTTTGGCGCAGTGAATGGATGACCATCATCGCCGCTTGATAGCGGCCAGGCTGCTTTACAGCACGAGGCCACGCCGCGAGAAGCGGCAGCTGGATAATGCTTTCCAACTATCCCGCTTGGAGCGCTGAATGCGGAGCGGAGCGCAGCGCGAGCACAGAGAGCCCAGCGCCCCTGGGGCGACCTGTTCCGGCCCCCTGGGCGCCCCCAGGCGCCAGCAACGCTCGCCCTCAAAGCCACTAGCGGCGCCCGCGACGCGCCAGCGGACCTCCAGAGAGACCTCCGCGATTGCTCATTTCCACGGGCGCGGGCCTACCAACATTAGCACGTTGTGAATGTGGCATTGTGAACATCTGAGAGACACGGTTAGGGTGATTAGGACTACAGATTACTCGAATTGTAACCGAAGAAATCGATTCACCTACAGTACCGGCAGCGTGGATCTACTCTGACAGTTCGATGCGATGTGATCACGCATTGCTACGCACATGGCACCACCTACATGAGAGGTTAAATATCAAAACATTGACACTTACCGGCAGGGTATGACAAATCTTGATATTATATTCATAACTAGGGGCGGATTTGGGTGAACTAAAACATCGCCAAAAATGATCAATTAAATGATCTTAAAATGCTTTAAAAACGACTTAAAACGAAAGAAAAATGACGTAAAAAATCTTATCAAAACCAGTTCGAATGAACAACTCTGGCTGTTGGATACGTTCCTGATGCAATCGATGCTTCTTCCACGAGTGAACGAAACTTTTAGTTTTGACTCTTTATTACCAGGAAATATCTGTATTCAGTTATCCCGAAATCGACCGAACCGACAATGACGGTGATATGCGTCACAAGAATTACATACTCGCAACGGCTGACGAAACAATTTCTGAGCGAACAACCCGAATAGGCTACTGACTAATTCTGTGGAAAACATTTGTTGCGTCTTTTAAATATTATTTGAAGCAAGTACCATTACAAATGACATTAAAATCGACGAAATCAGCAAGAAATGCATACAAAATAACGTAAAAGGTAAAAAATGACATATTAGTCGAAATCAACGGAAAATGCAAAATAATGACCTACAAAAATGGGTCATTTCCTTTTCTCTAAAGTGAAAAGAAAAAAAATGATATTTCATTAAGATCCGCCTCCTATTCATAACCTTTGCTACAACCGAGCCTTATCGCCTCCCAAACCGCGTTCAAAACTTGATGCGTCAGCTCCGGGTGGTTTCATTCTCTATCGGTCCTATCAGCAGTGCAACGGTAACTCTATCCACAACATTGTCGAGAGGTAATAATATTCCACCGTTAACCTTTACTGGGCCGAAATATTCGTGAAAACATACAAAAATTCACGTTCCTCTTTAACAGTACTCCACGTTCGCGCGATGTAGCCAGCGCATGACTTTGACTTTTGAGCGCCCTAGGCTATCAAATGTTTTAGCACCCTTTTAATTTGCTTTTTTTGAAAAAAACATTAAAACTATTTCTAATACAAATTAAATAAACAGAGGTTGTCTGGTATCAAGTTCAGAACTTCGTTTTCCGCCCAGCAGCTACAACCTCTGATGATGATCGCTACGCGATCGAAAAGATCTTAAGCGAAATAGAAACTTGATACCAGACAACCTCTGTTTATTTAATTTGAATTAATAAGGTATCTACATTACCACAGTCTAATTAATAACTATTTCTAATATTTTGAATAAAAAATGTACGATATTTGTAACCGACGCTAATATTACGATATATACGATACTTTTGTATTCATTTTATTTGTATATACCGATGGATAATTAACACTTTCTTTTCTTTATAAATATGAAAATAAATATTTCTCTAAAAAACATTAAAAAGTTTGTCTTATGAAATTTTGCATCCGCCGAAATTCGCCCACCCCCAGACCTTGCGCGCCCCAGGCTGCAGCCTACTCGGCCTTTTTTGGTAATCTGGTACTGGGCGTAGCCCTCATGAAACTGTCAGCCTTGGACCAATGCACTTAGCGCTCGGAAGTCATACAGTGTGTGTCCTGACATGCAAGGCACCAATTGGCCTTGCACGCATCCACCGACACATTTCATTCGTACTGATGCTGTTGATGACAGGGATCTGCGCGCTTCTCGAGCGACTTCGTGTGAATCAGTTAATCTGCAACGCCGAACCCTGGCCGTGAGAAAGTACACAAATCCTCGCAAGCTGATTGTTTCAGAGCAGGTCACATAACGTAACAAAACACGTGGGGAGACAACTGTCAGAGTCGCATATACGTTACCGGTACTGTAAAACACGTGCCATTTCCAGATCATCAGTAATCTGCAACGGTGGAAATGGAGTTCATACGTTTTGATTGCTTGTAATCCAGAGATTTTTATCGCATTGCTTGGGTGGGGATGGAAGTAATAAAGGTTGTGGTAAAAATAAAAATTAGCTTTTGTTAAGTGGCAAAAATTCTACTCATGAAGTATTATATTAACAAATTGTTGTTAGTTACATCCTACGCAACAGGAAAGACAGTCAGCTGCTAGGGAGAGAGGGGTAGCAAGTTTACTCAAAACAGCCGGAACGCCGCAGCATGGCTAGACGAAATGATTTACTATACTTCGGTTTTTGATTGATTAGTGATTTCGGGAGCGTCAACTGAGGTTTTGATTGATTGATTTCTTCGTGTTTCCGAGCGCGTCAACTGCTTTGGTCATTAGTCCCGTGAGTGTAGTGCATGTATTTTTCTCGGGAGATGGCGGTGATCTTCCCCCGCTGGATGGCGAGAACCGGCGCTGACCTACCGTCGGCTAGTGGGGTTTCCCCTAACCAGGACTCTCCCACCAGCGGGACAAGCTCTCGCCCCAGCTGGGACAAGCTCTAAGCTCCCGACCGGTCTCCCGGAGTATGTGGTAGTGTAGTGCATGTTAGTGTGAGTGTGTGTGGAAGGGGAGAGGATAGGACAAGGAAGAGGAAGGAAAGAGCGCGCGGTGCGTGGCCCGTTTGTTAGGGTACTGCTCCGGCATTTGCCTGGTGTTGATCGGAGAAACAACGGAAAACTACCGATCAGAGCAGCCGGCCGCTAGAATTCTCCTCCAGACAGCGACTGAATTCGATCTAGCTGAAGAGCTAGTGTCGAAAATCTTGCCTTTGTCAAACCTAGGACCTCCCGATCAGAGGCACTGCAATGACATCAGTTGATGCATTGAGTCACCCTCCCGGTACTTCGGTTTTTATAACGCGGCGCGTCAAGGCCTGTCTTCCCGATGGAATACGGCATGAATTTTCGGGTATTTTCTCGGTCATGCCCGTAGATGTCGCATGATCGCGACCGGATCAAGTGCAGAAGATCAAGCAACATCTAGCAGCACGACTAAGAAAGACTTGAAAAGTCGAGCCATATTCCATCGTGAAGACAGACCTTGTTGCTCCACGTTATAAAAACTGAAGTGTACGCTCCATGAAGGCTCGCAGTAACTGGACACACCGCGAGTTCCTGAAGTAGACCGTCTGAGCACCTGGGGGATTTAATGGGGCCGTACGTTTGGCCGAAGGAGTGACTGATTACGACTAACGAAGACTCACTACGTTAACGGGGAATATTACTTTACTTCGGCGCCAAAACATGGTTGTAGAATGTTGATACAAAAAATATAGCATAATTTAAAAAAAAATATAATCTCAGGATGACACATGGTTACTCAAGACAAGGAGAGAAACGTAAGCACTGAAAAGCAGACACGTCTAAAATATGCAATGATCTCAGTTAGAATAATAATAGTACTACTTTATGAAACGACGTTGTAATGATGGGTATTAATACACGAGTGTGATATTACGATAAGAGCAAGGAACAAGCGAATATCGTAAATTTCACACGAGTGCATTAATATCCATTACATTGAGTTTCATATTATTATTTTTCTACGACTGATGGTCACTTTTATAAGTTAAACTATTACATTAGTTTCGTGATAGTTGACATGCAAGGTTCACCCAAGGCCATCTAGCGGAGAGCCCCCCCCCCCAACCTACACTGCTTTGATTTATCACTGAGCTAGTCAAATAGGATCAAATTATGGTCCAATTAATTTTAAATCATATTCCACGTAAAAATTTAATAGAAATTAAAACTGACATGCGTAATATAATATTAAATGCAATTTTAATGTACACAATCGAACAAAATAGTTACTAGAATTATTCTCAATGATTAATTGAATGTCACAATTGATTTGTAAAATTCTCTCTGATTGGTGTGAAACATGTAACACATTTTTTTTTACGAAAAATACACACAAACTTCTCGTACTTTCAAGAAAATGAAATACAATCTTGTTTAAACATGTGTGTGAAAAAACGGAATTCATTTCAAAAACATTTAATCAATAATTTTGTTTTTCAATATTCAACTTATCCAGTTTTTGAAAGTACAGACAGTTCAACAATCAAGGGACCAGCACAGACTTATAGGCGTACTTTACTTAATCCAAGAAAAAATTAATACAAATATTTGGAGCCATTTTTGAAAGTTTTTGAGTTTTGAAAGTTTTTAGACATTATTTATGGTAACCCAAAAAATAAATGTTTCCAATTTGCTGTGTTTCGAGTTCGGCCAGATCTATTGGGTTGATTGAATTTTGAACAAAATCGTCTAAATTGGTTATGCGCTAGTGTTAACAACGAACGTTTTGCCTTAAAAATATTAAAATTTGTCGTTATCAAGGACCTACAAAATGTGGATCCTAACTAAGACACGTATTATGTAATTAATAAGATATAGGAGCACTTTGTTGATATCACGAACGCAGATACGAGTTTTTCTGACGAAAAATCAAAACAACACTTTCCACTGCAGCACTACAATCCTTTCTCCTTGGAAACACACCTCCGA
>BLKR01002603.1:0-157914 GCA_011170035.1 Teleogryllus occipitalis | reverse complement strand
TTTTATTCTTACTTTATTTTTTATTTTTCTTTATTTCTTTCATTTTTCCTCGATGGCATCAGGCAACAATCGCATTTATGACGGAAATGTCTTCGTCCGTATCACTTAACATTATTACTATATATCACTAATAACACTTATAAAACGGCTATTTTTAATTCTAAACCTGTGAGCACACAAGTACAACAAATATCGTCACTTGTAATCGTAAATCGTCTATCTTACACGTATCTGTAGGCTTGTCACAAAACACTGCTCATTTACAATTGTATTTGATTACTAGTAGGTTCTGAGAAACAGAAACACTTGTTTCTTGTAGAATTTCACTTGTGAACTACTAGGCATTCACTTGTAACTACTAGTGATAACTAATACGATTGTGAAACGCAATTGCCGCGGTTCTCACAAGTTAACAGTGAATTCACTTGTAACTTGTGGACTTGTAACCTTTGTGAAACGGGCCCCTGGCCTAACCGCGCTGCAGCCCTTCACTCTCGCGCGAGGCGAGGCGCGCGGCGTCGGGTTTTTCCAGGGAACGTTGATTTTGGGGACGCAACTCTACGGAGCAAACCGGGAGAGGTGGCTCAGTGCGTCTGTTGATGTCACTGCAGTGCCCGTGACAGGGTCGATCTTTCCTTCCTCTTCCTTGTCCTATCCTCACCCCTTACTCACACATTTACACTGACATGCACTACACTACCGCACATGCCGGGAGACTAGTCATGACTTAGAACTTGTCGCGGCTGGAGCGGTTGCCCGCTGGTGGGAAGTACCTGGTTAGCGAAAATCCCGTTGGCCGATGGTAACTCGGCGCCGGATCTGGCCATCCAGCGGGAGACGATCACCGCCACCTCCCGAGAAAAAATACGGACTATACTTACGGAACTCATGACCATAGTAGTTGACGCGCCCGTAATCACTAACAATCAATCGATCAATCAATTGAAAACTCAATATATCCCTGTGAAGAAGTGCTTCAAATTTCGCATTTACAGTAATGCTGGAACGCCATTTTCTTAACCCGGGTTTGCCCGCAACATATTTTACACTGTTTTTGTATGTCCCCCAATGGACTTGTTGATGAATCTTACACTGCAGAATTTATATGTGTCAATTTTTACCTTTCTCATCATAATTACTCTGAGTACATGAAAAAATTATTAAACATCGCATTATCCTATTTAATAATATTAGGTACAATTTCCTCAAATTATTTCGACATGTTCTAATATATATATATATATATATATATATATATATATATATATATATATATATATATATTCAAAAAATATTTATATTTTTTTCTATTTTGCAAGGTTCCCAGTTTTTCATTTATATATAGACGTCTCCTGCATATCTTCTTTCTCTTTGGTAAGAAATTGTGACAGTCGATTGTAGATTCGGAAAATTATTCATTTTTTTGAATAGGCACTTGTCATAGACACGGGTAAAAGTAATTGTCATGCTATGTACCGCTCAGGCCAGGAGCTCACATTGAACTAGCACTATAGCACCAAACGTATATGACAGATATCGCGCAGCGCAGCGATCAAGTTTGAACATGCTCAGGGGAAATGATTCAGCAAAAGGATAAACATAAAAGGACAGGCGATCTCAGAAAAGTACAATGAAGGAATACATCAAATATCAGATGATTAATGCTTCGCAATAATTCAGGAAAAAAATTGCCATGGCTTGGATCTCACTGATCTATTGCGAAGACACCTGGATTAAAAATTGCTCTAAATTTTTCAATCAAAATTGCCATATAGGACGAGAGTTTACTCTTCTTTAATATTCTTATAGTAATTTTTTGGTTCTACTATTAAAAAACTGAAAACTTGAGAGAATTTAAAAAAAAATGTACTTTGGACTACGGTAGATGGCAGCTGGAAAGACAATGGGATAAGACCGTAAAGCTAGTCCATACCAAGGAAATTAGAACACTTTACTACGAGAAAGTCTGTACCATTATGTAGCATCAGAATTTAGAACAAATTTTGAATAAGGCAAAAATTTCTATCTTTATTTTGTAGTTTTAAAATGTCAACGTTTTGCAATTTTCGGAAATATATTTTGCCGAATATGGGATCAGCAACAATTTTTTACCATTCTTTGATACATACAAAGATAAAATTTAAAGAAAAAAAATTGAGACATTTTTTAGGAAAATGTACTTAAAAGATTGCCTGTATTTTACTCAAAATTACTCAAAAACTACTCATATTTTCAAAAACCTGCATTTAAATTACAGATTTCATTAAAGAAAAAATCTCATCTTCAAATTTGAAGGAGTAGGAAGAAGGCGAAAAAATTGTACTTTTACAATTTTCAAAAATTTTAAGAATTTTAATGAAAACAACTGTTTCATTCCCTAAAGCCTTCTTTACACTATCCGAGGACAAAGTTAAATAAAAAAAATTTGGTACCATTTTTGAGAAAATTTTGAAAATGTTTTCTGGGCTTCATGTAAAAAAATCCCCTCAAAAATCAAAATGTGCATTTGAAACTCCGAAAGTTGTTTCGTTCGAAAGCGTTTATATCGATCGCGAAATATCGATTTTGGAGAAAATCGGCTGAATGGTTGGCTACAGACAGTCGAACGGACACACACGTTTAGTTGGTAATCTATTTTTCGGTATCAATGACTCACAGAACTTGTATTCTGATTTCACCACAAGTTAGAGGATGTATTTTACTATATATATAGGAATCTGATTTATCCAGTTTTTCGTTACCAGGGCCCGACAATAAATTTTTATGTCGAATATTCGCCTTTTCCTGGCGCACGATTACAATATTCTTTCTTTGGTAGTAAGGGCGAGCAAGTCGACGATTTGGAGTCAAGGACACAGGAAATCTAGCCTGTGATTATACTATGTTGGAGAAAGTTATTTACTACATGTAGGAAGAAGAATACCATTTTTCGGTGTTGGTGACCTATAATACGATTTTTAGTCGCAAAATTGCCGTTTTACGCTGCAGTTTTAATAACCTTGTCTATAGTACCTATAGTCTATAGTCTATAGCGTTGTTAGAGAAAGTAATAACAGAGTGATGAATGAAATCGCCGCGCACCTTGTAGAGTGAAATGACCGAGGCAGTTCTCGGGTGAATGATGATGAAACACGTACGAAGGAAGAATACGTCAATATCACGAAGTCCGATGTTTTGCACAATGTAGAAACTATGACATATCAATAAATATTTTCTGAATAAACTTTGTATATGAGAAACCTATTTTTAGTCCTTTTCTCTAGTGAAATAGTGAAAGATCTAGTTTTTGTTTCAAGAAATGTTTTGAAATACATCTTAAATTACTGTTTAAACTTACGTTACAAAGCATCCATTCTGTTGATATTCAAGCGTAGTATTGTTGGCTTTACATTGCGACATAGCAAAAGGGCGTTGCGAGGACCATTATGAACTAAGCTATTAATCACAGAGAATGAGTCATTAAATCGAGGAGAACTATCCTGCGATTACATCTTGATGCGTGCGTGCTGGGCATGGAAGTATTTCGAAGCAAGACGTTTTGTTAAATTACATTAAGGCAGCCATTAGCTTCCAGGGTTTGAAGTTTTTCGGCCATTCATTATATTTAAAATATAAAAAAAGAAGAATATAAATTTTCAAAACCACTGAATAATGCAAGCCAATGCCATGGAACTCTAAATTTTATACCTCAAAATGGGGTAATACTTTTTTGGTAAAATTTGTTTGCCAACATGAGGAAAGTTTTATAACGATTTTATGCATATAAATGAAACATCCGAAATATTGCTAATTATTTCTACACCTTTCTGGTCGTCACAATAGTTGTTCAGCGCAACAGACAGAATGTAAAGAACAGGAAAAAGTAAGGCTCCTTACTGTTACATTCGTGATGGAAATTTGTTTATATGCGAGATAGAAAGAGGACAACCAAATGTAAGTAATAAACATTAAAATATTGTATTTTAATTTTTAATTACCGAAATAGACATTAAAAATTGTGTTTATTAAAGAGAAAATGTTTTATCAAATGATCGTATAATTCTATAAACATATTTTTACGGGGAGGAGTCAAATTTTTTTTTCATATTGGTGACGAAAGAATATTGATGTCAGTCTTGGACTATATCATGACGTATCTCGAATTTGGTTAGAATTTGTTCAGACCTTTTATGAATAAAATTAACGAACGATTTTCTAATGTCTGCCGACTAAAAATAGGTAGTGCTAACGTCATCATTACTTAAATTTAACTTTTTATTAACTCACGTTTTGTGTTACATTGAGTATATCGTTGATATTATTTAATTTGATGTCAATTTCTACACACACCTCTTCTTATTTGAGGATAAATTGGTTTAATGGCTCATGAAATTTTAAGTAAAGATGGTTATGTGCTTCCAAGATTATTGTTTTGTAATATTTTACTTCAGAACATTAATCATATTTACACAATATGCATTTGCATGTTTCAGCGGCACACTTGAAACTGGCTGTGTGCGTATTAAAAAAACTCAAAACGTTTGGAGTAATTTTGTATTAACACAATTAAGCTCTCCACTTCCCTTCAATTTCAATATACGTCAAAAATCTCATTGCTGCAATAACTCGTTCTTTTCTGTTCTCCTATTTCCATCCAAAGTAACTCTTGCGGCATTATATGTACTAGATAATAATTACGCCATGTACACGGCATATTCATCTTTTCAACTCATTCGAGTGTGTTTTGTTTCCAGAAGTCACTGCATCAGACACTGGATTCCGCTGAGGTCTCACTATCCGTATTGGGACATTGTTAGAAGAGTCATGTTCAAATTAATATTACTTTCAATTTTATTATTTCTACATGGCATGCACACAAATTCAAGAATTTCATGGAAGCGACACTTCATTCAAAACATAGGAATAAAACTGGTACAAGAAACAAAATACCCTACAAATTCTACGGCAAAAGCCCTTGTCTTTGCACCTGAAAGGGAAGCGATTGTCAAATACGGTGTTATATCCTACACTCTTAAGGTGCATCACTGGTGCAACAATTCTATACATAACAACTTCTTCGTGCAACATTCCCTGAAACTCCTTCGTACGGTGAAAGCAAGATTGAAGTTAGGATGTGCGCACACAGGTTTCTTTACTAACTTCTTCGATGTTGATCTGGGCTACAAGCAACTGGCCACTGGTGAACTGGACATTCTTAGTGAACCCGTGTACGTGGGGCTGACGCAGATGGACAACATGAGTATACTGTACCCGCACGACAAGGACGACCTATGCTTCTTGGTGGAGGCGCCGGGGCCCACGCAACTCAGCCTGCTGCTGACGGTGTCGCTGAGCATCTGGCTGGCCACGGCCGCCTGCGTGGTGGGCTTCGTCGCCGCAGCAGGCCTTGGCTTCGGGCTGGGCTGGGCCGACGCTGCGTTCGCCGTGCTGGGCTGCCTCATCAGCGGCGCCTGCCACGCGCCGCTACACCGCCTCTGCCTCTGGGTCAGCTTGCTCAGCTTCTTCCTGTGGAACTTCATCGGCGGCTCCCTCACGGGCTCCATCGTGTCTCCGGAGCGAGGAAAAAAGTTACGCACGCTGGAAGAGGTGGACGCGGCCTTTAAGCGCATTTACGCACCGCCGACATTGGAAGCACAATATTTACAGTGGTTGAAGACGCAAAGTAATGTTTATGCATCGTTGATTTCAAAATTCTCAGATATATTCGTGCGCAACGCACGGTTTAATCCCAAAGAAGATGCTATTCTTAGCTATGATACACATGTACCCATGTACAAGACCCTCTCATTTGAGGTACTAGGTGCGATCCAAAAGCCTGTGTGTCTTTTCACTCCTTGTTATGTATCTTTTCCCGTACGGAAGAATTGGCCTCATGCAAGATCTTTCGAGAAGTTAATTCAAACAGCAGTAGAAGTAGGTTTGTTAAAAAAATATAAAGAAGAAACTTGTGCACAGACGATGTTGGCCGGTGACAGCAAATTAATGTATTGTTCATCTTATAAAATACAGGCTTCAGATAATCTCGCAAGGTCCTTGCCGCTGAACAGTTTCAAAGAGGCTTTCTTCATCTGTGGACTAGGGCTTTTTTTGGCCCTCACTTTTTTCTCGATAGAAAACAGATCTCGAATTCTCTGTGGAATTTCGCTCGTCATTACGGGTCTGTTGCGTGTGTTCTGGGCTTTTCATGTATCAGTGGCGACTGCGGCAAGGAAGTTCAAGGGGCACTACCCTCCCAAATAATACACACCCATTTTTCCTTTCCTTTCCTTTCCTTTTGTATATATATTTGATGTTAAAGTAGTTGTTCGTCACGTTTTCTCCAATTTCAGAAACCAGAAAGCCCGGCATTTCGTGTCCCAGGTTTTCCTTCATTGATTAGGGATGTTCGGGAACTGTGTTCTATTGCAATGCAGTGACATTTAGTGCCCGAAGTGTGCGTATTGGCGTCCGTGACGTGTGAGCGCGTGCAGATGCGGTACTCACCTGGCACCCACCTCTCACACGGCGCCACGTACGATGATGAGCCAACAGCGTGGACTCTACTGCTGGCGATATGGACACGCAATACACATGCATATCGGCGCTCAGTGATGTAGCCAGAGGGCTACTAAAGCAAAACGCCACCTCGTAAGAGGAATGAAAGAATTCGGCCGAAATATTGAACAAGAAGAAATTTAACTAATTTTAATTTAATGATATGAAAGTTAAAAGTAGAGTGATGAAGCCTCTTGGAATAAAATAAATAAAACTTTCAATCTAAGATAGGAAAAAAAACAGAACAATATAAAACTTAACATAGTATTTACACAGTGAATTGCCGATGACGAGCGATAAATTATTAATAAAAACCCTAATTTTAAATCTTAAAATTAATATTGGACATACAACAGCACAAAGTGAATGGTACAAGAATAACACAATAAATGAATTTGACCAAAAGGTTTGAACAATTACTGAAATGTTACGGTAGCTGTCTTTAAGTAGCTGAGTAGCTCGGCACCTCTGAAGACAAGGACAGGTACCTGGTATAACGGATGTTAAATGCTCCCGTACGGATGTGCCGTACCGTCGCCGCTGGAGCTGGAGTTGGAGACCTGCGGCGATGCATAGGTGATGACACATCACTTTACACCAACTGAGCGATTGGCCGGACACGATAACCAGGCATGAGTGCCGTGGTCTAACTGTCGCGCCGCAAATGTGCGCGTGCAAGTCGTTAAATGTGTACTATAGCTGAACCGCTCGCAAAAAAACCATCATGGCGGACGTATCTTTGGTTAAGTCTCGGAGGCTGCCCCCGCCCTGTGGCATCTGAGATTTCCCCTCTCGCCGATAAGGAAGCGCGTAGGCGACAAGGAGAGGCGACTGCAAGACGCAGCGATCGCGCTGACCGTCACTCGTCATCACTGCCCTCTTCGTCAAAAGAGGAAGTCGCACTCCCAGGAGTGTCCACAGAAATTAATACATCGTTTGTTGGTCCATCGCATTCTCTTCTTCAAGACGCGGCTTATTTTCTGTTGATCGTTTGGACAACCCCTACTGTACAAACACGTAAGCTGCCTTCCGTCTGATCCTTCTCGCTCATCAGTTTGTTATCACCACACTCGCAGTGTTGAATTACCGCACAACTCACGAAAGACACAGAGAGAGAGCTACGTTGTGACAAAGAGCGCAGGCAGGCGGGGAAATATTAGGAGCTTTGGAGGGAGAGGCCACGTTCGGGAATGCGCAGTGGAAGTTTTTTTTGAGAGTGGTAGAGCAATAGTATGGCATTCGCTGATGGGCAGCCTATAGCCCTAATTAGCGCCGTTGCGGTGAGCCAGTAACTTACGGCATTACGGTAAGACGTGTGTCGACTGCCAGCGAAGAGCATGGGGAGCTCACATGGCCGTCGCGGAAAGGCACGCGCTGATGACTGGCCAGTAGCCCTTGATTGATTGATTGATTGATTGATTGACTTTTTCATGTTTCCGGGCGCGCCAACTGCTTCGGTCATTAGTCCCGTTAGTGTAGTGCATGCCTTTTTTCTCGGGAGATGGTCGTGATCTTCCCCAGCTGGATGGCGAGATCCGGCGCCGACCTAAACATTTCATTGGCAATGCAACTTAGTAGTAATGTTGGTTGTTTAAGATTCCCCAGACAATTTTTAAGAACTGTAAATGATCAATAATGAAATATATTGATGCTACTCTTTTGAATCCTTTTGACAATATGATGACATTGGCAAATACCTTCTCTACACTACGTAAGTAGCATACGAGCAAGTAAAGTAGTGGTGCTACACAACTGCACACACTTTCCCGTACTGGATAATTTCGATTCTCTTGAATCGGGCTAGCTTTTCTGTTTTGCCCCACCCCTTCCCTGCTGTTGTAAATCGGCGAATGAATGGTCTATCAGAGTTGTTTGCGGTAACAATCAATTCTCTGAGAACATTTTCAGGAAAGAGCAAAACTGTGTCGTTTTTGATAAGATATTGAATCATTCCTAAAAAAGCCCAATTTTTAACTCATTGTCGCAGAAAAGTTTTAAGTTCTGTGAAAGTTATAAATAAATAATTTGAAGAACTTGTAAAAGACTCTGAAATTGAAATAATGGATTAAAAATTGATTTTATATGTCTCAGAAGTATGGTAATTATGATAAATGTCAAGTTTATAAAATACTAGCAAAATACCGGGCGTTACTCAGACTTTCTTCGTATCCAATCCTTGTAAAAGAGTAAAATTAAATAAACCACGGTGTTTGAGACTATTATTTTTAATGTAATCGGTTCAAATTTGAATAAAATATTGTAATTTTTGGTGAAATTTATTAGGACAGTCTATTAGGTGACAGTTCTGTCGCAGAATTCGTATCATACAGTACAGCAAGTCAGCCCGTTCTTTTTTTGGGGGGGGGCACTCGTTAGGGATGCGCGCGCATACTGCTAGCGATCCTGGTGGAGAAAAGTAAAACAGCTGAAAATAGCTGAAGCCAACGCCGTCTTGAATTCTCGCACACACCCGTAAAGTCAACGCCGTTTTGCTTTCCAGAGGGCGTTGCTGAAGTACCCCGCTTGATTGTAAAGTTGAATTTTTAAGCACTGGTGAAGCATTTAAAAAATAATTCGTATTGTTTCTTGATATTTTCCTGATCTGAGGTCCAGAACTCCTCAAAATGAAATATTAACTTCACATTTAATGAAAACAATTGCTTCTTCTGTAGCAGAAATAAGTGTGGGGAAATTAAATATGGATTTGGCAGTATGTTCCTGAAAGCAGTTTGTTTTTGTATTAAAGTTATGGAGTTACATCTTGTGAAAAAATGCAAAAATGTGTTGATTGGTAGCCTAGATGTTGGCGTGACGTTTATTGCTTTGAAAATGTTTAATATAACTTCAGAATTATGTGTGATCTGCCAGTTTTAATGATTATCTGCCACAGAGTGCAGCAGTTTTAATGACACAATTTTGAAAATTATTCGTTGAGCAAAATATTACTACTCAGTTATTACACATTTTGCATAAATCAATTTTGTGAGTGTTGTGAAGTGACGAAAATAGTCTAAACACTTTAGAGAGTAAGAATTTACTATTTGTTGAAGTTCACCAACAGAGAATTACTTCAGCAAGAAAAAAACAAGACAAAGTATTTAAATTCTATCATTTGGAATGTTAATGTTTTATTAGTAAGAAAAAAAAGAAAATATTATGAACATAGTTTTGAAAATAATTTGTAGTTCTGTGAAATAAAATATGAACAATTAGAAACACTCTGATTTTTATTTTCCCGTTTAATACAAATTTTCTTCTCTCAGTATGTCTTTCTGCATGCTTTCAGAATCATGTTTTTAACTGTATTTTTTGTAGTGATGTACATCAGCTGTTTCTAGATATTTTCACGAAAAAGAAAGAAATAGTTGTTATTCCTCAAGGCATTAAATTTCAATGGAGCAAAATTAATTAATTTTAAATAATTTTTCTTAAAAGTAATTAAACAATTTTACTTCACCTGTTGTATATTCGAGAGGAAATTAAAATATATAAACAATTCCTTTTTGGCCATATTAAGGGAACAAAGCTGTATTACCAATGTAGTGTCAAATATATTCGGCGTCATGTTCATTTGCTGCCGCTAAACCCTACAATTGCTGATCAACACATCATAATAGGGTATTTAATAAGGAGATGTGCTACAATATGATGCGTACATTGTAGTAGTAATACTGAGTACTTTTATTGTCAGTAAAATATATGTTTACAGAACCAATACAAACATTGATAAAATAAAATTTAAAAGAACATGACAATTGTGAAAATAAAAAAAAACAATACATAACATAATGAAAACAATAAGAAAAAATATGAAGAAGCGAACAAAAAGTGTTTAGATATCAAATGTAAATAACAATGATATACATTTTTTGTTAAACTTTAAAATAAAATTTACAATAACTGGGATAATAGTTTTACCAAAAACTGATAGCAATAAACAAATAGAAAAAGGACCATATATATATATATATTAAATTTACGCAACTTGAGTAACTTTTTTTCCCCTTTCAGTAAGAAATAAATTGCGTTGCCAAAATACATGCTCAATAGATTCAGGTCCTTTACCACATTTACAAATTTTACTATTGATGTCCATTTGATGTCAATTGATTTTACTATATGATGCTACATAAACTATTACTGTAATGAACCATCCTACTCATATCTATAAAACAACTATAATCGCCCCTCGTTAGGCGCACCAAAATATGTAATGAACCACTACCTGCTCTAGATCAACTATAATCTTTATAATCGCCCGGCGTTATAACGCCAAAATAATAACCAAAACCCGCTCTTATCAATTGCCCTGGTTATACTCGGCTTCCACCTCCAAGGTTGCCTGTCGACTAGCTGCCCCCCCCCCCCCAGAACTTCCGATATTTTCTTACTTACACATAAAATCTGGGTGTGAGGTTGTGGCTGACCTGTACAGGATCTAACAGCTATTCGGGCACGTGGGCGTAGGTCATTAACTAGCTACATGTAACAATTAAACTACGTTCGTTTAATTTAATGTCGAACCAAGTGATGTTCGCCATTTATTTTCTGTAATTCCTGTGCTAGTCGTTATTTCAGTTGAAATATATATATAAATACAAACTGGGGTCGTTGCTCTCCCATGACTCACATAATACACTTAACGACAAACAAAATAAACACATAAACACATGAACGATATAATACCCTTAAATTACATGACACAAAATCCCAAATATTTCCATTCATACTGACAATTATAAATAAACTCATTCACACCTGAATGCGCATTCTGCCTGTATATCTATTGAATCTATTTTACGTTAAGACAGAACTTGATCTTGTACAGAAGCTAATTTTAATCTTTCTTCTCCTTCAAAATGTGAATTTCATAACAAAAAAAACAAAGTTTCATAACTTCCCTTTTGCAGAAAACGCTGTAATCCGCAGCAAACCATTGTTGCGCGCCGTCCTCGATGTATATTACGCAGCATCCTCCAAGTCCATCCTCCCGCAGCATTTCTCCATCCCCACACATTACCAAAATTTTCTTGAGCTCGCTAATATCTTCTTAGCATGTCCTTTCATTCCCCTATCATCCTATTTCCATTACGCAACTAACAACGCGATTATCTGTCTATCGCGTGCTACATTTCCTCCAAAATGTCCTATTGTTGAAGATACTGCGACACATAAAATATTTCCGCGTTACGCATTGTTATTACGAACATCATTGCGTAAACTCACTATATCCATTTATGTTCACCGTGTTTCTCGCACAATTGCATACTAAAATTTTTATCTTTTTTCGGAGCGTCCTCCCCACGTCTGACTTCGAGCTTGCTACGCATCATCTTTTTGTCATTGTTGCGTTGTGTCTTCAACTTTTTTTTCTGGAACATTTACCGATCGCTTACGTGTCTTTACCAAAAATATCATACCATTTTACTTAATTCTGTCCTTTCCATGCTATTTCTCTTTATTACTACTTTTAATTATCAATTTATATCTTATTACTATTTCTTATACGATCTCCTCATGTTTATTAACGCCAAAATTGCTTTATTTCCGTCGCTCGCGACGCATCATTGTTCTCTCGTAAAAATTCCAAATATACAATTTCAATTGGCATCTTTACTGCAGCCCCTCGATATTTTTCAGAGTTGCGAGTAATGTCATAATTTTCCGCGTGATTTTCTTTGTTAATCCCGAAAGTTTCATTTCAATCGCTTTACGCGTTCTCTTAATTTTTAGGAAAAACCGCTTCTTTACATTACCTTTCTTATGATAACAATGGCTGCAAAAATCTCTCGTTATATTGTCTAAAGTGTACTTTCAAAATCACTCATATCTTTTAAACCCCTGATGCGATTCGCTTCGAATAACTTTTGAAATGTTCCTCTAAATAAATGCTATTGATTTGTACTGTCCATATCGGGATTTTGTCGCGTCTTCTTTAATTTATAAAAAAATTATTAGTGCGCGACACCGCTTTCTTCTGTTTTTCCATGTCCTACTCATGCCATTCCTTGTTATGTTTGTTCTTTGCATCTAAATTGTTCGTGGGGATCTTAGATTGTTACATTACTATTGATTTTACTATTTGATATCTATATAAAGTGCTACCAAGAGACATACGGTTGCTTCTAATGCGATTAATAGTGACAACGGCTTTGCGTGGAATATCAAACAGGTAAAATTCAGGTTTCTTATAATTATTAAATTTGATATTCTGGACATCTTGGATCAATAGATTTATGTATGCTTTTACAATTGGAACAGTTTGGCGTTTACGAAGTACATTTGCTCTCGTCTTTAAGATCCTCACAACAAATAAAAAATTCTTTACCTTTACAGGATTTGGCTGTATGCCCAAATTTGAAACATCGTCTTGCCTTTGTTAAAAAAAGGTTCTACTTGATTTCGAACATGGAATATATAGGGTTCAGTCGAAAGCGACTGACCAACAAAAATGATCAATTGTAGGAAGTGGTGCAGTGTTTACGACATTTGTATAGATATTGAATTGAGGCATTGTTCTGTCGTACATATTTATTAGTGCAAAAAGCTTTTTCGGCCGCATTGCGGCCATCTTCAGTGCTACAATGAAATAATAAAATAATAATAATAATAATAATAATAACATTAATATACCAAATTACATTAAAATTAAAATTAAAACAATAAGTAAATAAATTTACATAAATTAAGGAGAGCAAACTGACATACCAATTCTGAGGTGGCTGGGGGCCTCGGTCCAAGAAGACAGCGAGGGTGCAGGGCATTGCCCGCTATTTAAAGACAGCTTTCAATGGAGAGGGGGGGGGCGCAGGGTTTTTCTGAGAAATGGTCATTAGGGAAAGGCCCGGCCGGGTGGCGGAAAAGTGGTAGTGTGGGAAGCGGTGAGTCTCAAGAGGGGTGAGAGAGAAGGAATCTGTTCATTTAAAATAGTGTGTTGGGGATTGTTCAATAAATTATAGATGTGAATAGCTTCTAATTTAAGTCTATGGTTGTATCTTCTTTCTATCTCCAAAATTTTGATGTCACAATCTGTATTAAATGTGTGTTCTTGTTCTAAGAGATGGCTGGCAAAGTGTGATTGTGTTGTTTTGTGTGTAAGAGCGTGTATGTGTTCTTTGATTCTTTGTTTAAAGGATCTTCCGGTCTGGCCAATGTATTGTGCATTGCAACTGCCACAGGAAATGGAATATACTCCACATGATAGAGACTGGGGGATAGGATCTTTGTTGTGTGAAAATGTGTTCTGGAGATTGTTTGGTGTGCTGTATGTGACGTGTATGTCAAATTGTCTGAGTTTTTTGGCAATGTTTAGTGATAGTGTTCCAAGGAAGGGGATGGTGTATCTGTTGTGTTTCTGTCTTGTGTTTGTCGGAGTGAGAGATGGTAAGTTGTTTGTGTAGCGAGAGATAGTTTTCTTTTTGATAAGATTATCAATTAAAGAACTACTGTAACCATTGTTGATAGCTATTTGTTTTATGTTATAGATTTCTTTTCTGATGTTCTGAGGGGAGAGAGGAATCGAGAATAATCTGTGAACCATACTGTGGAAAGCTGCGTGTTTATGAGAAGGTGGATGTTGTGATGTGTTATGAATGACTGTGTCGGTGTGTGTCGGTTTCCTGTATATGTCAAAAACATGCCTGTCCTTCAGTAAAGTGATGGACAAGTCTAGAAAGTTAAGAGTTCTATTCTCATTTTCTTTTTCCACAGTGAATTGTATGTTGGAATGTATAGAATTTAGGAAGTCCGTAAAGTTTTTCAATTGTCTATAAGTGCCGGTCCAAAGTACTATGATGTCATCAACGTATCTATACCAATAAATCACATTTGTTAGGTGAGGGTGTCCAGAATTAAAAATTTGTTTTTCCAAGTTGTCCATAAATATATCTGCTAATAGTGGTGAAAGTGGGGATCCCATAGGTAGACCAGAATTTTGAGTGAAGAATTTATTGTCAAATTTGAAGTAATTTATGTCCAAACAGAGAGAAATCAGGTTGTACAGTTCGTTTTTTATAGGTATTGGGCTCAAAGAGTTGTCAAGGATGTCTCGTAAAATAGTTTTGCATTCTGTGGTCGGAATGCTTGGAAAAAGGTTCGTCACGTCAAAGGAAATAAGTTTGCCATTAGGTGGCACAACTACATCTTTGATATTGTTGACTAAGTCGATACTATTGGTGATTGTGTGGGAGGGTGAGAATTTTATCTGTGTGGAAAAAGTTTGGTTTAGATTCCTTGCGAGTCTGTGTGTAATGGTATTGGTATACGAGACGACAGGTCTTATGGGGGTATCAAGTTTGTGAATTTTTGGAAGGCCGTACAATCGAGGTGGAAGTGGATTAGTGAGATCTCTTAGAACAAGAACACACATTTAATACAGATTGTGACATCAAAATTTTGGAGATAGAAAGAAGATACAACCATAGACTTAAATTAGAAGCTATTCACATCTATAATTTATTGAACAATCCCCAACACACTATTTTAAATGAACAGATTCCTTCTCTCTCACCCCTCTTGAAACTCGCCGCTTCCCACACTACCACTTTTCCGCCACCGGGCCGGGCCTTTCCCTAATGACCATTTCTCAGAAAAACCCTGCGCCCCCCCTCTCCATTGAAAGCTGTCTTTAAATAGCGGGCAATGCCCGGCACCCTCGCTGTCTTCTTGGACCGAGGCCCCCAGCCACCTCAGAATTGGTATGTCAGTTTGCTCTCCTTAATTTATGTAAATTTATTTACTTATTGTTTTAATTTTAATTTTAATGTAATTTGGTATATTAATGTTATTATTATTATTATTATTATTATTATTATTTTATTATTTCATTGTAGCACTGAAGATGGCCGCAATGCGGCCGAAAAAGCTTTTTGCACTAATAAATATGTACGACAGAACAATGCCTCAATTCAATATCTATACAAATGTCGTAAACACTGCACCACTTCCTACAATTATGTCGGCTGGTTTAGCCAATATGGTGTATGAATTCTATAGAAATTCATTAAAATTCTCGTTGGCAAATCTCCATATTTGGTTTTTGAGCCAATGCATAATATGGAAATTAACTCCAAAATTTATTTCTATTAAAAGTAAATCAAATACTCATGCGGCGACCAAAGCTCTTGCTGCTGCCCGAACCACGTGGCTACAGACCGAAAAGAAGAAATGGTATGCTACTCGTGACCGTCTCTCTCAAAAGCTGTACTGGACCCAAGGAGAGATTGCATCATGTCTACATCCTGCAGAATGGGACACGCTACAAGACACCATAAGGAGCAGAGTCTTCAAGTTCTGCAGTCGCCGAAAACAAATTCAGGTGAGCAAACTGACACGCCTTCGCGCTATCAACAATAAGTCACATCCTCCATACCATAGCGCGAACAATACCACACACTCTCAAGAATTCCACCCCCGTATCATCAATCTTTCCTCTTGTCCACTTTCCGATAAAGAAACTTCCCTCCTCAACAAAGGCCTTAAATATTCTATACCACATCCACCAACTCACTCTGAAATCAAAACTCTATGCGTACAGACAGATAATATCATTAGCTTTAATCCAAATTCAGATGAAATCAAACACAATATAACACACAACATCAAACAGGAATTAAAACACACTCATTACTCACACATGAACACACAGTCAGAGACAGCAACAAAACACAATCTTAAACAGAAAATAGATAGTAACAACTTACTCATCTCCAAAGCTGACAAAGGGAATTCTATAGTCATTCTAAACAAATCAGATTATCACAAAAAAATGTTTGATTTTATCAACAGTAACAACATTCTACACATTAACAAAGACCCCACAAACAAACACTTATCCGACATCAAAAAAGAACTTGCAGAATCTAAAGCTCTTTTTCCATACCCCAACAGAATCATCCCCTCTAATCCACTTCCACCTCGATTGTACGGCCTTCCAAAAATTCACAAACTTGATACCCCCATAAGACCTGTCGTCTCGTATACCAATACCATTACACACAGACTCGCAAGGAATCTAAACCAAACTTTTTCCACACAGATAAAATTCTCACCCTCCCACACAATCACCAATAGTATCGACTTAGTCAACAATATCAAAGATGTAGTTGTGCCACCTAATGGCAAACTTATTTCCTTTGACGTGACGAACCTTTTTCCAAGCATTCCGACCACAGAATGCAAAACTATTTTACGAGACATCCTTGACAACTCTTTGAGCCCAATACCTATAAAAAACGAACTGTACAACCTGATTTCTCTCTGTTTGGACATAAATTACTTCAAATTTGACAATAAATTCTTCACTCAAAATTCTGGTCTACCTATGGGATCCCCACTTTCACCACTATTAGCAGATATATTTATGGACAACTTGGAAAAACAAATTTTTAATTCTGGACACCCTCACCTAACAAATGTGATTTATTGGTATAGATACGTTGATGACATCATAGTACTTTGGACCGGCACTTATAGACAATTGAAAAACTTTACGGACTTCCTAAATTCTATACATTCCAACATACAATTCACTGTGGAAAAAGAAAATGAGAATAGAACTCTTAACTTTCTAGACTTGTCCATCACTTTACTGAAGGACAGGCATGTTTTTGACATATACAGGAAACCGACACACACCGACACAGTCATTCATAACACATCACAACATCCACCTTCTCATAAACACGCAGCTTTCCACAGTATGGTTCACAGATTATTCTCGATTCCTCTCTCCCCTCAGAACATCAGAAAAGAAATCTATAACATAAAACAAATAGCTATCAACAATGGTTACAGTAGTTCTTTAATTGATAATCTTATCAAAAAGAAAACTATCTCTCGCTACACAAACAACCTAACATCTCTCACTCCGACAAACACAAGACAGAAACACAACAGATACACCATCCCCTTCCTTGGAACACTATCACTAAACATTGCCAAAAAACTCAGACAATTTGACATACACGTCACATACAGCACACCAAACAATCTCCAGAACACATTTTCACACAACAAAGATCCCATCCCCCAGTCTCTATCATGTGGAGTATATTCCATTTCCTGTGGCAGTTGCAATGCACAATACATTGGCCAGACCGGAAGATCCTTTAAACAAAGAATCAAAGAACACATACACGCTCTTACACACAAAACAACACAATCACACTTTGCCAGCCATCTCTTAGAACAAGAACCCACATTTAATACAGATTGTGACATCAAAATTTTGGAGATAGAAAGAAGATACAACCATAGACTTAAATTAGAAGCTATTCACATCTATAATTTATTGAACAATCCCCAACACACTATTTTAAATGAACAGATTCCTTCTCTCTCACCCCTCTTGAGACTTGCCGCTTCCCACACTACCACTTTTCCGCCACCCGGCCGGGCCTTTCCCTAATGACCATTTCTCAGAAAAACCCTGCGCCCCCCCCTCTCCATTGAAAGCTGTCTTTAAATAGCGGGCAATGTGCTCCGGCACCCGCTGTCTCTTTTGACCGAGGCCCCAGCCACCGTGTGGAATTGGTAGCGTCAGTTTGCTCTCCTTAATTTATGTAAATTCATTTATTGTTTTAATTTTAATTCTAATGTATTTGGTATTAATGTTATTATTATTATTATTATTATTTTATTATTTCATTGTAGCACTGAAGATGGCCGCAATGCGGCTGAAAAGTTTTCTGCACTAATAAATATGTACGACAGAACAATGCCTCAATGAATATTTATTAAGTATTTTCACTCTTTGTAGAAACAAACATTACAAACGTTATCAATCAAAGGCAACTTTTCAACGGCATCCAACGGTAGAGAAACGCTAGCACGAACAACATCCTGAATAATACTTTTAAAGGCTTGAAAACAATGTTTCTGTCGGATTGGCTGATACGAACTGACCTGCATAAGTTCCGCATTTTGCCAGTTGATAAGGCAAGGAAGCTTCCGTGTGATTTTTGTGTAGGTTCATAGAACTACGCTATTTAGGGCAACGCTCTCATCTATCATTATTGATATTGAATATCCACGAATTCATAATTATGTGTAACAATAGAACTTACATGAAAATATTTGTAACGTGTTTTTCATCCCGTCACGTCGTCTGACGGAAGATTAGATGTACAATTTGTTATCACAAAGAGGAATATTTCAAAAGATAGCGCATTGCTAGTGAGTGGGATGGTTATTGGACAATGGGATTTATTTACATTATCGTTTCATTCATACATTGTACTTAAGTCCGCTGATAGTTCTTATCGGACAACTCTACCGAACAAATATAAAATATCGGTTAATCGACTTCTTACATTGTGATTTTGTCAATTTTGTTCGAGCAATCACATCAAAATGCCTGCTAATCGAAACGAAACAGCACAACGATTTTCTAACTTAGATGCAAAATGTATAAAAGATTAAGAATCATGCATTTTGGATGCATCTTTTGTGCGATACATTTAGACATCATTCATGGTCCCTTAACAAACTGATCACCAACAATGATGTTTCAAAATGATTTCTCCATGTACGTCATGAAGAAAAAAATTATAAATATGAAAGTAGAAGTGATTTTTCAATGAATTCGCGGATTCCTAATTATCTGAAGTAACCTGATATAAATAGAAATAAATTGTCAAATTTAGTACAATTGTATGTATATATTTCACATTTTAGGTCGATTGCCCGAATTTGCCAGCTGGTTAACGTGTCCCCATTCTTGAGCCTTGTTTAATTCTCACGATTGAAGGGTAAAAGAGACATGTGGCGAACATGACTCATTCCAAACTAACAAAATCCACATGCCTGAGCTTTTTTTTTTTTTTAGTTTATTTTTGGTCGCATCAACTACAAGGTCATTAGCGACCGCATCAAATTACATTATCTGAGTACACAGGTAACATTTACATCTCTAATAATAGTTACATTGCTTTAATACCTTATTTCTACGTTATTACAATATACGCCGTTCACAGAAGATAACATGTTTTGACCTCAAATTTCTGTATTAATGCCAATAATTTGACAAAATTTGACCACTTGGTTTTGAAAGTCAGAGGAATATAAGATTGCCCCAATGTCCTGTCCCCGCAAAAGATTTGTTCGCTGTAAGGTGAACTTAGGACATGACACAATGATGTGGTCCAGGGTTAGGATACAGCTACAAAGATCACAAGTTCGGGGGGGATTATTTTGTAATAAGTGAAGGTGAGTCAATTTTGAGTGTCCCGTCCGGATTCTTGTGATGATCACTCCTGAGCTTTTCTTCGCTCCACAACTACAGAAACTGAGAGGATTTTAAAGAAAGCTACAACTTTATTTCGCCTCCACTGGGAATCGAACCGAAGATCACACGTAGGGAAGATAGTACACTGCCCATGAGCAATCCTAGATCCTAGTATGTATAATTCAGGGGGAAATTATTTTTGAATCAATGGCTTTGAGATCGCCTTTTGCATGACATAACTGAAAATTAGTTGGAGTTGCCTTACGAACGAAAAATGTATCTTATATTATTATATCTTCATGATTCATTACATTGCATGGAGCTAGTGCGGAAATTCAAGGTAGTTTATCTAAAAGTTAACAATCAGTAAAACTGACAGACCAACTCGTTTTGAGGTTCATTAAATCTCTGCTAGCCGCGCCAGTAACATGAAATAGTTTCCTCTCGACGTAGATAAAACGAGAACATTGAAACGATCAGTATGTTTAGGATGGAATGCATTTGAGTGTCCGCTATAGTTCGTACGCTGAGGGACAAAAGTGCAAACAGGATAACAGTGAATTTCGAGGACAAAGAACAAACAAGAGATACATTTGAATATAAAAAGACAAACTCTGGATATTCACTGTGAAAATACAAAATTGTGAAATAACTCTGACCATGGGCTTTCATGAAATGTCCCGCATTCATGTCAGTCCAGCTGACCGAAACATATTGGTTGTTAATGAAAGACTACGTTTTAAGTGCACCACAGAGGGAGTACCCTTGAAGGTGGAGCTTTTTTTTATTACCTTTTTTTTATTTTTTTATTTTTTTTATTTGTTGCGTCTACTTTGACGCAACGCGTCTCCAAGCCCCATGGGGGCATTGAGCGCTTTGCGCTTCTCGGAGTAATCCTCCATTACCAACAGCGCTTGTTTTATGGAGTAATCCTCCGTTAACATTTTCTGTCGCGTCGTAGTCGGTTGTCAAAAGGGCCGCCAGGTAGCATCTCCGCGTACGCGCCTCCTACCGCGCGCTCCTGCGTCACTACCCAGCGGCCAGAATTAGGAAGGAATAAGGATAGGGGTAGGGTTTAGGACACTTCACAGGGGTTGGACTAGCCCTTGTGAAGCAGCTTGCCTTTTGGTCGGGGAAGCGTCCGCTTCCAACTCGTTGTCTTGTCTCCTTCCGACCGAACTTCAACTATGTGATGAGATGGGCACGCAAGAGCGATTGGGACTATGCAACGGCCATCTGGATGTGCGGTTGTCTCAAGTGATTGATTGATTGATTGATTGTTAGTGATTCCGGGCGCGTCAACTACTGAGGTCGTAAGTGTAGAGCATGTTTTTTCATCCGGAATTGGCGGTGATCTTCCCCATTGGACGGCGAGATTCGGCGCCGACATACCGTCGACTAGCGGGATTTTACTCAACTAGGTATCTCCCACTAGTGGGACACTGCCCCACCCGGGACAAGTTCTAAGTCCCCGACCGGTCTCCCGGCATGTGTGGTAGTGTAGTGCATGTCACTGTAAGTGTGTGTGTATATGTGTGTGTGTGTGTGTCAAAGGAGTGAGGATAGGACAAAGAAGAGGAAGGAGAAATCGCGCGCGGTCCGTGGCCCGTTTGTTAGGGTACTGCACCGGCATTCGCCTGATGTTGATCGGAGAAACCACGGAAAACTACAGATCAGAGCAGCCGGCCGCTAGAATTCTCCTCCAGACAGCGACTGAATTCGACTTATCTGAAAAGCTAGTGTCGAAAATCCTGCCACCGTCGGAACTCGAACCTAGGTCCTGCCGGTCAGAGGCATTGCAGTGACATCAGTAGATGCACTAAGCCACCGGTCCCGGTTTGGCTCAAGTGGGAGTGGCGCAACTATTATCGAAGATCATCGTCTTTCACCTACACCGACTGCATAGTTCAAACCGGCTCCGTTAGCTCAGAGAAAGCATTGCTGCTGTCTCTGCGCAACTTTGACCGGAGAGGACCTCGGTGGCGAGTCCCGACGGTAGCAGATTATTGATGCAGAACACAGAACAGAGACTAAATCAGATTCAGCCTTTGTCTGAAGGAGAGTCTAGCGTCCGGCTGTTCTCATCGGTAGTTTTCCTTGGTTTCTACGATCAACACTAAGTAAATGTCAGAGCAGTAGCCTAACAAACGAGCCAAGGTCCGCACTCGATCTTTTCTTCTTCTTCCTTGTCCTCTTCTGTCCCCTTACTTACACACACTAATTGTTACGTGTACTAATCCAACTCACATGTTGGGAGACCAGCACGGCAGCTTAGGCTGAAGCATTGGAGATACCTGGAAAAATAAATTTCCCGCAAGTCAACGTGTAGGTCGATGCCGTATCTTGCTGTATCTCGCGCTAGATATTTTCATGAACAGTATAGAAATACATGTTCTTTCTCATGATTCCATTATTTACTTTCAATGCACAACATGAATTAGATTTTAATCATTTCTTCCCTTAAAAATTGTTCAAGACTTCTACTTCACATATCGATATTAACCCGTGCCGACTTGAGCGCGAAATTTGAATGTTAGGGATAATAGCTTTTGTTATGTTAAGTCAGTGGAAAATTACGGATACATGTTTAATATATATTTTGTATTACAATATAATTCATTTTCACTCTTTCGGCTGGGTTATGTCCTTTACTTTGCTTGTGAGTACTTTTTTTCAGGCTTTCTTTCTTGCAGTATGGGTACAGTGAACGATGTTCTTGAACGACACAACACAAATTGCTTTCGCACCTCCTCAACAGTCAATAGTGCATGAAAATCTTGCATTTCTTTAACAACCCTTTCAGCAAAGTCATTCACAGCTTTCAACTTTTTAAATAATCTATGAACTTCTAAATATGAAGAATTGCTTTTCCAGGTGGAAGGAAATCCTTGATTAAAATTAGTATACATCTTCACGCAAGAGAACAGATATCTTCTTTTGGTTTGTACAAAGTCGGCTATTGTTTTCAATGAAATGAAGATTAAATTGAATTAGGATATGTATTGTATATTAACAAATTAATAATTAAAGAGCGGTCGTCAGGATACAATTGCGCTTACCATATTATTCTCTATTCAATTCTCCACAAACTGGATTATATCACTCTTCCACGTGTAGGTTCTCTCTGGCTAAATTTGCTACCATTTTAATTTTGATTTGTACATCTACTTCAAAGAGTGATGCAACAGACAATTCTCATAAATACCACATACGGTGCTTAAATTCTTTAGAGCTACTTTTGAAATTGTCGAATCTATCCTTTCATGTCATTTTAGAAGTTTTTAAAAGCAGATATCTTGATAAGGAGCTTCTAGAGCTGCACTGCACTGAAGCCACGGTTGGGCATAAACAGTTACAATCAACAGAAAGACATTTTTAAGGATTACATCACTTATTTTACATTCAAACACATATTGCAAAATAGGTTTGTACATATGATGACGGCCTGGAAAGAACAATTCCCTGTCCAAATTTTCTTCAAGAATGACACATGTCTCTTCAAAACCTGAAGTGTTTGATGCAGTTGTGTTACAGACAATGCACAAAGCAGTTGTACAGTGTCTTCGGTGCCCCAGTGCGTTAACACATTCCAAATAGCGTTAGTGTACTCTTTATCAGAAGAATTCCGTAATTTTGGAAACCCGATGAGCTGCTGCCAGTCCCCAAATGTAACAACAATTGGAAGTCTTTCCACTTTTGGATCCCTTATATTTAGTGCAGGCAACAGTTTACCATCTCAATGAGCAATAAGAATTTCAGATAAATTACTCTTAAAAGCCTATTTAATTGTTTTTTAACGTTATCTTTTCTTCTTGTGCTTGATTCGAAGGATAGAAGATTTATTAGTAGAGAGTTCTTCGGATATTGAGGCCAAGTGCCCTGCTGAAGGATGTATACAGAAACTCATCAGTTGACATCTATCTAAACCATTACTTTAGGGATAGTGAAATTTTTGATGCCACACCTTGCAGCATTCTGTATTGATGTATTCTCGAAAATTCACCAACGTAGATTCCATCTGAACTTTGAAGTTCGTTATCTGAATCTTCAGACGATGAAGAAGGTACAGCAGAAAATGTTTGTTTCTCTTTCCTTTTCTCTTCTTGTAATGCTCTTTGTCTCGACTTTTCTTCTTTATCCGCGAGATTTTGGATTTTGGTCTACTCGTGCAAGATAGCTTTTCCGTGCTGGCTCTGGGCAAAAGTGAAAACATCCTATCTTCTTCCAAAGTAATCATTTGTATGTGTACTGTATGTGACGTGCTATGGGGAGAAGTGAATTCTGTGCGCGTTTTCAAAATTCTGAGATCCTTACCCTAAGCCACATACTACTTGAATTTTGAATACAGAAAGAGAATGAGCGTTTTTTGCAAGGATTGTTATTAAAATATTCGCTCCGATATAATAAAATCTATTTTAAGGGTAAATCAGTAATAAATCTTATCCCTCATCATGTCCTTTGTCAAGAGATAATACTTTCTGCCGCGATAACATGGAAACGATAATTTGAATAACTATATTTCCCACTGAATTCTAGAAGTCGTGCACGGGTAATGAAGTTACATTTATGTCCAGAAGCAAATCAAGGGGCCACCTCAGCATTTGCTCAAAAGATCAGGGAAAATGGACGAAAAGCCTGATCGAGATGGAGATCATTGACCTAGAAGTTGCGGTATAATACTTATTACAGGATGTTTAAAATTATACAGTCAAAATGGTAATTAATACACTAAGTATCACTGTTAATATGAATATTACATTCCTTTAGATGCTCAGTATAGTCTCTAATTGTGTAGAAACAGTAATGCAGGAGAAACGATTTTACTTGAGATTTAAACTTTTCTGTCGAATTTAATCGTTTAATGTTATCTGGCAATGTACTGTAAAATAATGTACATGTATTGTATGGGGAATGTTTTGTAGTGAGCTGTTGATACCGTTAATTTTACTTCCCGTATGTCATAAAATAAAACTTCAAGCACTTGCTTATTTGATAGTAAATTGTATCCAATTATTTGATGTTTTATATTAATAATTAATATTATATCAAATTAAAACACACGTTCCTCGGAACTGCCTTTGACACTAATTGAGGTCATTCGAACAAAATTGGAGAGTGAGCGTTCAAAAATTTCCAAGTCGGAAAATAAGGGGCCCCCTAATACTCAAATAGAAAACATTTGCTTTTTGGTTAGATTTAGCAGAACGATGCAGTATTACGAATTGTAAGATGACGTAGTTTTCCTTGATCGCCGCGGGGATTGCTGGAGTTGCTGATCAACACGTCGTCATAGGGCATTTAACACCCAGCTGCGCTACTGTATAAATACGTATTACTATTATTATTATTATTATTATTAGTATTATTTTTATTATTATTATTTTTGTTGTCGTTGTTGTTGTTGACTTAAGTCTCCGAAATCATCCGATTTTCTCAGGTGTGTAGGTCCAACATTGGCAGACCAGATATTTGGTTACAGTTCATGATAAATTCAGCACGGTGCAAACTATTCAACATGTTTCTAAGATGACGGTTTTTTTAGATTCAAGGATTATTGCATTGGGGTTTAACTGTAATTTTTTATATACTTTTTCAGGTTTTTATTAACCAGATCAGTTGCTGTGATAACAAATGGTAAAACTTCAACAGAACTGAGACGATATATTTCTCTGTAGTCTGGCCAAGGGGGTATATTTGGTAATTTTTTTCTCTTTCTGCCTTACCCATGTTATGATCTGATGGATGCGTGATATCAATCAGGTAGGCCTTTTTGTCTGTGAAGTCGTGAACTACAGTGTCTGGTCTATTAGCTGCAAGGGTTTTGTCCGTGTGTATTTGGATTTCATAGTCCATCCTGTAATTTTTATTTTCCAATACTGGCTTGATTTTATACATATAGTACGGGCATATAGTGTCAGGTGATATAGACCATATTTCATTGCAAGGGTGTGATGAATGATGTTCGCTGTTAGATTGTCCGGCTTAGATATTCTGTTTGCCAAGTTTGTGCATGACGTTATTACATGTTCTATTTTTCTGGTGCTTAATGGCATACCCTACACAGTCTGTTTTTTCAATGTATTTTTTGTAGCTGTTGGTAGCGATTACCTGGTCTTGGATATAGATAAATCACCCAGTTTCCCCAAACAGAGACCCATCCCGAAGCCAACGTATCAAGGCGACTTTATCAGGATTTTCCAGAAATGGGAAAATCTACCGTTAAGACTTTTGGACTTCCATAATTGTATTCTGTCGTCAATGGTGGTTACATTCGGATAGTTGTCTTTATCCTACAAATTAATTATTGTTATTACCTTATTATTATTGTTATTATATTATTATTACATTATTATTATTACCATCATTATACGTTTTCTCAGCTATTTTTGCTGGTAAAAATGCTCACCTTCCCCAGAGTTGTTTTGGGGACAGGTTCGGTCACAGAAGAAGAACTTCATCGTATATCTGGACTTAAGATAAAAATTTTCTTACGATATGGGCTGTTTGCAACAAAACTGCGCGCTGTCCCATGTTCAGAACGTTTTTGGGTAGTTTCACTTCTGTTAAGTTTTTAAGGAAGTTTTTACTGACCAGGCCTTCCGCCGATATCACGAGTGGGTATATTTTGGAAGCATTTAATTTCCAAACATGTTTTAGTTCATAAGATAAGTTTTCATATTTCGAATTTTTTCTGATTCTTTCTGTTTGATGTTGTGGGATAATGGTACTACGATGTCTATTATTACTCCTTCTTTCTTCTTTTTATCTATAAGGAGAATATCTGTCCTATTGTAATCGACAGTACGATCAGTTAAAACCGGTCTGTCCCAGTACAAAAGGGTGGAACTCCTCCAGCACTGGAGGAGGGGTGTACTTCTAGAATGGCGGTGTCGATTCATCCAATAATTTATGCTCTATTGCAATTGCCCTGTGCACGATTTTCGCAACTTGATTATGCCTTCCTAAGTAAGCACTGTCTGAGAGGGAAGAGCATGCAGCTGTGATGTGTTCTATAGTTTCTCCTACAGCTCCACCCTTCCTACATTTATCCACCACATCTTCTTTTAAACAATGCTTTCGATAGTTTCTGGTCTTGATAACTCTGTCTTGAATTGATATTATAAAACCCTCGGTCTCAGGATATATTTGTTTCTCCAAAAGCCACTCCACCGAGGAACGTCTGTCTACATCATCTCGAAACAAGAGTTTTGGGTATCTTCCATGTATTTCTTGTTGTTTCCATTCATTAAAGTTCGACTGGTGGGTAGAGATGTTTAAATCATAATTTCGTTCATGGAGGTTCAACGGAGTGAAGCCGCGGTCCTCATTAACAGTTAATTTCATTAATATGTCGGTGGAGTTTAAAAGGACCTGTCGCATTTTTTCCTCTTGTCTCAGGCAAAGTGTTTTTATATTAACCAACCCTCTGCCTCCCATCGTTCGAGGTAGATATAATCTTTTTACTGAGGAGTTTGGATGAAGACAGCGGAATTTATATAACAGTCTTCTCGTTGATCTGTCCAGCTCCTCCAGGTCAGATTCAGTCCACTTAACAATACCAAAGGAGTAGGTTAGGACCGGCACAGCCCAGGTGTTGATAGCTGAAATCAGATTACCCCCTGATAAATAAGTGTTTAACAACTTTGTTAGCCGCTTTTGATATTTTATTCGAAGTTCCTCCTTGATACGATTATGGCCCAGTCGATGGTTCTGAGTGTTTCCCAAATAGCGATATGTTTCTTTAGGTGGTATCTGTTTAATATCACAGACAATTTGGTTTGTGTTTTGTACATTTCCTTTATGAATATTTATTATACCACATTTATCAAGACCGAACTTCATCCCGATGTCATCGCTGAACATTTTTGCTACACTTATAAGCGATGCTAATTTATCATGCGTTTCGCGTAGAGCTTAAGGTCATCCATGTACAATAAATGGGTTAGTCTTTTGGTATTTTTCATGTTCAATCTATAGCCACATTTAGTGTTGTTCAAAAGAGTTGATAGTGGGTTTAGAGCTAGGCAAAACCATAGTGCTGATAGGAAATCACCCTGAAATATATCTTTTCGGACATCAGCTTTTCCCAAGACATTACCTTGGAATCGTACATTCGTACGCTATTTATTCATTAGATGTTGAAGAATATTTCTTACATTTGGACAGATTTTATATATTTCCAGTACTTCGTTTAGCCATTTGTGAGGAACGGAGTCGAAAGCTTGGCTGTAATCAATATAACAGATGTGGAGATTTCTTTTCTTTGTTTGAGCTTGCTTTAAGATCACAGAATCAATGATGAGTTGATGTTTACATCCCATAGCTCCCTTAATACAACCTTTCTGTTCTTCTTCAAAGATATGATTATTTGCACAGTGGAAGTATATTTTCTCCCTAATAACAGAAGCGAAGAGATTGTATATGGTTGATATGCATGTTATTGGTCTATAATTCATTGGAGTTTGTTCATTTCCCTTTTTGAAGATTAGAAAAGTGTCTTCTTCACTCAGATAGTCAGGCATTTTATCAGGGTTATTGAGCACTTAAGTGAAACAGTGTGAAATGCTTTCATGAGCATGAGTAAAGTATTTCAACCAGAAATTTTGGATCCTATCTGGTCCAGGAGATTTCCAATTTTGAGTATTTCCTATGGCACTCGCAATGTCTTTAGCTGTTATTTCTTTTAAATTCAGTTGGGGCAGGTTCTCGTGTTGTTTCTTAATACTTTTAATCCATGATCCAGATTCATTGAATCCACTGGTTTTAGCCCATTTGTTTGTCCAGTACGATTTAAAATCAGCATTTATGTTGACAAGCTGCTTGTTTGAGAGTTCAACTTTCTCAGAAATTGTTTTTGACGGAATCTGAATTCTGCAATTTGTGCCTTCCTTTTCGTGATTTCATTGTATCTACGAAGTCGGGCACATTTCACTTTCATCTTTTGTCTGATGTTATCTTTCAAGTCAACGATTTCTTGCCTGTTATGACGGTGTATATCAATTTTATTTTTAGCTGCAATACCGTTTACTTTTCGGAGGACCTTTTTTGATTGGTTACTTTCTAAATATTGCGAGAGGACATTACCTTGACTTCTCAATTCATCAATATTGTTTTCGAGTCGTCTTTTCCAGGCGGGTTTTCTCTCGTTTAGACCTCGGCATGATTGTCTGGGATGGTATGTCCTCTGACCGTTGATTTCAATTGCTGTAACTGCAGCACTGTATAAAGCGAGCTGAACTTCAGAGAGATTTCGCTGTATACTCAAGTGCTCTTTCAAAGCGTCATTAATTTGAGAAAGAACTTGTTTGGCTTTATTTACTTTACGTAACACTGGTATTGCTGGTCTGTTTAAAGGATCAACTTGGCTGTAGTAAGCAAGAAGACTGGTGAATTTTTCTTTCACTTTTTTTGTCTCATCCCCTGGATCTACGTCACCTTCGATGTTCAGTACTCTTTAATTGCTTTCTGTTTGTTCATCTGTATTGGCAGTCAGTAGCCAAGAGTTTTCGACTTCTTGCCTCAATACTAATTCGTTTCCATTCGTTCATTTGTACTGGCAGATAGACGTGACGAATTTTCAACTTCCTGTCGAATTTGCTCTAGTTCCACTTCAGAGAGTTAGCACCTTCTAATTATGACATGTTTTCTGTCAGCTACATTTTGTTCTGTCAGATGAAGTTTTGGGTACCGTTTCGTGAAATTCGGCGTGAAGAGCTTGCCTCCATCCTGGGAGTGGATTAGGTTGACACTGGTTGATGTAATAGAACGCTCTCATTATTTCAATGTTCATCTCGCGCGTCCATCTCTTACGCCCAGCATCTTCTCTCCTGCTGACAACCCTCCTCACGGGTGGCGAGCCAGCAGACAGAGGGACATTTGGTTCTTCTGTCCGTGCGGTTAGATCCACATTGTTGCTCCTGTCGTCGTCTAAAGGCTGACTATGATTCACATCGAGGGCAGCCTCATGGCTCGATGTGTCCGAGGCATTACTTCTTTTCTTGTCTCTCCATAAGTGTATGTGTATCGCATTTTATACCTAACTGCCAGGTGAGTATGTCAGAAGAGTCCATCCACCAAGTTCACCATTGGAGCTCATTGTTCCTCATCTGCTGACCTTACTGTTCACTCTTTCTGTTTGCAGCCGCCTGCTCCTCGTCAGTTGCTGCATTGTGGATGAAATGGGATTAAGAAAGGAATGATAAGATTAGGAAAATTTTATAGGCGAGGAAATGGCTTGTGTTTAGGAAACAGGAGAAAGTGAGCTGCTTAATCCACTCACTAACCCCTGCTGGAAGGGGAGAGCGGAATGTGAAAGGGAGGATGTCTACGGTAGGTCAGCGGTCAGCGCCCCTTTATTGGTAGGGAAAACCGGGCTGATTGCACAGACCCTGCCCTCCGGCAGAGCACTGCGGGCGATGGGGCTGCCGCCTCCCTACGCCATTTATTATTATTATTATTATTATTATTATTATTATTATTATTATTATTATTATTATTATTATTATTATTATTATTATTACCTTTAGCAATCCCGTTAAAGGCAAAGGCCTCCTGCCAACAGAGTGCAAAGTTGGTTTTCTAAACTACTGCACGGTGAACATGTGTTTCTCCGCCGCGCCCGCAGGTGCTGAAGGCGGACGGCGATGGCGCTGTGGCTGGCGCAGGGGGCGCGGCCGCTGGCGGCGCTGGCGCTGGCGCTGTGGGTGGCGCTGGGGCTGGCGCTGGTGGCGCGCGCGGAGGACGACTGCCCTCTCAAGTGCGACTGCGAGCGCACGGGCCTCGGCATCCTCGTCAACTGCTCCGCGCGCAACCTCACCGCCTTCCCCACCATCTCCGCCAATATCTCGGATCTGGTGAGTGCTTGCGGCATTTATCATAACATTTTACTTTCAAAGTTGCCTTCCAATGGAATTCCTGGCTATAGCTCTAGATTGGTTATGTTCGTATCTTACATATCGATCCCATAGAGTTGAAATACCGTGCTGGAATGATGAGACATTATTTACTCACATTCCCTGTTTATTTTCATTTGCACATGGTGTCCCGCAGGGTTCAATTTTAACGTTTATTTATTTCCTTTTATACTAAAAATGTGTCATTGTCAATTCTAAATGGAAGAAGGCTTCTCTTATGGATGCCAGTATGTCCTTTTCAATAAAGAAACAGTAAATTGTACAATATCAGATGTTGCAATAGTAAACGCAGGTAAAACAGTTTCAATTCAGTTTTGCATTTCAAATAAGCAATTTTATACTCCTTTGAAAATTAATGAAGTGTAGCTGATAGATGTTATGGTAACATTTTTGTATCTATCAATTCAGAGAAACATACATGTACTGTAACATATAATACAGTATATCCCAGAGGTGAACAATCGTAAACCAGTTTGTTGAATATTTGCATAATTTTGATAATGAATTGATATTTGGATATAATCACTATATTAGGCTTGATCTACTTACATGATAAATTATTTTATTTTAATTGTGTGTACTTTTACTACCAAAAAATTTGCAAAATAAGTTGTTTGTTTGGAAAAGAAGTCAAGGTGTTTTTAATGGTCTTCACTTTCCACTTACTCCAAACTTCGGACACCGGACGTCAGTATCCGGTGTACAGTGGGACGACAGGAACGAAGTGTTAAAGCGCCACGTGTGCCCGAACCGCGCGCGCGCATGCGCATGCGCAGGTGCTGGAGCTGGACGCGTCGCACAACGCCATCCGGCGGCTGCCGTCGTCGACGCCGGCGCTGCCGCTGGTGCGCGCGCTGTCGCTGGCCGACAACGAGCTGAGCGCGCTGCCCGGGCGCTGGCTGCGCCGCCTGCCGGCCCTGCTGCGCCTCGACCTGGCCGGCAACCAGGCGCTCACGCTGCTGGGCCTCGGCGAGAGGGGCCTCACGCACGCGCGCAGCCTGCAGCTGCTCAACATGTCGCGCTGCGCGGCCGTCGACGACCTCGCGGGCGCCGAGGTGGCGCTGGTCAGCGACTCCCTCGAGGTGGGACGTTGTTCTGTTGTTATTGTTGTTGTTGTTAGTGATTTGTTGTCACTGTTGTTATGGTTGTCACTGTCGCTATTGTAGTTACTGTCATTATTGTCACTGTCATTATTGTCAGTTGTTATTGTTGTCACTGTTATTGTGCTCACTGTTATTGTGGTCATTTGTTATAGTTGTCATTGTTGTTATTGATGATATTGTTGTCACTGTTGCTATTGTGGTCCCTGTTATTGTTGTCACTGTTAATGTCACTGTTGTTGTTGTCTCTGTTTTTATCGTCACTGATTTTATTGTAGTCACTGTTATTTTTATCAGTGTTAATGTTACTATTGTTATTGTTATGACTGTTATTGTCACTGTTGTTATTATTGTTATCGTTATTTCTGACATTGCTGTTGTTTAGAAATTTGGATTCGTTAGAAATTTTCAATCAAGAGTGGAAAAAAAACTAATTGTAAATGAAAACAATAATTTATTACCAAATGAAGCAGGTTTTCTATGACCGTTATTCCAATATGTAATTGTGATTAATTAACAATTATCTATTCATTATTATGTCCCTAATTGCGAATCTTCCAATCTCCAAAATGGGGTTCGGAAGATGTTTTTGTCGGGATTTTCCTGTTTCCTTTGCGCTTCATTCCACCATTGGTCCATCATTTATACTGTTTGTCGTTAGTCGAATTGCTTAATTACGGTCATGAAGCCACTGAAGTGAAGCAACCCGAGACAACAGGAATCCATGATTCGTGGTCATCTGCGAACCTCTGTCACTAACTGCGACGAGCCTCTGGTCGAAGGGATAAAAGCTATTGACTGACTCGCGTCGTTACGAGACAAACAACAAATCCTAACGTTGGATTTCTGCAGATGTATGTATGCTTAATGACCAAAACGAGCTAATCGTGTGAAAAATGTTGCACCAAAAAGACAATATTAAACCAAATACCATCGTAATCACAGTCAATGAAAATCATACATCCCCTTTAGGTACGTACGGCTAAAAGACTTAGGAATTGGTATCACAATAAAGATACAGGATAACAGTTTTCCCATGAGAAAAAGCAATTCAAATACACTATAAATAATCATTATAATAATAACAATAATAATATTAATAATAAACTTGCGGTCAGATTTATTTTTCTCGACTTCATTTTCCAGTCTTCATCATATACTGTATATTCACTGTCTTCACCATTTTGCAGTTCCTGTTATCGTTCGCGCTCCAGCGGATGTTAGCAAATTATTAGGCAGTAGCAGATGCCATAAGAGCTAATAGGGTGGATGATCAGCATGATCAGATATAGATTAGCAATGTGCACAGTGCTTTAAAGTTCCGTGGATATACGCCAAAAGCAATGGCAACCCCTAGTGCTGTAATAGTAGTTTGTAGTGTTTTTTTTTTTCAAGCTTTGGGATGCCGTTGGACCCAAAAATTAAAACGTACCTCTGGGCGACGCCTCTTCAAAATTAAATGTAACAAACTCATGTATCCTATCTTGTAGCTCCTAAGTGTGCCACATTTCTGCCACAGGTACTGGACCTCAGCCGCTGCAGCCTTCCTGAGGCGACAGGGAAGCTCGTAGCCGGCTTCCCGTCTCTGCGTCGCCTCGACCTCTCCCACAACCCCTTGCACCTGCTGCAAGGCCTCAACTCGACCACGCTGCAGGAGCTGCACCTGGTGCGCACGGGGCTGGACAGCATCCACCCGGCCGCCCTGCTGGACCTGCCGTCGCTCGTCGAGCTGGACGTGTCGGGCAACCGCGGATTCGCCTTCCCGGAGCGAGGCGCGCTCTCGCCCTCGCTCACCGTGCTGCGCGCCCGCTTCTGCGAGCTGCGCCTGCACAACCTGAAGGCGTTCCCCAACCTGCGCTACGCCAACCTGCAGGGCAACGGCATCCAAGGCGTGTGGAACACCAGCTTCGCCAACGAACACCTCGTCGAGTTGGATCTCTCCAACAATAACATTCACCGCATCCATCCGGATGCGTTCGGACATCTGCCGCGCCTTCTGAAACTCAGTTTGGCCAACAACAAGATTACGTCCATTCACCCGGATGTGTTCGTCAACAACGCGTTCTTGGCGGAGGTGAACTTGTCGAGTAATACGTTGACGGACTTGGGACAAATGAATGCGGAAGCGTTGACAACGCTGGATGTGAGCCAGTGCAATGTGGACAAGTTAACTGCAGGTAGCCTGGAAGGGATGCCAAACTTGCGCATTCTTGATCTGTCTTCCAACCGCTTGGAGTATGTGCCTGATAACCTCACTTCGGATTCTTTGCAGTGGCTCGACTTGAGCTTTTGCAGGTAGTAGTTGTTTCCATCTTCTCGGGGTGGTGAATACTGTATTGTAACATTATCGTAAAAGTAGCTCCAAGATCTTTTTTTATGAGAGGCGGAATATAATTGGACTTAAGGGGGGAATGTGAGAGCATATTACGAGATGATTTCATGGGCGGAAGAGATTTTAAAATATTCATCGTAATAACCCTTTAAAATATAAAAACCATTGTTTTCTGTATTTCATATAAGCCTGTCTAGAATAGGAAGAAAGTTTGCATTTCAGAGCTAACATCTTCTGCAACAATCCAGGTTCAGAGTTCAGTTTTTTTGAGCATGTAGTTTGAAGGAGTAGATTCAAAATAATACAAGGAAACTATTTTTTTCTGGCGTTATTATACTTCGGAATATTTTCCATCAGATGATGGAATTTGTCTGAAATCTCTTTTGTCGTGCCACTTCTGTCGTACCAGGGGTAAAAGTAAAAAAGTCAAATTTATGGAATTTCTTCCTATGCATTTTACAGCGCAGAAGTTATTCATGGATCTAAAAGTATAAGTACAATTTATTTATATGCCACAAAACTTTAATTTAAAGTGAAATCAAAAACAAGAAATGAACCTGAGCTAGATACTTCCCATCCTAAAGGAGAGCCTGGAATTATTACCTACTTAGTATTTGGGTATTGTAGATAATATATTTTTATATACGAAGCACCCTATTTAAGCTGATTGAAAATGAAATATTCATGTTTATATTAAATCAAGTTGGTATTAAATCACACGACCAGACTTTTACGTTAACTTGAATGTTCGATTGGCTCTCATGTAATTGAAAGTTTACCAAAAATCAACTACCACCACATAATGGTACTTTGTAAGATGGTACTCGTACTTTTTTGGAACCAACGATTTCTTCAATAGAATGAACATGAGCAGGAATTGGGCATTCGTGACCTTCGCATGCTTGCATGTGTGCAGACTAGCGGCCGTCGGCAACGACACCTTCCGGCGGCTGCCGTCGCTGCTGGTGCTGAACCTGTCGGGCAACCGCTTCACGGAGCCCTTCCGCAAGCAGGCGTTCGCCAACAACAAGCGGCTGCGCGCGCTGCGCCTCGCCGACAACCCCTGGCGCTGCGACTGCGCCTCGCAGGACTTCCTCGACTTCGCGGAGTTCACCTTCACCGTCGACCAGAAGGAGGCCATGGAGCGCGCGCGCTGCGCCTCGCCCGAGGCCGTGCAGGGCCAGTTCTGGCTGCAGGTGAGAACGCGTGGCCCTGGCTGGTGGTGAGAACTCGTACCCCTGGTTGAAGGTGAATACGTGTGTCACTGGCTGGAGGTGAGAACGCGTGGACTTGGCTGGTGGTGAGTACGCGGGGCCCTCGCTGGAGATGAGAACGCGTGGACTTGGCTAGTGGTGAGTACGCGGGGCCCTCGCTGGAGATGAGAACGCCTGGTCGTGGCTGGAGGTAAGAACGCATGGTCCTCGCTGGAGGCGAGTACGCGTGAGCTTCGCTGGGGGTGAGTGCGCGTGGCTCTGGCTGGTGGTGAGAACGCGTGTCCCTGACTGGAAGTGAAAACTCGTCGCACAGGATGGAGGTGAATACGTATGTCATTGGCTGGAGGTGAGAACGCATGGACTTGGTTGGTGGTGAGTACGCGGAGCCCTCGCTGGCGATGAGAACGCCTGGTCGTAGTTTGAAGTGAGATGGCGTGGTTTTGGCTGGAAGCGAGTACGCGTGGGCTTCGCTGGTGGTAAGAACGCGTGGCCTTGGCCGGAGGTCAGAACTCGTCGACCTGAATTGAGGTGAATACGTATGTCACGGGCTGGAGGTGAGAACGCGTGGACTTGGCTGGTGGTGAGTACGCGGGGCTCTCGTTGGAGATGAGAACGCCTGGTCGTGGCTGGAGGTGAGAATGCATGGTCTTAGCTGGAGGCGAGTACGCGTGAGCTTCGCTGGAGGTGAGTACGCGTGACCCTGGCCGGAGATGAGAAAGCAGGGCCCTGGCTGGAAGATTAGCGGAGTGTTAAATACGACAATTTCTTCCTACCAACCTGGTGTGAAGAGTAGTAAGGAAAACCTGCTTCTGTGTCAGGCGTGCTACGACGTGTGGTACCCGCCGCTGGACGAGCGGGAGCCCGTGCGGCGCTTCGGCGTGGCCATGCTGGCGGTGGCGGCGGTGGCGGGCGGCGCGCTCGTGCTGCTGTCGGCGCTTCGCCAGGCCGTGCAGAAGCGGCGCAAGGAGGCCGAGCGGCGCCGCCAGGAGGAGATGGAACGTCGCCTCGAGGTGCGGAACATACCTTCCTTGAACAAGCAGTTGTGTATGTGTGCGCCTGATGTTTATGTGAGATAACCTGGAGTGTATGTGCTTGTGTGCTTGGTGTGTATCAGTGCGTGTGCCTGGTGTGTATGAGTTAGTGTGCCTGATGTGTGTGTGTTTGTTTGTGTGTGTGTGTGTGCCTGATGTGTATATGTGTGTTTGCCTATGTGTACGTGTGTGCGTGTGCCTGATGTGTGTGTGAACCTGGTGTGTATGTGTGTCTCTCGTGTGTATGAGTGTGTATGCCTGATGTTTTGTGCGTGTATGCGTAGTTGTGTGTGCATGGCAATTGCTCATGAGCACAAGTAAGAAAGCAATTGCTTCTTTTCATATGAATAAAAAGTTTTATGAAACTTGGATTTACTTCTCTCTCTGAGTAATTTCTAATTGATCTATTACGATTGGTCGATTCTCGTCTGTTTTGTTTGTCTACGTTACCCACAACGCGTGGTTTTTCCTGATGGCGTCGACCGTGCTAAGTTAAGTGAAGCAGTAGACGTGAATTGTTAGCAAAATTGTAAGAAGTCTTCCACCACTCATTCACTCACTACCTAAAACCTCTCAACCAGCTCACAACAGTTGCAAATACCCTCTCTTCAATCCATTCAATACGATTTGAGTCACCTACAGAGGTTGCTCCGAAAAGTCGAAGTAAATGCTTCGCAGTAGAAGCAAATTCTCGATTTTATTCATGCGAAATGTAAGCTATTGCTCCTCGGCCGGGCAGTTACTCATCAATGGAGAAATTGCTCAAAATAAGAGCAACTGTTCACGTCGGATTCTTGGCTGTCCGAGATGAGCCGCGTCTCAGTTGATTGAGCTGACGTTTCGGCCATCTTGTTGTGGCCTTCTTCAGAGCTATACAGCAGTATAGCACAAGATGGCCGAAACGTCAGCTCTATCGACTGAGACGTGGCTCATCTCGGTCAGCCAAGAATCCAATGACTCCGGCCGCGGAAGCCTACGAATCCAGTTTTTCATGTCCTTTATTTATATTACGAAGGTCATTTTTGAAATAAGAACCGTTTGCGCATAGCAAACGCGCAGACAGTATCGTGACGCCCGCTCAACGTCAGCCACTCTTGCCCACTCCCCAACTACGCAGTCAGTTGATTTCATGTCTCTATCACTGTTGATTCCATCGTAACACTGCTTTGTTTGTCGCTATTGTAATTAATAAACCCGCCGATTGTGAAGGACGCTCGGTTATTCAGTTTTTAAACGCAAAACAAGTTCGTCGCGCCGAAATTCACCGGCAGCTTGTTAAAGTTTATGGTGAAGGTGTAATGAATGACAGTAATATGCATCAACATCATAACATAATAACATCAAAACCGCTGGCGGGGACTTCTATCTAGCGGCGTCGTGCTGCTTCACGATAACGCTCGACCCCACACTGCAGCAATGACAAAGACGCAACTGGACACCTTCCTTCTTCCTAGGGCTTTTATCCAGCCGACAGCCGGTTACCCTTTACGTCCCGATGGGACGCATATTCGACCATACACTAGACACCAACACAATTGCGGGCTCCTCTGATCTGGGGTCAGCAGAACGCGAGGTCCTCCGCGACAACACACACAAAGTCAAGGGACAAACAGCCATGTCCAAGGCGGGACTCGAACCCGCGACCCTTCGGACCGAAGCGCTGAGTCGGTACTCGCTCTTACCCACCTCGGCCATCCAGGTCGGCAAAAACTGGACAACTTTCGATGGGAATTACTGAACCATCCCCCCTACAGCGCTGACCTGTCACCATCAGACTTTCATGTTTTTCCTAAGCTCAAAGAATATCTTGGTGGAAAGCGATTGGAAAATGATGACGTGTTGAAAGAAACTGTTACTAGTAACTGGTTAAATGCTCATGCGGAAGATTTCTATGATGAGGGGGTCCAAAAGCTACTGCCACGACTTAAAAAAATGCTTAGATATTCATGGTGACTATGTAGAAAAGTAAAAATATGTTCATACTTAAGTTTTTGTTACAATTTATATTCATAAATAAAGTTGCTGTTAGTCCACTTAAAAACGGTTCTTACTTAAAAAATGACCCTCGTTTGCTTTGAAAACACAGAAAGAAGAAATACCTCATATTTATTCGTATCACCCATCGTCTATTTACCAGCGTATTATCAAGAACGCCGACCTGGATGGCCGAGGTGGCTAAGAGCGAGTACCGACTCAGTGCTTCGGTCCGAAGGGTCGCGGGTTCTAGTCCCGCCTTGGGCGTGGCTGTTTACCCCTTGACTTTGTGTGTGTGTGTTGTCGCGGAGGGCCTCGCGTTCTGCTGACCCCAGATCAGAGGAGCCCGCAAGTGTGGTTGTCTAGAGTATGGTCGAATATGCGTCCCATCGGGGCGTAAAGGGTAACCGGCTATCGGCTGGATAAAAGCCCTAGATAAAAAAAAATTATCAAGAACAAACGTATCGACACGTGAAGCATGGCCAACCTGTGCCCGCAGGAGCGGGAACGCGAGCTGCGCGAGCAGATCCGCATGGAGCTGGACGACGAGGACGACATCTTCCGGAGCCCGCGCTCGCGCCCGCACCGCACGCCCAGCGTCATCACGCAGCCGCCCACCTACGAGGAGGCGCTGCTGCTGTCGCGCTCGCAGCAGGACCTGCTGGACCAGCGCACGGCGGCGGCGGCGGCGGAGGGGGCGGCCACGCCCGACTCCGCCGCCCACACCCCCGCCACCTGCGCGCGCCACCTCATCTACGAGGTGGAGGTGGAGCCCGCGCCCAAACCGCGGCCCGCCAAGCCGCCCAGGAAGACCGGCAAGTGGGCCAGCGGTGAGTGCGCTTCGCACGGCTGTACCCGGATCAAAAGGAAATAGTGGTCCTCGGTATTGGGTTATATAACGATTTCCCTAAGGATGAGCCAAAGTGACAGTTCGCGAAAACAAGTGAACATCACATGTAATTCAGAGAAGTATCCCTCCGCCGCGACAGCTGTTCAGCCACACCCATTCGTAAAGTGTTAGGTTATGGCTCCTGTGAAAACATCCCTATGCAGAAGTCTAAGAGTTTCGCTTAAATATGTGCACATACGCAAGTTCCGGAAATATTGAAATTTAATTACGTATATGGAAACTCTCTTATCATGCTCTCACAATCAGTAAAAGAAAACTGCCACGAATGTAACTAGAAAGCTGTCAATCAGAGTTCGCCACACAACAGCACAAAGGCCAGAACCACGTGCATCGGTACGCATCCCGCATTGAAGTCACGGTTTTAAAATAAACATAATATTTATTACACAAAACGTAAATTCAATGTAATGTTAATAAAAAAACAATTTTTACAGAAGAGCACATAACACTGCACTTCCTAATTTCAATTATTTCTTGTGGCGTACTGTATTTTTGTCGGACAAGGACATCACAAAAGGAAGTGTCGAAGTCATTTACAAGTTAGCCAACTGCAAGCGAACGAATGAGGGAAAGGAGTTTAATGGGCACGACGACCACAGAACCTACAGTTATGTTGCCAGCCCTAGCTGTCACTTTGGCTCATCCTTAGGAAAATCGCTCTATAAGGGGAGAAGGTACCATAAAATGGGTCAAGTTATCGATTCTTGTTGGGGTTTTTTGGCTAAATAAATAGTTTAAACCTTGCTCTTTTCAAATATATTATCATTTGCGTTTTGGGACGTCTGGAAGTCCCTTTCATTTTTGTTTAAATGTTCTGGTGGACATGAACCACCCCCTTTTTTGACACTGCATACAATTATGGCTATTGTTTGTTATTTTCTACGAATTTTGGCTTGTTAAAAGGGTTATAGAAACATGGTCTTGTTCACACGTTGGTAGCATTGGTATTTCCCGCTCAAGGAGATAATCCAGATTACGGAATGTTCTAATACATAGAGCATGTTCTAATACGAAGAGCAGTGGCAAGTGCAGACTTTTCAAATCGCGTTTGCCGAAAATCTACTTGTTTTATAATTAATGATACTTTTCTCAGAAACTATTATTCACAATTTATTAAAGTTACAGGAGACATTCTTTATAGAATTGGCAATAAATTGACATTTTTATACAAACATTCTTTGAAAATAAAAATACATAAAAAATAATATTTGTCCAAAAATGCAGAAAGAAATAAGGGCAGATATTATAATTGAAAGAAATTAATAAACTCAAAAAATGTCAAAATGATAATAAAGACTACCTTTAAATATGTGAAATATTAAAACTTTCTGGTTAACGATTATTTAGAAAAGGTACAACAATAGTAGGAAATTTAACACGGCGGTATACATGGTACCCTCTCCTCTTAAAGGTAGCTTCGCACGTTCGGCATTCGCCGAGTAGCCAGCGACTGCTCACCCAATCCCAAATAGTTGATGTGCTCGGCGAATGTTCGATTCCTTTGATGTGTGCACAAACTGACATGCGGAGGGTACGGGGAACATCGTAGATTCATCGCTTGGCAAATAGCAAGAAACTTATCCACGCTACAGCGGATTCGGCGAGCAGGGAAATTGCTTCTCCCTTACTATCGAATGTGTGGAAACGCCTTAAAGCTCTGTGAGATCTTCAAACATCAAATGTACAGAAATTCGAAAGCTAAAGCAAAGATTATGTCGAAATCTGAAAGGAAGCCCTGAAAGGGTTACTTATAAGAGTATTTCCCGGTCAAAAATAAGTTGTTTTTTTTTTCTGTATATTCATCCAACTTGTGAAATATCGTTATAAAAATGTTACCAGTAAAAGTATACTTTTAAATAAAGACATTTTTTTAAGTTAACAAAAAATTGACAATTTTTTAGATGTCATTTGTTTGTGCGCTTATATTAATCATTTCTGTTTAGTGTAAAACGAATATGGATGGTACGTTATTGGTATTTTGAAATGTGCGTCTGCCCTCCAGGCGACCGCCTGCACACGTCGCAAGCGAGCCTGGGCGCGGGCGGCGCGGGCGTGTCGAATGTGGGCGTGGCGCGGGCGGCGGTGCGGCACAGCGCGCCGAGCGCCGCGGGGCTGCCGGAGGAGATGCTGAGCGCGATCGCGGAGGCGATGGCGGACGCGGGGGCGGTGGCCAGCGCCGCCGCCGCCCCGACCACCCCCGTCGCCCGCACCTCCGCCCCCGCCACCACCCCCGCCGCGCGCCCCGCGGCCAGCCTGACGAGCAGCGCGGCGTCCTCGCCCGCGCGCACCCCGCGCCTGCGCCAGCGGCCGCGCAGCGGCTGCAGCAGCGACGCCAGCGGCGAGGACAGCGACGAGCCCCGACCGCCGCCGCCCGCGCCCGCCCCCGCGCCCGCGCCCCCGCCGCGCACGCCGCCGCCCGTCTACAGATAGCAGCCCGGCCGCCCCCGCCCCGGACCACGTCGCAAAGGTACTCCCAAGATCCTGAAATTCAATCGGTCCACTACACTGCGGTTTTTACTTTGGTGCGGCTGGCATTTGATCAGCTGTTACGGCGCCGTCTAATCGGGACCATACACGTCACTACACTGACGTCTAAATAATGGGGTCCAGCCTTCCGATTGGGTAACGCCGTAACAGCTGATTTCCTTCAAACACAGCTCTATGAAAAACCCTGTATATACTTGGTTTTATTTAACGTGGCATCTCAAGGTCTCGTGCGAAAGATGGAGAGGAGTAGGGAGCCGTAAAAATCGGAGCTGTAGTGACGTTGCAGCTCCCCATTGGAGTCCGTCTTCCCTCTCCCTCTTTCGCGCGTGACCTTGAGATGCCACGTTAAATAAAACAATCATTAGAAGGGTCACAAACTACTACATTCAAGATCTTTGGCAATTGACGAAAGGATCTTTGACGATTGATGCGCTTACGAGCTTCCTGCAGCTCGTGGGCACTGTGACCAGAACAGCCGCGAATTTTGAAAGATGGTGTTGTACAAACTGGTCAGGAGAGTGGTACCTCACTCGATACCTAGTCCATGCCATTCATTTGGTGACGCCTCTAGTTATTGCCTTAAATTAAGTGATTAGAATTACTATTTTCTGTACTCTAATAAATCCATTAACATTTGAATATTCCAATTGAGAATAAAATAGTTTTCAAGAATTTTTTTAATATTTTATTTTTTAATGGAATTGTACTATATTTTTCGTGCTAGCAATTTATAGATCATAAAATGAGAAATACAGTGATGTATCGTATGTTAATATTTTGATAGTAATTTCAGTGTAAAATTAGACTTTCTGACGTGCGATTTTAAATTAAACGGACAGTATTTCCTGTAGCAGCCCTTGCAACTGTCGCCTTCGGAGAAGGTTGCCTTCGCAGCCCAGACCCTGTTGAGGGCGAGGTCGCGAAGGTCACCTTCCTCAAAGGCGGTAGTTGCAAGGGCTGCTACAGGAAATACTGTCCGATCAATTTAAAATCACATATCAGAAAGTGTAATTTTATAATCAAAATATTATCAAAACATTAACATATGTTACATCATTGCATTCCCCTTTTTATGATCTATCAATTGCTGGCAAGAAAATACAATTCCATGAAAAAAATCAAAGATTAATTTTCTCGAAAACTAAAAATATTTCAAACAAAATCACTTTTTTTCCTAGGGCTTTTATCTAGCCGACAGCCGGTTGCCCTTTACGTCTCGAAGGGACGCATATTCGACCATACACTAGACAAACACTCTTGCGGGCTCAGCCGAATCTGGGGTCAGCAGAACGCGAGGCCCTCCGCGACAACACACACACACAAAGTCAAGGGGCAAACAGCCACGCCCAAGGCGGGACTAGAACCCGCGACCCTTCGGACCGAAGCACTGAGTTGGTACTCGCTCTTAGCCACCTCGGCCATCCAGGTCGGCAACAATATCACTACAGTATATTATTTGCCCCATGATTCAGCTTTGTTGACCGAAATATGCATTTCTATATCGTGAACCGTTTAGAAGTTATAGGGATGGTCCATCGTTGGTGGGACTCCCTGTATATTTGGCATTTTAGGGTCGGATTAAACCGACGTTTGCCAACTAGCGCTGTTCCCAGGCCTGAGCAATGTTCTTCTTTATAATCGACGCTTAAGGGTAAGGGAGTAATGTGACGAGTTTGACTTATTCCCATCACCGTAGACCGTTTATTTGACTGGTCACACAGCAATAGAAAAGAAGATGAATTGTATTAAGAAGCTACTGCTTCATTTTTGCCTCGGTCGGGAATCGAAACTCGGACCGACTCACAGAAAGCTAGCACGCTGTCCATGAGTCACCCAAGGGGCCAAATCGGGTTCATTCTGAGAAATAAAAATTTAAATTTCAATCCGATGTGTAAAGAACGTATCTTACGAAGTGCATTGTCAATTGCCACACCAGCATCACAATACTTACACAAAATGGAATAATTGATATAACGAGTATGTTAGTGTAGGATTATCTGAAAATTTAAATTCCTATCGTATAAATGCTTACATATCCTGCTACCAACTCATTTTCGGTATTCGTAAAATTTATATTATTCGTGAGAACTGTGGATCTCGCCTGCACAGGATTTCGATTATTAACAAATTAATATACACCAAGATTAATATTTAGCATAGCAATAACACAGTCGTGAAGCTAATGTTTCACGAAAAAAACATTAATACTCATTAATTATTACGATTAAGTGTTAGTCGTTGCCTGGAAAACACTGTTAATATCAAACAGCTTATAGCACATAAACACAAACAACGAAAATAAAAACGAAACTTATTTAACACAAAACCGCTTATACATTGTATAAGACAACATAGATAACGAATAATTTCAGTCACATGAGTCATGTGCGACGAATATTGTGAGTTGTAAAATTGTCATCTTTGAAAATGTTACACAAAAATGACAAAATTTGTCACAAAACTTGATTTTTGTACATTAAATTTACAATTTTAGTGTTCGATTTCCCTTTTGTTGAAGTTGCCATTACACTTAGATGGTGTATTGTATATTAATTGCAGACTACACTTAAAATATCATAGAAATATCCATACTGACTGCCTCACAATGCATCCACATCCGTACTCCTTCAAGTCTCAGCTCTCACAGACTTCCACTACCTCAGCAAAACTACAAGTATTTCACCTTCATCTATTTCCCGAACACATTGTAACAATTCTTTTTGTCTGCACGCTTCGTTATTGGCCCCAGGGTCTGAACTCGTTTCCCAAAACATTTGACACCTGTGCGCGAACACGGCCCTAATCTCGCTCCATCTTCGTTCCCATGCGCCACTTAGATAGGTAGATAGATAGATAGATAGATAGATAGATAGATAGATAGATAGATAGATAGATAGATAGATAGATAGATAGATAGATAGATAGATAGATAGATAGATAGATAGATAGATAGATAGATAGATAGATAGATAGATAGATAGATAGATAGATAGATAGATAGATAGATAGATAGATAGATAGATAGATAGATAGATAGATAGATAGATAGATAGATAGATAGATAGATAGATAGATAGGTAGATAGGTAGATAGATGGATAGATGGATAGATGGATAGATAGATAGATAGAAATTTATTCTACAATTGGACAGATGATGCCCAGTGGCAGAATGCATAAATACGAAAGTACAGTTACAATTACAAATACAATTACAAATAACACAATAATGTATAAACAAACCATATAAAAACAAATTGTCTTTGTCCTTTCCTAGATATGCAGATGGCATTGACATTCCTATACTACAAATGAAAATACATATGTACTAACATGTAGATAAATAAACTTACATAGTACTCAAATATACATACATACATACATAATACATACATACAAACATACACGCGTAGATACATAGACAGACCAAGGAACCCTCGCATACACACCAACCTGCACCTATTCATTCACATTCAAACAAACATGGGTAAACATTTTTACCTAACACCACAGTGTCAAACGTAGTTCTAATAGTAAAACACTCGTTACTATAAACAAATAAATGAATAAATACCGCTTGCTTCATCTGTTTTTCGTGTCGAAAGCAAGGCCCACTACTCATATGTTGAGAGGCGAGCACCAGCTAGAATAATTACTCCCTTTAACACGTTATGTAGCCAGATTTTTAATAAGACGAACAAGTTTTCAAATTAATAAAATACTTTGGGTATATAATGAATATAGTTTCTTACTCCGTGTGCAGGAATGCTAGGACCGAATTAAACTGTACATTTCAGTTAGATGAAAAATGCTCATGTTACTAATTGAAACATGTTTTGGTTGTATCATTTAGGTTATTGAAAGTTGCTTCTTGTAACCCTAATGCTTTTTTATATTAGCCTTGAGGTCACAGAACCATGAAGCTCTCATCATATATTTTTATTGATGCGTAAATAGTAATCTTTGTATAGTAAGATAAAAGCACTTCAAAAGTACTAATTTACATGGGAAATACCCACAACTCTCGTCGCGTACGAACACAACACGCCCTTCAGAATCTGCCTACAATATGGCAGTCTTCAATTTGTAACGCTACACTAGCGGCTACATGTGCATCTAAGTAATAATATCGAATATCTTTGGTCGAAACCGTCCTTAATCAATTTTTTGATTGGTTGATCACCATTTTTACACGTGAGCGTATTGTTTTTGTCTTCCATGTAATAAATATTTCTAAAATAAATATTTTTACCTTTTAAATAAATACTGTTCCATATTTCGTTAGAGTTCAAAATTCATTAATACGGTGAGATTAAATTATCCAATCGTCCATATTTAATATTATTGTTAATGAGTATGGATTATCTCAATGCGATTACATTTTTATTGGGTTCAGTAATTTTTAGTAAATAATGAACGATGAATGTTCGACACATCTTCTGTTCTGTATTCCAAACAGTTCACCACTCAAAACAAAAATACTTGACATGGCGGTCTATGCCTTGAACCATTTTTTCAATAGCGTCAGCAATTGCTGTAAACTCTCAGTTTCCACTTTACACGTTTGTTAATGATACATTTGTGTACATATGTGTTACACAGTTAGTACACATTTTCGAGTTACTAAATATTGGTACCCACCACAACAAATACTTCTGGAAAAATTATTCATTGTTTTTTAATTCAAATTCTAACTTATGGTAGAAATGTTTGTGAAACTTAAAATACAGACTATCAAAATATAACGTTTATATAATGTCTTCTCAATCTTTATTCAATGACGTTTGCACTTAATAACGTTTTTAATACAAAACATCAAACAGTAATTAATGACAAAAACAGTATTTTATATTACTTATGGAGAACTATGGTACCGTAATAATAATTTTGAATTCGTTATAACTTGATTGATTAATTTATTCATTCATCACTAGAAATGACCCAGTTTTCTAAAACATTTTATACATTGACCTAAATTATCATTCTTCAGAATAATCTAGATTTAAATGCAATATCATACAAGCAACCTTTCATCCATGTCTCTCATTTTATCATATGCTTTAAATTGTTCCAGAAGTGTGCAGCAAGACGAATTCCAAGACCAATTAACAGAAGCTCAATGAAATTTAGAATATTGTAGCTAATTGAAAGGAAACGGAAGTGATCAGCAATTCTTTACATTTTGTATGATGGAATGCGTGCTCTTCAACCAAGAAGTTGATGTATCCCTGTGTTGCTTTGTATGAAACTTCTGAAACAATGATACGTTACGATTTCATGAAGTTATTACACAAATGCACGATTATAGTATAAAACAGAACTATACATGTAAAAATGAAAAATTTTCAATGGACCACATCAAACTTTCAAATGGACATAACAATTAAAAGTGAAGTGTTTTAAATAAAAACACAAGTTCTAATGACAAGTAGGTGTCAAAAATATTTTATTGTATCAGAAAAAATAATTTTAATGACTATTAAATGTATTTGCACATGTTAAATGTATGATGTTGACAGTTTTGAGTGTGTAAGTATGAAAGTTCAGTGACAGAAATGTAGTCATATTTATTATATAATTGTTGAATTATGTTGAATTACACTGTATGTAAAATTTTGTCATATAAAGACATTTTATATACTTGACGTACCGGCGATAAAAATAGATATGCCCAATGACATATCTCTTCATATGTGTATTTCATGTAAGTAAACCATGGTATCATGGTGTCGATGAATATTTGTTGTATCAGGTACGAAACTACATGACTTTAAGACAAATGGTCGTTGAGTCTGCTTCAGCCATTAATCTTAAATTTCTAAATCCCACCCAAACAACAAAACGCTAGTATTATAAAAATCTGAGATTCTAGGAGATACCCCATTCTTCTCAATGCTGAAAAACAAAATAAAAGTAAACTCCTAGGAAGATATTTTAGAGAAAGAATATTATTTTGTATTTTTTGGAAGTTTTATTTTGCAAGCTATCTTCTTGCATACTTGTCCCAAACTTCATTTTTATACATTTTTTTGAAGGATGATTAATGCTATAAAATGAAAGTGTAAAGTAATAGCTTCAAATCCAACAACTAATAAATATTTCTGTAAATGATAAGTTTCATCTGACTTTATTATTTAATGAATCCATTTTAATTCAGTATTGCAACAGCTGAAACAATTTACACCAGCCCAAACTGGGTTGTTTTAAAATGAAATGCAGAATTCATATCTAACGATTTTTTTAGCATGCAATAACCACACTAAGCGATTATCCATAATCTTCTGTTCAAATCTGTAATTTATTCCGGAAGAAGAACATGAGTAGTCCGAAATTCCATGACAATAATATTGTCTGAGACCTGGCTTCATGAGCCTCCCCTCTCCAAGTGGAGGGGTTCCCCTACTAGTATTCGAACCGACGAATGGTGAAGTGAGGGGAAGGTGACGCCAGCGACTGGAGTGGTGCGAAGCATTTCAAGGATTAGTGTTCTAGAGGAATGCTTGCGCTGCAAAAGTTTTGCCTGAACGTGCTGACGATTTATTATATGTAATATTGTATAATTCAGGTTACGAGTTAATTATGTGTAGTTCAAGGTTACGAGTTTCTTGATGGGATAAATCGAACTCTGTCATCGTGAATGGTTTTGAAATCACAATGCGAGATGGAGCCATATCCAAAAAATACTCAACTAATATTGATGTCCTACGTCTGCTCGTGTTCAAAAAACTTCCAAATAAGGTAGGAATAAGACAGTTCTATAATTTACTAGAAGAACAAGTAGTAGCGAATTCGAAAAGTATTTCATTAAAAGGCTGAGTCAGCAAATGTATTCTATAAACCTGGTCGTAGTTGGCGGTTGACTTGTGTTTGTTTATTGTTGACTGTTTTGTTCAGAGTGCATTAATTTTTAAGTAGCTTTATTTCAGTACAGCAATTAAACGAGAATATACAAGCAATGCCGGGTAAAAATATTGCTTTCTGCCTAGGTTCAAAGTTTCTTTAATTCATAGCAACGTGCATTTTGCAGTGTCTTATAATAAAAAAACCCTAATTTTCAACTATTAGAGTTAGCATCCAGTCATATTTTGAGGGAAGGCGGAATCACTCACTTCATAAAATAATCTTAAGTATTAGCTCATCATGAGGTTTGTTTACTTAACAATTTCAGGTGTATTAGGACTCGAACATTTTATCACAGAACATCGTGGCATGAATGTAGTAATTAGATAGGTTCATTTTATTTTATCAGTTCCACTGCAAACTAATCATGAATCATTATAATTCGCCTTCCCAACGTACTTAAACTACTCTTCACACAAATATTTCAGCGCTTTGAAATATGAACTTTGAACTATTAACGTTCATATCAGTAGTATATTTTGCAATTGAGCACTTTCATAGATATTGAATGAATACAAAAACTTACTTTTAACTTTTTCATTTTCGTAGATTAAACATTAGTTGTTGTATTGGGTTGATTGAAGACTGTTGTAACAATTATTGTTTAAAAAAATGATTCCTTTGTTTTATGTAAGCCGAGAATATCTTAATATAATGAATGCTATAATTAAAATTTTAAGAACTGATGGAAGTAATCGAGTAATTGTAGTTAAAAGTTTGAGATCATTTTTTGTAAACTTAAACAATTTAATGTTGGCGTTGGTATTTAATTTCTATTACTAAAAGTATGACAAAGAAAACTTCGATTAATTGTTTCAAGATTAACAAGATTTTTGAAATAATTTCTCTAGAGAAAGCCAAAGTGTACCAAAATCAAAGACCTGCCAGATGAACTGTTGTTTCACTCTTGTGAGACACTTGACTTGATGACACCTCGTAATTAACGATTTTCCCAAAGTGTTAGATCCTGTCCCATACAATTGCCTAAGATAGAAATTAACGTAGTCAGGTATTAACCAGAGAGAGCTGCTGGAAATAAATGAACAGTTTTTCTAGACATTTTATACCGAAATAGTTATTTACGTAACTAGTACAGAAAGTGAATCTTTGACGAATAAAGTGTTGACGGGCGCGACAAGAGGAGCCAGCATTTTTAAATGAGTACGTCAAAGACACGTCCGTACTAGTTGCGTACATTTTTTTATTACGAGTTCATTTTACAAGTATGTACTCTTGGGATCAGCCTCAATATGCAAGGTTGCAGCCATTCTGATTCATGTAGCACCAGATTTTTCATAACTTTACTTTATTCAGTGGTTTTATACGGCCTTGACTTCTTGAAGGTTCGTGTACGGCAGAGTCTATTTTGCCTTAGACGTACTACAAAGGAATACATTCCAATGTGAAAACAGTGAAGGTAAGAAGTAGTTTCTGAACATTAATACTGAAAAAGATATTTCCAGTAAAACTTCCATTCGTCCATCTGTCAGTCAGTGAACAACACTAATCCTGAAACCGTACGCAAGATTTTCATCAAAATTGATATTCCTTATCGACCTGGATGATATCATGACCCCTCGAATTTGAAATGATTATTTTAATAAGGAGAGTACTTTATATGAAGTACTATGTTCTATCAACTGCGTTCACACCGTCCAACCAGTTTCTTTTTGAATTTTTCACTGCATTGTGCGGTCTCACCACATTTGAATTATCATATTTTCCTATTCTTGCATTAGTTCCCATAATAAGTTCAAGTCGAAATACAATTAATAAATACGTTAATAATAAACTTCTCCCAGAAAATCTAAATTAACAAGCTGATTAACAACTTTCCACAATGGCAAGTTTCACTTTATTTTTCACGGGAAAGAGTAATTATAACTCTTTAATTTCTTGCTCCTGAGGAAGGACCGCCAGGGAACGTAATATCTTCGCACTTTCCTCTGTTTGAAGAGGATTACATAATACATAGCGTTATCAAATTAAAGGAAGACGTAAGATGTTTCCCAATGAGAGCTGGAAAGGTTACATCTCTACTGAAACAAATCGTGTGGTACAGAATAGTGTCTAAAGGTGTAGATGAACTTCTCCTAGGAACATAATTAGACAAAGAAAACAAACCGTAGGTGAAAGTAGGCAATTCTGAAAGTCGCCTTACTATAATATTTTAACGAAGTTAAAAAGAAGTAACGAAGCGTTTTAACGAAGCAGAATACTATTGCTCCGTAAAAACGATTGTTTAAGTTTGAAATTTTAAACATTTCATGTTAATATGTTTTGTGCAAATGAATTCGTCGTGACACTTTTTGAAAGCACCTTATGAAAGATATATTTGTAGCGTTATAAATATAATTTATGTAAAGAGCAACAATGGTATTAATTAGCGAAAATAGCAACATCATTAAAATTATAATTAGTTAAAATTACAACAGTTAAGATTATCATTATATTCCATACGTAACCAGTAATCAGCGTGCCAGGCATCTGCGGTAAAGTGGATAATATTGTTCCTGTAATAATTTCATAACAAAAAAAAATTGTATACCCGCCTGCATTCAACTCTCGCAACGTCGACCTTGGGAACTATTTTGCTAGCAATGTACTACTAACGCACTCTATAAACAATTTTTGTGACTAAAATATTGCGCGCGCAGTACCGAATTGTGTAACTATCATTTCCGTGAAAAAGTTCTGGCACATCCCAATAGATGGCAGCAGCGCAACCATACGGGCGACGGTCCGCGCTGCATCGGGAGAGAGAGAGAGGGAGAGAGCAGGCGAGCCGACGCGACGCGACGCGACGCGCCGTCTGCGCAGCGCGGACCGAGGCGACGCCCGCCCGGAACTAGACAATCAAAATCCTCACCCTCCCGCGTTTCCGTCTGCTGTTCCGTTCCCCTGGCAACGGCGCCGGAGGGCACGAGGGGTGATTCAACCCCCGAATCCCGCGCGGGCGCGGGGCGGGCGCGGGGCGGGCGCGGGGCGGTCCCGGAGGGCGAGGGTCGGTCGGGCCGGCGCCCAAGACGCGTCCGGTTGCGTTTCGGGAGGGCGATCTGTTCACGTGGCCACCCCGTCCGTCGCTGTCGGAGGGCAGGCGCTACCCGGGATGGCCCTGTAAACGAGGAGAAACGGGCTGGCTGATGCGAGGGGCGGCGCATTAGGCTACTCGGGCCGTGCGCTGCTCCGAGCGCTGGCTGTGCTTACCGGCAGCCCCCCAGCTCGCGCCGATTTGCCGTTGATTGAAACTTTACAGTACAAGGAAATCGTGCATGAAATACAGAGAGAACACAATTCCTTTACTTTCCACATCGCAGATGAAATCGACTGAATGATATTATTCACTGATTATAGATTATTCATTTTCAGTTCTAGCATTAAATTGCTCGAGATATTTCAATTGCACCTATGAAATTGTGGTAATTGTTTTCAAAATATTTTAGATAAAAGCTTTATTCTACAATTGGGTAAATGGTGCCCGGCGGCAGAATGAATTGTGCACTTATATGTATGCTTTTATCCGAGACTAAGGTAAATTATATTTTTAACGAACGTTCCTTTCAGTGTTTGTGATGTAATGGTTCCTCATAAGAATTTAGGTTTTTGTTCGACCCTTATTACAATGTGAGGTTCAATCTTCATTACTGTTGCGGTTTCTCAGGGGAAGGAAGAGAAGGGAGGAATGTCCTCCTCACACATTATCTTCTTTTGAATGCAATTACCAATTATCATATTTTCTTTTATATAAGAGAGAAAATGTATATTTTTTAGTTTACATTTATCAGAAATTATTTTTTTAAACTGCGCGCATTTTAGGCGACGCGAAAACTCGAAATCGCTTTGAGGATGTATTCTCCGCGTTTCCTGGTCTCAGGTAGTAATGGTCCATACAGCAAGCGCTGCGGCCTCAAGAAGAAACGTTTCTGTTATGCAACTATACGGTTTGTAGGGAGGAGATCCTCCTCCAAAAGGCCATCTACTCAGCAACTGTAGCTAAATGAACACTACTTGGCGCCCATACGCGCATGAATCATGGGTCACGACATAGGACGAGGCACGTAATATCTCACGCCCGTGGTAGCACTGTGAGTGGAGGGAACCGGTTGATAGGGCAACTCGAACAGATGCGTCTCTCCCTCTCTCTCCCTTTTCGTTCACATCTGCATGTAATCTAATTTGTTGTAAGTTTCATTTACTGCCATATTATGCACCAGGAAAGTCTTTTCGCACTAGGTCATGTCGGGGCCTCCTATTAAAAATCGCAATGATGTTCGTAGCAAACAGATCTCTGGGAAACAAGTGAAGGGGACAACAGTTCCAGCATGTTATGATTGTGGTGAATACGGTATTTAAGTTTTCTGTAACACTCTGCTACCACATTATTTTTATTGCAAACTCCAAGGTGCCACGGCGGAGGGACTTTTCTGGCGCGCTGAATTTGCATGACTTCTTTCCTTTGTGTAGAATTTGCACGACTTCTTTCCGTGTCTTAAGAATTCTGCATGAGCCGCCACTTCCTCATTATAATCCTGACTTTCGTGTATGTTCTGCCCTTTGATGGTATTTTCTCTATGCATTAGCTCTAAGTGAATATTAATATGATTCAACTAGAAACAACTACAGAAATTTGACTTGTCTTTAAAAAAATAAAATTACACACCGCTCTTTCAGAGATGGTTGACCCTCTAGTCATGGTCAGATTGGAGTTAAATAGATTTATTTAAGTGTCTGGCTGTGTGTGTGTCTTTACGAAGTAAGGTGGATGGATGTCTTCAAAAATACTGGACCCAGAGTGTAAGATTTTGATTCACTGAAACTTCACTACTTCTCTGTTCTCCATGTCTTTTTCGAGTACGCAGCATGCATTGTAGCAGCAGAGTAGTAGAAAATTCGTGACCCCGAAACCCAAAGAAATGTTGAGTTCAGAAACGCGGAGTTCTGAAGTACCGAAGCACCATTTCCTTCACTTCCGAAAAGAAAGTTGCAACTCTGCTGACAAGCCCGTTCCGGCGACGCGGCAAAGGTTGGTAGGGGTGGGGGTAGGGAGGTAGGAGGGGAAGGCGACATGCGTGCGGTTGTGGCGCCCCGCCCACTCCGACCGGGAGAAGAGGGCGGAAGATGAAGGGGAGAAAAGTGTTCTTTTCTGACAGTAACCAGCCGACGGCGCATTCCCTCGAGGGCTGTCCCATTTATATCACTACAAATCGGACGATAAACTTGCCCCGTCCGACAAAGTTACACTTGTCATCGCCCTTTTGGGGAGCTTCTAGAATATTTGCCGTCCCACAAACGTGTTTGTGACTTAGTGGAAGTGTTGGTTAGGGGCGTCCCCCCCCCCTCATTTTTCTGAACTCTGAAAGTAAGCTACTTTGAGTAATTACTACTTTGAGTTAAGAGCTGCAGTAACATATTACAAATGGAGGGTATTTGTTTAATTTTCTATTCGCGAGCCACTTGTGAACACTGAAACTACTCGTTGTGGTTCACGTTGAAAATTAGAACTTCTTGTTGAATCGAAATTGCCCCCACCTCCCTACTAGCTCCCGTGTAAACTAGTCCATCTTTGGTACATACTTGTATAGTTCCCGCCATTATTTGTGTGGAATATTTAAAAACATCGAGAAAAATTAAATAACAAAATAATAAAACTACTCTCCAAATAAAAGATGATTAAAATATTACAGTAATGATATAGTAATTATTATGCATAGTATATTAGAATGTATTATATTGTATATAATATAGGATGTGTAAATGTTCACATCCTGCCCTCTCAGGACCTTTTTTATTTATTACATTAAAAAGAAAAGAATGCAGAGAATTGCTGATCAGCAATTCGATTTTTAAAATTCTGAAAATTTTGAATATGAAATTGAAATGTTTTGAATTGTAATTCATTTTTTATAATAATTCAATTGAATTTTAGTAGTAATTCAATTGCAATATATAAACAATATTTAAATTGAGAAATATTTATTTATTAATAAATTGTTAATACGACATTAATATTAGGTTCATTTATAAACTTACGAGGAAAGTTCATACATATTAACAGAAAAATGTCGATAAAGAAATTGCAATGAAATAAATTGTAAAAGAAAACTTCATTTAGTTGTATCATATCGTCTGATCCTCCAAATAAATGTAATAGCTGAAGCGATATTACAGGTTAACCATATTCATAATTACAAGAATGTGCAAAACAATCAAAATATATTACTGAATACCGCAGAAAATTATCCAAACATGTTTAACGAATGGAAAAATGGATTAATAAAATTATAGTCGTTCTAGTAAATGTAAGTGATTGGAAGAAGCTTAAAGACGAATATTTCACCATTTCAAAGAAGTCTGTTTGAGAAAACGGAGGGCAACAGGAAGAAAAGGAAGGAAATAGGAAAGAATGGAAAAAGAAGAATTAGGAAAAGGAGAACGAAAAGACGGAGAAGAGGAAGGAAACAATGGAGAAGCAAATCTACATATTTTAAACGACTTTTCGGTTGTAAGTCCGTTTTGATAGTGTTGATTCTTCTACCAAATTCTAAATCATACTTTCCTTCCTTTAATGAGAAATTAGCAACATTTTGTAAGCCACTCGCAACCTTCCACATACGAACCGTTCCCCAATTAAACAACTCCATCAGCAAGGAAGGGCGCGGGGTTCGGAATGTGGCTGCAGGTAACGCGGCGCAGGCTGGCAGGCGCAGTGCCTCGCCCGTGAGGCGCCGCGGGCCATCACGCGCCCTGCTGCGCTTTGTGCGCGCCCGCCCACACGCCGCCGCCTCCGCCCCTCCCCTTCCTCCCCTTCCTCGTTCCTCCTCTTCCTCCTCTGCCGCCGCCGCCTCCGTCGCCTCCGCTTCCGCCTCCGCCTCCGCCTCCGCCTCCGCCTCCGCCTCCGCCTCCGCCTCCACCTCCGCCTCCGCCTCCGCCTCCGCCTCCGCCTCCGCCTCCGCCACCGCCACCGCCACCGCCTCCGCCTCCGCCTCCGCCTCCGCCTCAGCCTCAGCCTCAGCCTCCGCCTCCGCCTCCGCCTCCGCCTCAGCCTCCGCCTCCGCCTCCGCCTCCGCCTCCGCCTCCGCCTCCGCCTCCGCCTCCGCCTCCGCCTCCGCCTCCGCCTCCGCCTCCGCCTCCGCCTCCGCCTCCGCCCTCCCGCCTGCCGCCACCGCCTCGCCTCCACTCCCCCGCCACCGCCACCGCCTCCGCCACCGCTACCGCCACCGCCCCGAGCGTTCTCCAGATGAAGGAGCAGCCTCCCGCCTGGCGCCGGCCTCCTAATGGACCTTTCTCCCATGCTATGCCAAAGGCCGATCTAGAACAGTGCCGATACAGCGTTCATTCTTCATTTAGTCAACTTCAAGGAACTCTGGAGCTCCAGAGTTAGCGTCGGAACTAGAAAATTTTGGCCCTGGCATAAAATCTGAAACGTAGCCCCTCTCCCGAAAAAATTAAAAGGGTGAAATTGTATCAAGAAACTACATAAAGGAGTTATTTCATTTCAACAAATAAGAAAAATTACATCGTTTAAGCCAGAAAAGTTTTGGAAATATATTTTAAGTAATAGTTTAAAGTAATTGTAGTTTATGCAATGAGTTTATAATTTAAGCTTTATTGCATGAGTACATATTTTGAAAACGAGCGACGTCAGGAGCGAGTTTTCAAATTTGTACGAAAGCAATAAAGCTTAAATTATAAACGAGTTGCATACTCTATTTTTTGTATAACTGCATTATTAATTTTTAAGAGAATCAAACTTACTTTTGCGAAACAACTTTCTTCTGACGACACGGGTATTTGTCATCTGTACGAGAAAACGGTGATCGGCTGTTCCATTTACTGCTACCACCCTAAGATTCTCTCTTGGCGATTGGCTGAATGTGTGATGTCGCAATCATTCGTGCCGTAAAATCTAATACGTCATCTTTTGTGCCGTAAAGGTCCTTTTATAAACGATTTTTTGCAACAGAAAAAGTCTCTTATAATGCTGGTATATAAAAAACAGGATTTAATGATCAAATAACACAATTTCCACGGTGAGCTTAAAACGTTTAAAATTGTTTTAGTTTGTGCTTAATAATATCACTTGTTAAATACGTGAAATAAAAAAAATATATAATTTTCAGTAGAACCTATTTTAATGTTAGCGACGTTGATTCATTTCATTCAATCGTAACTTATAAGTAATGACTATAACTAATTCAGGTAAAAAATTAAATGAAAATTTAATGAAATATCAGACTACTGTACCGAGACATAATATTTCGATAACGATTTTCACGAGTTCTAATTTCTTTTCCCATGTTTTACTAATTTTTTTCTCCATGAGTCCCAACATCTGGCCCCTTGACTTGCGGGGTCCCGGGCGATTGCCCGGTCTGCCCATGTCCACAGCGAAAAGGCGACATGGTCAAATTGAACTCGGCACTGGGAGATGGATAGGTATCGCGCTGACCGCTATAAAATAGATCGTTCTGTGAGGATATTTGTGTGTAATGAACCAGTTTCCTCGAACAATGTCACTGTCAGAGGATAATTTCTCGCAAGTCAGGAAATTAGTAAGAGGGTTTCAAGAGCCTGGAGGCTCGACAAAATGAGCGATTAAAGTAATGTAATCCATATTTCAAAAACGTCGAGCTGTCTTATGAAAACTGGAAATTTCAGAGCGTAAATGAGCATGAAGTTTAGAATGCTCTTGTCTTGAATGCTACGATTTGTTATTTTGTACACATATCAATCACGTAGGTACTTATTTTCAAAGAAGAATTGCTAATTTATTCTTCGGCCAGATTGTCTCGCGTGTGAAGATAAGCAACTGGCAGAAGAAGCCTACGGGCGCAAACTCAGATTGCACGTGGACAGGTGAAGGTCGAACACTTCTCACTCATTAACAACACAGCCAGTAAAGTGAACAACAGGCTCTCACTTCAAAAGACCGTGATAAAATTGAGTGAATGATTATTTCGGGTTTCCGGATGCGTCAACTGTTGTAGCGATTAGACCCTAAGTGTAGTGCATGTTGTATCTCGCGAAGTTGTGGAGTTCCTCCCTCTCTGGATCATGAGATTCGGCGCTCACCTACACGTTGGCTTGTGAGGGGATTTTTCCCTCTTGGTATTCCCCTCTAGCGGAACTCCACTCCACCGGGCGAAGTTCTAAGCTCCCAACTGGGCTCCCCCATATAAAGTGGTAGTATAGTTCATGTAGGCATCTGCGCGCGCGCGTGTGTGTGTGTGTGTGTGTGTATAAAAGAAAGACGAAGGCGATGAATAAAGGAAACATTGCGCCCGAACATTTTTTAAATAACACTTTAAAAAGTTCTACACGAATGTATTCATGCAAGTGTGCAAGCCAATTCCGTAAGACGACTATTTGTTAAGTTTCTTTTGAAATAATTTATTTTCTTAAAGATACGTTCTCAGGACCATTCCTGAATGGTAAATGTAAACACAAAGCATTCCATCATTAGTGTTTTTTGTGAATGGGGTTTCAAACTTAAGAATTTTGTACTTTAACTTAATTTGTATTAATTATTTTTGAGGAATACTTCCAATTCAGTCGTTTTTACGTATTCACCCTGTCCTATAAGATATGTTCTATAACATATACTGTTCTACATAAATCGATTGAATCAAAAGTTATTGAGTTCAAAGTTGGTAAACCCGTCAAGGGTAAGATTTAGTTGTGCCGTTACAGAGATCATTAAGATATTTTAAATGTTGAGGGTACTTTAATTTAAGTCCCAGTGACAGCGAAATTTTCTTAAGTTAAAAAAAAGTGCGGGAAATCTAAATGCTCAGAATTTACTTGTACGTCAGACTCCATGGATCTCTCGCACAACAGGTTCTCATAAATCTGTCTTAGGAAAAGTAATACAAACGAATTTTGAAAGGCAACCTTGTACTTTCATTACCTATTCGATCAATTGAATTCGTTGGGCACTCTGGGTAGTGCAAATATTCTGTTCCGTGCATTGTACATGCAACCAATTTCACACTCCACTGCATCACTTCCAGGAAAACGAAACTAACACGAAGCAATATCTCCTTGGCTTTCACCAGATTCCGAGTAGTTATCCGACGCCGGTTTCTTTCATCATACCGGAACACTTAAACCTCAGGTATGGTTGATTTGAGCTATATTATCGGCTGGATTCCTTTTTGTACAGGTGCGATAGAAAAATATGAAAGTTATAGGCAAACCTGTGAAAATATTTTGTCAAATGTTTCAAAAAGAGTGGCAGGGATATGAAACAAAACATGAATACAAATTTAATGCATTTGTTAGTGGTAAATCAGTTTCTAGTAAATTTGATTCAGTAACATGGTGGTAGAAAATATTATTATTTGTCTGCTCTAATAAAGCAAAACAATTTATTAATTATTTGTTACCAAAAGTTCAACTATTTTACAGCATTCATTTGAATATTACCACAATGGGACAATTGAATTACTACTCATTTGTTCTAGGCAAAGTGCCGATAAAGTCTCGGTACAAACATTCGAGATGACTTCACAAAAATACTTTTCTGAAAAGTTTCTAACACAGTTTTATTTTATTGTTCCCATTTTTAGTAATAGTTCTTTTATGTGCAAAATAGATGGAAAGTGCAATGGGATACCTGTTCTGAGAAACGGTATTAAAATTGTTCGTAATCCTAGATAAGTGTCCAATTCAGTAACTACTAGGCACACACCATAATCGTTTTGTCAGTCCTTCGACAAATTACCTAAATGACCTGTTATTTGGAGTTCTTCAGCATTGACTGTTTCCATTCATTTGACTTGGCAACTAACATCGATATGCATAGGATGAATCGCTTGTATTATTAAGTATTGTATCATAACGTGGGCTGAAAAGACTCCCAAACAAGTGAATTTAGATACATTAACAAGAAGGTCATCCTTAATTTTCAATTCTTCTATTGTCCTACAAATCAGTGCAAAATTGATACTATTAAATTGCTGCCGTAACGCTTTTTTCAAGCCAGTCCGTAGCAATTTATGGTGAGCGACGTATTAATTGTATTTCTCAGCTTCATGATCGAATTTTGCTACAGCAATGTTGTCATTAAGTCTCCCACTTCCTGTCCTGTCACGATCTATATTTAGCATTCCAATTCGGCAGCCCTCTCTAAATACGAGCACAAAATTGGGAACGGCGAAAAACGTATTAGGTTTAAGCCACTATCAATCTCCATTAACAAAATGAATCATTTTTATTGGTACTGTCAAACTTCTATTGTATGATCTTGGTGGAAAACGGCTGTTCACTATACGGGCTGTACAGAGACAGATTTTTTCAGCATTTTCAATAAGAGGAATGGAAAAGTTGCATATAGATGGAGGTCACAATACGATTTAAATACTTTCTGAAAGTATTGTTTGTTGTTGTCTCTTTAAATATAATCAAGCGTAGTTTATTGCCTTCGTTAATTTGTCTCGCATTTAATTTATTAAGGCTCTGCAACGCATCAACGTCTACACTTCTCAATCGATCACCAAGAAAATTGGTACATGTATGCATTTGAACGCGGAGAATATTTTCTCGCAATCCATGTTGCTATAATTCGCCCCTAGATGCTACATCACATAAATTTCTATACCGTTCAACGGATCCGCGAAAAGTTGTATGTGTTAGTATTTGAACATGGTGAATATTTTCGATTATAGATTTTTTAGACGTTGATAATTCACAGATTATCAATAATTGAATAATTGATTTCGTGCTATCCATTTTGCTTTAACGCGTCACTAGATAGCGGCGCAGAATTACTTTTTTTAAAATCACATTATCAAATACGCTGCGTATGTGTACAGACCATTTTGAAATAAGAGAAGCAGCAACATCAACGACATTGTTTTCGTTGGAATTACCAGAAAATCATATCGAGGCAGAACAGAATATGTGATTTTTACTGTCCTTAATCTTCAATAATAACAGATAGTGATTGTGACTGTAATTAGTAATTGTTAAGGGAGTTTAAAGAGGAACACCGTTACCATCCAAAATGCTGGAATTCGAAATGAATTAACATTATTCTTTTGTTTGTAGTCAAATGTCATTTGTGTCACATAAAACTAAACCATTATTCTTTTATTTATAGACAAATGAGATTCGTGACACACACAACTACGTTGTGATTGTGACTAGTAATGGGTGAGTTTAAAACGGAATACCATTTCCATTCAAAGTCGATATAATGTCGATATAAATAACTAGTGGCGGCTTGTGTTCAGGCTGCACATTTGCCAAAACCCAAGATAATCGAAAAAGATCCTGCAATATCTTAGGAATATACATTTTCCTTTTAATGACATTCAATATTCAAGGTATTGCAGCAATATCGATGTATATGAAATATATCACGCTGTTGGCTCTTGGCTCTATAACTGGGTTTACTGCACTTACTGGTTTTATCAATACATCTACTACTCTTTGGCCCTTCCCTTTAACACGGGGGACTATACAGCCTTTGGTGACGCAACCAAATGAGTAGGGGACTATAATAGCCTCCGAGCTGTGTGCAACGCTGCGCGGCAACTGAGGCAGTACGAGGGGAATACCAATATTCTGTCTTCGTCTGACTACCTGTAACTTAATTTTATGAATTTCTTGTGTTAATGAAAGTGAATGAGTGAATTAATGCCTTATTTTACGTGGCGAGACTCAGGCCATGAGGCCTGCTCTTCCGTCTGACCGCGCACATTTCGTTACACTCTCACCTACTAAGGGGAAAGAAGGTATTACTTGGGCGACGAAACGGGCAATTTGAAGTTTTAGCTCAGAGGCTTCATTTAGGCTTCAGGATCTTTTGCATGCACACCATGCAGTAAATCTACTAACATGGGACAGCCGGCTTTACTTCCCCTCCGAAGAAAGGCGCACGAAGGATATTTTCGCCCTTAAAAATCCACTGCTTCGATCGGGTTTGACCCCGCGAACTTGGGTATAACAGCCCGATATGCTAACCATTACACCATCGCCGCAGCGCCGCTACAAGTTCTGTCAATTATTAGTATGTGATGCATTGATTTTGAGATATGAAGAATTTGTTTTCATTTGATTTTAGGTTTCCTGATTCATAACGTACATTTGATGAGTTCTTTGTGTAAAGTTGGCTGTTCGTGAAGAAAGCCCCTTCCTGACTCTCATGGTGTGTGTGCTTCTTCGCGGCAGCCTGTCTGCCAACAGTCTGCGAGCGATGTTGTGAATACGCATGTATGTAGAAGATATTCCATTATTGCACTATATACCAGTGTAGTGATATCGAAACAAAATAAATTATGTGTATAAAACGTGTCCAAACAGTAGTGCCAGTGCAACACTGGTAATCAAAGCGAGACCTACGCGCTGGAGGTGAATATGCCTAACATTTGTGTCATAACTAAACTATCTTCTCTTCTGTCAATAAACACCAATCAATAAACGACTGAAGTCTCATCTGTCAATAGACATTACATACTGGATACTAAAAAAATGCTACGCAAAAATTCAGACATTGGAAGATCAACCAGATATGCGTGGCAAGCAGGGGGGTTGTAAAGTTGGTGTAACCGATGCGTGGCACAGGGGCCCCGAATTCCATGACCCCGAAAGAGGGCACCGCCAACCCCCCATAAAGATGACCGTTTGCAATAAGGGGGCCAAAAAGAATTTCCTGCACCGCAATCCCCGAGAACGTCTCTGGCGGCAACTGTCAGCCAGTAGAGCTGCTGTAACATCTGAAGATCTAGAGACACGCTGGAAAACTGACCGTATCCGTCTCTCTACTTCAAGAACTACCAAACATTGCAACAACATGATGTAAGAGTTGCAGATCTACTTAAAGAGCTGCTGCAACACACACAGGGCGAGACACACAAATACTAGCTTATCTCTCACGGTAACGATCACAAATAAGAATCGATCTCAAGAAAGCGGCCATTAATTACGAAAAAGACTGCGGTTACAGAAAGCATCGCGATGTTATTGCCCCAATGGCCATATTCTGCTTACTTTGTCGAGCTTTGAAGTGTAAGAAAGAAACACCTGACATGTGTTGCTACAATGGCTAAGTTAATTTTGCCACCAGAACCTCTTTCAACTTACGTGGCTGGAGTTATTCGGGAGCCCACTCACTTTCTAGAGCATATTTGGAAATACAACTAATGCTTTCAAATGACAAAATTTGGAGTGACAAATATTGTGAGATATGGTAATTCCATGCACACATTAAGTCCAAGGACATGTGTATCAATAGATTTAATCACTTTTTCCAGTACCCGAAGAAGACTCGCAGTTTTGAAAATTTATTTCGTGGACAATGGGGAAAAAGAGATCGATCGACGATGCACATTAAGTATAGCAACAAATCGGGAAATTATTGCTGAATTGCGAACGTTATTTCACAAGCACAACTGTTTGGTCCGAGATTTTAAATCCGCATTCGAGAATGTGAGAGCTCATACCACACTTTTGACATGTGAGCTTTCTTATCCGAAATATCTATGAGAAAAACACAAAGAACATGTGCGAATACATACTACTTCGACCACGCAGAGAGAACCCCAGCCTGAGTGTAAAAGTGTTCGAAAGATATTTTCGATGAAGTGTTGGTATCACTTGAAGATACATGTCTGTCGATTAATAACAAAATCCTTAATCAGGTAGGACTATTTTCATCGGAACGTGATATAAACGATGTTGTCGACAGAGACGTATTGCGAGAAAAACAATTCGACGTCGATGTGCTGCAAGTTTTCGTTGAGTCTCACAAAAGGCTCTTAACAAAGGTTGGAAAAATCTCGTACGACTAAGTTATGGAGCGTGTACGGTGTGTAAATGATGGATTTATTTTTCTTGACATACTAGGATTGATTGATTGATTTGTTCGTGTTTCCGGGCGCGTCAACTACTTCGGTCATTAGTCCCGTTAGTGTAGTGCATGTTTTCCCCCCGGGAGATGGCGGTGATCTTCCCCCGCTGGATGGCGAGATCCGGCGCCGACCTACCGTCGGCTAGTGGGGTTTCCCCCTAACCTGGACTCTCCCACCAGCGGGGCACCGCCCCAGCCGGGACAAGCTCTAAGCTCCCGACCGGTGTCATACTAGGAGGTACAGGAAGAACATTTCTACTCAATTTGAAACTCTTAGAAATTGAAGCATGAGATTGCCCTGGCTGAGGCATCATTGAGGATTACAGTAGCGCTACTCGATGAAGGACGTATTCGGCTCTCAAGCAGCCATTGAATTCAAATCTAGCTGCACATCCTCCTTTCAACATTGAAAAAACATCTGGCAGGGCTACTGCTGTACTGAAAACATGTCAACTTATTACTTGGGATGACTGTATCATGTAAGAATGGACTTGAGGAACATGATCGTACTCTGCGAAATTTCCGAAACGATCAACGTCCAATGAGCGAAAGTGTGATACTCCTCGACGGTGATTTTCGTAAAATTTTGCCCGTCATTCCAACGCAGACGAACAGACAGCATGCCTGAATAATTCGGCTCGAAGAAAAGAAAATTACACTGTCAAGCAATGTACGACGAGTGCATTTACTTAGAGGATTCTGCATAAATATTTGCCCAGTAAATTTTATGTATGGCGTTTGCAAATAACCGGTTGATCCTGCAACGTAGGAGATTTCGTTTCCACCAAATGTCTGTCAACTTGTCATTAATTGAAGATCTTGAATACGTTTTCCCAACAATCGCCAACGACTTTCCGAATTCGGCTTTGCGAGCGTTATGTCTTAGCTATTTTTTTAAAATTTATTTAATCTTTTTCGACAATATGAGGGTTTAAATAGAATATAGCAGTAGCCACTGTTTTTGAATGGTCATCAATAAGGTATGCGTGGTTTGTGCTCTGACTTATTGTCGACTAAATTTGATTGTTAATTAAAAAGAGAAAGATGAATGCTTATGTGAAGGAGCTGTGGGTTTTATGGTTTACGGGGGTTCGAAACTATCTTTGGAAATCTTGATTTTATGCTGGATAGGCTACACTTTTTCCCCATGTTAAAAATGATGGTACTTGGGGAGGTATGTAGATTGTTGTAGAAATTATTTGCTAATTTGGCTATGGTTTCATCTAATTTTGGGATTTTTAATTCTGATGAATTTGTTCTTTTTTTAGGAGAATTTAGAGTTTTCGTAGAAATATAATTTGAACTACTTTAATTTTCAACTCCTCAGAGTGGGCATCCATAAATTATGGTAGGAAGGATAATTGATTTAAATAGTAGCAGTCAGCATTCGATTTTCAGTGTAGAACGCTGGTTTAGTATGGGAAAGAATTTTGAATCTTTTACTCTAGTTTTATTTGCTACTGCATTGATATGCGGTTTCCATATGAACCTTTTATCAAGTAAATGCCAAGGTATTTTGTCGGTGAGGTGGTCCATGGCATTCTCGTACCTAGTTTTGTTAGATCAGTTGGATTTCGTGGTCTACTTACAGTGAAAATGTTTGCCTCACATTTATCTGGGTTAATTTTCACTCCAATTCTATGTCCAATTTAAGTACACAAAATGATTTTAGATGTGATCATTTGCTACTAACAATTCAGAGTTTGTAGAAAATAGGACAGTGTCATCCGCATGTAATGCTGTGTTGGAATCACCGTGGGTAGGTATATCAAGAAAAAATGTTTAATAATGTTGGAAAGAGAACTGATCATTGTCGAACTCCTGCAGCTATTAGATAAGATTCCGAGGTAGAGTTGTTGATTTTAGCAATAAATGTTCTGTTAGATTTTTAATAATTTTTAGATTTTTAATAATTTTTAGTAGGTATTCGGGGGGTTTCCAGTCGATACATTTTATATACAAGTCCTGAGTGGCAGACCCTATCATATACCTGGTGTGAGTCTAGAAACATTGTTACTGTGTGCTTCTTAGCGTAAAACCATTGAGCGATTACTTCGGTTACTCGTAGGAGTTCATGGGTAGTAGAGTGAAACCAAACAGAGAGGATGGTACGGGGCTCAATGAGGTTAGAAAATAGTTTAATCGAGTTATCAGTTTTTAAAAATATTTTTGAAAGTTTAGATAAGAGACTGGTGTTCCGTATAATTTTCAGCAAATCCGGAATCTTTGTTAGGTTTCCATAATAGAATTATAATTACCCTTTTCCATGCTGTTGGGAAATAATTAAAGACGTAGTGACGCATTAAAGGTCGCCGTTAATGCTGCAACAGTTTATTTATTTAACATCTTAAAGCTAGCTCTGCTAATTCCGTCAATTCCTGGAACTTTTTAGAAATTTAAGGAATTAGATTACTGACGCTGTCTCTGCAGATGATATAAAATCTTTTTGACGCGGTGGTTGGGATTTCATTATTTAATTAATGTGTTTTTTAGCATTAAATCCTTTGTCACTACGTACGGTGTAAGCGTCTTCCAGGTATTTTGCTATAATCTTGGTTTTATCCTTATCGGAAAAAGTTATGTTTGACCTTAGAAGTAATGGAGAAATTTTGTTTTATCATGTCAACACGTTTGACTGGAATCCATAGATGACTGAAATTTGGGTGTGTTCTGGCAATAAAATTATTATAATTAGAGTATCTTAATTGATTTACTAAGTGAGGTGAGTTTTAACAAGTCTTGATAATTTATTAACTTTTCTTTTAGTGTCCATCTTTCTAGTTCTTTGCCAGTGTAATCTCAGATTTTTCTTGGATTCACTTAGATTAATAATGTTTAGGGGCAATTATTTCGTTTTTGGATGGCGGAATTGGCATGGTAGATTGTTTTAATGAGTGAATGTTGGCATTAGAAAATCTTTCAATTTCGTTATCGATATCATTAATACTTTTAATGTAATATACGAGTAATTGCAGGTTCATAGATTAGCATATTTGTTCCAATTTGTAATTCCTCTTATGATGTTAGCGGTGAGTTACTCCATTCGGACCGTCAAGGATACAACTATTGTACAGTGACCTCAATGAAGTTGATTTAGAACATTTTGATAAAGGGGGAAATTTATGTTTCTAGTCAAGATAATATATCAATATCGGGAACGACATTTGGATTTATCTTCACTCTAAAGAATGATGTCAATCGAATCAAAAATAAGATTCTATTCAAAATTCCTGGTCGGTTACGGAATTCAATAGACCGGAAATCCGTAGTCACAGTTACAGGAGAGAATTAAAGTTTTAATTACCCAGTCGAATTTCTCAATTCATTGGAGCCACCTGGAATCCCTCCGCATCTGACGTTGAAAATTGGCTCAACAATACCGGTCCTTTGGAATCTCAACATGCAAAGTTGTGCAACGTAAACAGACTTTCCGTGAAAAAATGGATGTCAAATGTGATTGAAGCGACAATAATTATCGGCAAATGTAAAGGAGAAGAAAAGCTCACTCCGCTTTTTCCAATGATTCATACAGATTTGCCCGTCGCAATCAAACGGCTAGTTTCCTGTGCGTCTTGCTTTTGCGATGACCGTCAAAAAATAAGGACAGTCGCATCGCGTTGCCGGATTAAATTTAATAAATCCTTGTTCAATTATATGCTCCAGAGTAGGAACTCCAACAACTCTGTACATCTATAACGCGAATCAAAAAGCCAGAAGTTATTTTCATCCACTTGCGTTACCCTAGATGTTAGTATCTGGCAGGACAGAGTCTGCAGGATTCTGCTTGTGTGGTTTCACTGATATTGTTCCGAAACAACTTGCACGAAAAACAAGTAATACACCGATTCTTCTAGATTCCGCCCTAGGTCGATATCTAGGGCGAAATTCTAACCAACAAGCCTTGACGCATAATATGTCCTTACTCGCACTTATATTCATCTAGGTAGGTTATGGCTTTTTTAAAATTCCATTCATTTACCCCCATTTATTTGTTTTATTTCGAAGTTAAAAGTTAGAACTGTTTAAATACGTGCCTCAGAAAGTTCCTGATTTACTGTTCTTATACCATTAATAACCATGTACGGAAAATATGAATCATAAATGAAATAGTAATTCGTCACTTAAGTAATCAATAATCGACAATTATACTTCCTGAAAATCAAACCATTTCATTTTATTCTAACTTGGAGTCAACAAAGCAACGTGCAAGCTAAGCACAAGCAAGCCCACGCATTGTCCTTGAAAGTTTTGAAATCCAATTCCCAGCGCGTACTCGGGGAGCCACATGCTGGCGGCATGAGTCCTCTGAAGCGGTCGGCACGCCTGCTCCAAGCCGCACCTCGCCTCGCCGCTCCGAGCCACACCGCGCCACACCGCGCCGGGCGCGATGAAAAATTGATCAGGCGCGCGCGGGGACAGCGGTGCTTTGAGCGGCGGCGGCGAGGGCGGCGGCGGGGTGGGGCGGCGGGGGTGGGGGCGGCGGGGTGGGGGCCGCGGCTCGGGCGGCGGCGGGGCGGCGGCGGCGGGGGCGGCAGGGGGCGGCGCGGTGGCGGGGGGCGGCGGCGGGGCGGCGGCGGCAGGGGGCGGCGGCGGGGGTGGGGAGGCGGCGGGGTGGGGGCGGCGGCGGGGGCGGCGGCGGGAGGCGGCGGCAGCGGGGCGGCGCAGGGGCAGCGGGGGCGGGGGTGGCGGCGGAGGGGGGCGGCAGCGCCAGCGGCGGGGGCGGCTGCGGTGGTGGCAGCGGTGGCGGGGGCGGCGCCGGGGGACCCATTGTGGCCGCGCAAATGGGGCTCCGAAGAGCCCAGAGCCCACGCGCCGTAGGAGAAGGTGACAGACCTGGCGGGAGGCTGGGAGAGCGGCGGAGACGACTGAAGCTTTGGAAGAAAGCAGATGCTGAGGCGGTGGCGATGGTGGTTAAAGCCGGAGGCCGTGGTGGAGACACGATGAGTGGCGGCGGGTATGACGTTCAAGGGTGGATCCAGTCGGAACATTTTCTTAATAATAAACATATTTGTAATTTTATTGTATTTTTTATAGTGTATATGACGTTACACAATATTATTTTTTAAATAAATCCATAATTCTAATAGAAATGAATATTAAAATCAATTTTGCCAAATAAAGGAAGGTAACAAACACAAACTCCAGGCATTGGGGGGGGGGCATGACCCCCCCATACCTCTCCCCTGATCCGGCACTGACGACGTTGGAGGTAAAGGAAAAGAGGTGATGAGAAGGTGCTTTCTGAGGAATAGAGAGGAGTCTATGCGACTATACTTCGATTAAAACATTAAGTCCATTGACACTTTATCAGCTGTGACGCTGTCATCCAACCGGGAGTTTGGATGTTTGGTAATTTAGTGTTCTATACCTGGACTCGCTTGTATGAGATTAAGATGTACCGGCAACCAATAATACTATTGAATTTGAATGATCTTCCACCTATTAATTTATAGGAACATTTCTAATCTGTTAACTATATTTTCATGGAAGGGATTGTGAGGGGGGCAGTAGCGGAATCTATAGCGACCCGAAGTCCACAGCGGAAGTAAAAGCCGCTGCGGCGAAGACATTTACAGTACTAGTAATAAATTCGGTTGAAATTCATCAGCCGATGGAAGAAATGCAAATAAATGGGAGGGACAATAGGATGGGAAAGTTATTGCTAGAACTGAAACCAAGAATAAGCATAAAAGGAAGAAAGGAGGAGAGAGGAGATGCTAATGGCGAAAGTAGGACAAGGCTGATTGGCAACAACACATTGATGAGCCTAGAAGAGTTATGATGGGATCAGCGGGATCAATGACAGCGCCGAGGGCAGCGAGGACAGCCGGCAAAAGCAAAGACAACGACGATGGAGTCGAAAGCGGCTGCAGATGCGTCAGGCCGCGCCGAGAGAGCGGCAAAGCACAGTGGGAAAACAGGGCTGCGAGCGGCCTGGAGCTCCAGGGGCAGCGGAGGCGACCAAAGGCGAGGAAAGCGGTGCAGCGAAGGAGGTGGTAATGGAGATGACAGTTACGGCGGCGGTGGCAGCGTCGTCGAGGGGGCGCTGGAGGGGGGAGGTCGTCTCGTGGCTGAGAAAGAACTCCGGCGGCGGAGGCGACGACTCGTGAGGACGTCCGGAATTCCCCGCCCCCGCCCCGCTCCCGCCCCGCCCCCGTCCTCGCCCGCCGGCGCCCCCGGCGGAGCGGCGGTCGCCCAGGAGGGTGCCGGGAAATGGAGTGGAGGCGGAAAGCGGCGGAACAGTGAACTGCGGAAGTCGGAGATCGAAGAAATTTCAACACCGCGGGAGGCGAAAGGGGGGAGAGCAAGGGGAGAAGAAAGTGAAACGGGGATGAAATAAAAGATATACCAGACGTGGACTCTGAGATGATATAGAAGAGGAAATGAACCACTCCGACGATACGCTGGCCAGCAGGAATTATTTGAGATGAATTAGCGAGTCCATGTTCTCCCGGGAGGGTCGTTTTCACCGTTTCTTGTTGGTTGCTGCTGTAGATGTATCGTGGACTGCACGTGTGCTCTGAATTTAAAGTGGACCCCCAAGTATACAGAGTAAGTTTTATAACAAGGTAATACTTTAAGAACTTCTGGGGGCTTCGCGGAGCGATAACTAGTGCACTTGTCTTCTAATCTCGGGTCCTTTATGTGAGCTTGGAAGAAAACTGGCTACGACTCTCTGGAGACTTTCTTCAAGAACTAGTTTCTAGTAACTTCCTTTTTCGCAATGCGTAGTCACATTCAAGATTATTTTCATAAAGTTTTGCAACATTATGAATGATGTTTATAGAAATGCCATTTTACGTTTTGAAAATGAGTTAATAATTAGATAACATATTATTATTATTATTATTATTATTATTATTATTATTATTACACAATTATATTTAATTATTATAAAGCTTTATAGGATGTATATCACTTAGCAGTAAGAATAAATTTGCAATGATGTTCTAACGTTTATAATCTAAAGAAATAGTAGAGAACTACAGCAGGAAGAGGGTACGGTAAGGGCAGATCTTAAGAGATACATATAAAACAATTTTGACAAATTAATACAGAACACAAATAGCCAGTTGCGTCTGAAGGTAAGCGTGTAGAAATACATTACTAAATATAAACATGTTCTAATTTGCATTCTACAAGACATTGCATGTTACAAGACGCATTAAATTTTGCTCAGAACTTTATGAAACATTTTATTGGCAACGACAAGCTCATCAAGATAAATACAGACAATGGAAAAGGAACTGAACGATTTAAAGACAACACATTATCGGTGGTTCACATTTACACATAATAATCCTTGAGAGCATTGTTTGAATTAAATTCTAGATTCTATAGTTATAAATGTGGATTAATTGTAAAGTTATTGTTCCTAGTATCGGAGCGACACATTGTTTTAACTCTCTGTGTTCAGATCTTACGAATTGCTTCCCCCTGTATCCAAGTATTTCGGAATCTGAACGTTATCATAATTTTATTGAAATGTTAAGATAATATCTTCGAACCATTACTTCGTTCTTGGAGCAATTAAAAGCTGATTTGACAACCCAATGAGACAACGAATAACATATTGTTTTTTTTCTACATTTTTGCATGTCACTTCATCTAAAAGCAGTTTATTGAAACTGATTTGAGTTAAACAACCATTCCTCTTTGTGAGACGATAAATGAAAACTATAGTTTTCTTCGTGGCATGGCAGGGATTTTCAAGGTTGTTTTTTGGGTATACAAGGTTTTTATCAAATATTAAAAAAATATTTTGTGACATGTTTCTCCAATGTCAATTTTCTCGTAAACAGCTCTTTCTACTTAGCTGTCAAGAATACCTAGAGGCTAAAAACGACTTAATTCTAAAATTTCCAACTCTTTTTGCTTACGAGTCTCGATATGTCCCTAAACGGCAAAAAACATTGCAGTTGGTCAAATGTCGAAACTAGAAAAGTTTTTCAAAGGGATAAATACACTGCTCAACCCCTCCTATATATCTCTAAAAAGTATTCACAGGCACAGGTCATATATGGCATTCAAATATACTAATATTCACATTCAATTCTGATTACGAGGAACAATCTGCGACTGGAGAGTTTTTGGATTCCCCCACGAGAATTATTTCCTTTTTTTTTTTGAAGTCGCTCACGCCAACGGCGCCTATCCGCGCCGCTCCAGCCCTCGTTCTTCAGCGGACGTGTCAGCCGGGAGGAACACGACCAGCGGCTGCGGGGCGGCAAGGGCGGCCCCGCCCTTCCAACGTCGCTTCGCTCTGCTCCCCGCCCTCTCCCTGCCGGCCCCGCCCCGCGCGTCTGTCCGCGCCGCTGCCGCTCGCTGCCACCGCGCCGCGACTTTAATGACTTTTTCAGCGCGTGCGCGAAGGGTGGGGGCCGCCCCACCCCGCTTTCGCACAAAGCGCGGCGGCGGGTTGCGGGGGGCGCCCTCTGAAAACGCGGGCGACGTGCTGGGGGGGGGGGGGGGTCTCCCGCCTGCGAGCAGCTGCGCCTCGCCCGTCTCTACCTGCCGCGTCGCACCGCCGCCACCGCAAGCGCCTCGGGCGGAAAACACGCCCTGCAAACCCACCGCCCTCGCCACCCCCGTAACACGCGACGCCTGACACATTCGCCCTTCGAGTTCGAGGGTCAGCTGAGAGCTTGTATCATGTTTTTCCAAGCGTATCGATAATTTTTCATTTTTCTTTTCTTTCTTTCTATCTTTCTTAGACTACCCCACACATTTGGTAATCGGCAAGTAGCAAGTGACTGCCCACCGAATCACGAATAGTGTGGATGGAGTGCTTGCTATTTGCCGAGTGACAAACATTCGGAGATCGTCCTACCCACCGCGTGTCCGCTTTTGGACGCATCGAAACAGACAAAAAGGAAGTGGAACATATGAGCTGCTTATGGTTGAGCTTGTGTGGATATATATATATATATATATATATATATATATATATATATATATATATATATATATATATATATATAGTTCTTGCTGGATGACGAATGGTTTTATGTGGTCTGAGCTTATTGTTTCCAGAGGGCGAACTTGGAAAGTGTATTGTGTTTTGGAATGAAGTCTTACACACCTTATTTCCTGTATTGTGCCCGTAATATAATACGAACAATAAGGGTGAAGGATTGTTTTGAGAAGCTGCGGAGCGTTATCTCATTACGAGCAGATACTACCCGAGCTCTCTCTCTCTTTCTCTTTCTCTCTCTCCCTCTCCCTCTCTCCAAACTTTTCTCTTGTTATATTCTTCTCTTCTTCTTAGTGCACTGTTATTTCTTTGACAATTTATTCTTATCCTTTTTTTCTTATTCATAAACTCATAAACGTTATTCCAGTCAAAACTTCCGAAAAAAATAAGGATCGACATTTTATTACTTTTGTTATTGTGGTGAACATCCCATTCGTCCTAACCCTGTTACATTTGATGTCCAGTTACTGCCAATACAAATTATATTCTTTTCTAAAGTGATTATCTCCTTTTATGTCTTTGCCACCTTCTCTCGTACAAAATGTCTCTTTATTCACGAACTTCATTCTTAATTCTCCTCTCCGCGATTGATGTTTTCGGCCAGATTGTAGTTATTCGTCCCGTTGGAATAGAGAATGTTCTATCACTGGAGGTGGCGGTGCTCCTCGAACTGGATGATGAGATTCGGCGCCGACTTAACACGTTCGCTTGCTTTGCGCTCACAAAATTCCTCCTCCAGGTATCTCTCCCATCAAGGCACCGCCCCAACCGGGACAAGCTTTAGGCTCACGATTGGTTTTCCGATATGTGTAGTAGTGTAGAGCATGTAAGTGTATAAGTAAAGGAAGAGGATAAGGCAAGGAAGCGGAAGGAAAGATCATGCCCCTTTCAGATCGTACTCTGAGGGCATGAAGAAAATAACTTGGTCTATGGTGAAGGTCCGTGGCCCCTTTGTTAGGGTATTGCTTCGGCATTCGTCTGGTATCGATGAGAGATTCTACAGAAAACTAACGAACAGATCATCCGACCGTCAGAATTCTTTTCCAGACAGCGAGCGACTGAATTCGATCTCGCTATGTAACTCGTGCGTAAAATCCGCCACCATCGGTAAGCGAATCCTAGAACTTCCCGGTCCGAGACGCTGCAGGGGCAGCGACAACGCGGATTCTGAGCTACTCTGAGCCGATCTTCACAATTGACTTTCTCCCCTTTCCTCTTCATTCGATATTCTTCTTCACTTCCTCGTTCCCACTCTCTTCCCGTCTCCTTGAGCGTCGCCGCCATTCTCACCCTCGCGCACTCGCCGCCTCGAGCACCGCGCCTGTCCCCTTGCGGCCGCCCGTCCCCAGCGCCGCCTGCGCCCCAGCCCCGGCGCCCTCGACGTCCTCTCCACTCTCGGTGTCCCTTCAAACAAACCCCCGACCTGCGCGCGTGAGATTGAGGGGGGAGTAATTACCGCACATCAAACACCCATCACGCGCCACCGGGCCTGCCCCCCTCTCCCCCCTCCCCCCGTGTGAGGGAGCCGGGGCGGGGTGCTCCGCCGCAGGGATTCTTTGCATTCGGAAGCCCCCTCTGCTCTCGCGGCTTCGGAAGGTAGAATTGTATTGTTTAAGCCGACAGGTGGGAAACGTATAGCGCCAAAGAGAAAACGATTAGTTTATTGGTGTTTCTATTGTGATGTGTTAATTGGTTCATTTCGTTCTTATTTTTTGGGAGAAATGTTTTGTTTTCTGAATGAAATTGCAATGTTAGCCTGAGCTTTTCGATTAGTTTATGCCACATCAATTAAGAACGAATTATTGACACGCATGATATTATACGTGAAGGTTTGGTTATGTATTATCGTTCCAATTGTGATTTGACAGCTTCAAAGACTTGGTGCAAGTTGGTTTTTCACTATGTGGTTCTTGGCATATAATCGGCGATCATACGAATGGTTCAATTATTTCCTCATTTTGGTGATGGATTAATTGCCATCTCTCAAAAGGTAAATTAGGAATAAGAATTACACATCCCGAGGAAGCAATTAATTAAAACCTAAGTCGATGGAAACAGTGACTGCACTATAAACACCCATAATGCGCCGGGTGAGGAGGGATGAAAAAAATTCGTCCTTACGCAAGAATGATGTTTAGTTGATTTTTTAATAAATGACGTTGGACTTTACCCGACTCAATATTATTGTTGATGATAAATATATTGTCTTTAAGTGATGTTCGGGATATTAACTACTTCAACTGGTCAAATAGAAAATTCAGACAATGGTGGATAAACAATATGATTGCAAAGATATATGAATTTTTTTTTAAAGATACGTACAAATGAGTGATTAAATACCACAATACGAAGTAAACACTACATCATCAACAACATGCGACTCGTTTCCAGTAACCGAAAACAAAGTGCCCACACCCAACCTACACAGTAATTCGACCACGCTCAACAAACCCGCAAGGCAAACATTCGCCCCGATCTTGGTCCTCTTGGCGGGAGGCGCTGGTTTTCTGATCACGCAGCAGCAGCCGCCTCCGTCGCCTCCGCCGCCTCCGCCGCCTCCGCCGCCTCCGCCGCCTCCGCCGCCTCCGCCGCCTCCGCCGCCTCCGCCGCCTCCGCCGCCTCCGCCGCCTCCGCCGCCTCCGCCGCCTCCGCCGCCTCCGCCGCCTCCGCCGCCTCCGCCTCCGCTGCCGCCTCCGCCGCCGCCTCCGCCGCCGCCTCCGCCGCCTCCGCCGCCTCCGCCTCCGCTGCCGCCGCCGCCGCCGCCGCCGCCTCCGCCGCCGCCTCCGCCGCCTCCGCCGCCTCCGCCGCCTCCGCCGCCTCCGCCGCCGCCGCCTCCGCCCCGCCGTCGCCTCCGCCGCCTCCGCCGCCGCCTCCGCCGCCTCCGCCTCCCCGCGCCCGCCGCACGCCTGCGCTCCGCCGCAGCCTCCATGCCGCCGCCTCCACCTCCGCCTCCGCGCGCCTCCACCGCGTGTGCCGCCTGCCGCCTTCGCCTCCGCCGCCACCTCCGCCGTCGCCGCCGCGCCGCCGCTGCCTGCCTCCGCCGCCGCCTCCGCCGCCGCCTCCGCCGCCACCTCCGCCGCCGCCTCCGCCGCCACCTCCGCCGCTGCCGCCCCGCCTCCTCCTCCGCCGCCGACGCACAGTGGTTGATTTCGTTGATTTAGCGGTATTAAAATATTTCCAAGTGAACGGTAAAGCCGACGGTGTTGAAAATGCTCAGAATTATTCCTTGTGCTGTTTTCTATTATATTATAATGTAGTGAAATAATATAATAATAAATTCATTTTTTAGAGACTTGATAAGGTTTACCAAATTATCAATGTTGGAACTACTTAAAAAGTTGTGCATCCAATTGTCTAATAAAAGTTCATGAGACACTAGCTTAAAATGTAATATAGTGTTTAGTACTCATACTTAATTGAGCAATTAAAATAATTATAAAAAAATTAAGAACTTACAATAGTTGGCATTAGTCGCTCTCTGAATCTGCTCTTCCGCCTTCACGTGGAACACCAGCTCCAGGAACATGTAACAACTCCAGAACTTCCTTCGGTAGCTGTTCAGTTGTCTTAGTTGGTAGTGGCCGGATACTTGTAATAACTGGGTCGGAAGAAATCAATAGGAAATGAAGCAGATCTTCATTGCCACGTATCCTTGATGATTTTCGAGTATTTCTTTCTCGGCATGACTTGAACTCTTTGTGCCGGGCTTCCTGCGCGTCTTCAGACAGTTGTCCAATTGGGACAATCATTTCATTAATGACATCAGCACCATGAATTAATATTTTATGCACTGTTACAGGCATGAAATACCATCCGTATAAGCTGATGAACAATTCTGCTGTTTCAGTTGAATATTTTCTGAAAGCGTCTGAATTCACATCATACCCACTCCTCAATGCTTGTAAAACAACGGAGAAGCGGCGAATGAGGCTTTCATCAATCCCAGTGATGTTAGAAGACTGCTCCGGATTTTGGAAAAATCGCCGAGCAGTGTTCCCATCATTCGTGGTGCCACTTCCTGGTTTTGGGATGTCCACAAGCAGACCCATTTCCTTTCGAAACTTGTCAATGATTTGCTTTTTTCTAGAATTATACTGCACTCTTTCTTCAGATCCATGAACCCGCCATTTTCTAAATTGTAACCTGTAAGAGATGTGAAGAAGGCACTCGAAGAAACGAATCTGAGCGTGAAGTAGAGAGAGACCAAAATAAAAAGCTTCTTTCCGACATGGTCTTTTAAAAATGTTTTTTAAATTGTTCATTTGCTTCGGAGTAGCACCACAAATATAGCACTTCTGAGAGGAGGCTTGCAACATAAGTGAATTACACACTTTTCCATCCACCATAGTTTTCAACAATTTGTGATTTACAGAGATATCTGCACCCCCAATATTCAATTTTGTTGCTTGAAGATTTTTAATTTTTTCTTCCAATCGAGCAATTTCTAAATTTGTCCTTTGTGGTGTCTCCTTGACAAATTCAAATTTAATGGGTCTACAAAATCTTGTGGATGATGTTCTTGGATTCTGCCAGATGGTACGTTTCTCAGTGGTTCCGTCTTGCTGGTATGTAAGTTGAACGGGCACAAGTGAAAACATAAATAGCTCAGAATCTTTTGCGGAATCACTTGAGAAGGTCTGTTTATATTGACTGTGTCCCGAACTTCCGTCACATCCCCACTTGTACACCATTTCTAAACACGTCACTTCTGTTTCCACCAGGGCACTTGCAAAAACATTTTCTTGTGACGCTATCAGACGGTTGCAAGTGTGGTCAAGAAGATCTTGTAGTTCCACTTCGGCAGAGGTTTCACTAATAGTTGTTGAGCCACTAGGGTAACACTTTTTCTTCGCCTGCAGAACCTGATGATATGGTGGGTACAAATTACAATTTCGTTCTTTTGCGCCATGTTGTAAAGCAATGTATTGGTTCTTCGATAGTTTTAAGTCAATTATCATTGCAAGTGCCTCGTCTGGAGTGTAACATCTCGCAGTATGTTCCTTCACATTAAACAAACGTGCTGCCTTCATACGCTTCACTGTGCGAGGAGTACTATCTACAGCTCCTTCGATCACTTCCGCTACATCCTTACTGCCTTGTGACATAAAACTAACTTGAGCTGCCACGGCTAATTCTTCTGCACAATGTTCCACAACGAGTGGTTGTACTTTTCGCCTTTTGGTTCTCTTCGAACACGAAGCAAATTCTTTTTCAGGCCTACCTTTTGTCGTTTCCTGTCCTTCTTCCTTGGCACACACTATTGCTTCGTCCAGCCACGCTGAGTTCTTTGCCGCAAACCTGTCTACCATTCTATTGCAAGCCTTCCATTTTTCAGTAATTTGGCAGGTGAATCTCCGTATCTTTTCACTTAATACTGCCTCTGGAATACTCCCAAGAACTTTATGGGAAACATACTCCCTTAGCATTTCCCTATTCCGTAAATCTGTTGCACGAGAGAGTTCACCCGGACGCAAGAGCTCGAAAAGCTCCCGTCGAGTGGCTGTACAAGCATCTGAAAAAAATCGATTTTTTCGAAATGGGGCAAATTTGGGCAGAAATGTTTTTCACCATTTTGTTGCACAGGGTTCAAGGAATACTTTCATGCAAAGAACATTCTTGGCAATTGTTGGCAACTCAAAATATCTGTTTAAATTTCTGATTACTTAAGAAACCAGTTTCAAAAACATGGTGATACTTTTGCATAAAAATAATACCAAAAATGTAAAATTTTCCATTAAAAATTAGTGCGTTTTAAAGAACATACCTTCCAGATTCTCGCTCATATTCAACATTCAAATTTTCCTCAAGAACGCGACGTCAGTAGGCAGTAACACCAAGCGCGTCAAAGCAGGACTGAGGCACGCCTGCGCGCGGGGCTCGGAAGTGCTCACCGAACAGGCCCCCCATTCTTCTGAGAAATGAATGTTGCACTTATGGTGATTATTACAGTTCAGGCTAGACTATAAGGAACCCATTCACGTGGACTTCCATTCGTTTTGAGCATATGCATTTTCGATTTAAATACCGCTAGATTCTGGAAATCAACCACTGTGCGCCGCCTCCTCCGCCTTCGCCTCCGCCGCCGCCTCCGCCGCCGCCACCTCTACCGCCGCCGTCGCCTCCGCCGCCGCCACCTCCGCCACCGCCGCCGCCTCCGCCGCCGTCGCCTCCACCTCCGCCACCTCCGCCTCCGCCGCCACCTCCGCCTCCGCCGCCGCCGCCGCCGCCGCCGCCTCCTCCGCCGCCGCCTTCGCCTCCGCCGCCGCCGCCGCCTCCGCCACAGCCTCCACCTCCGCCTCCTCCGCCGCCGCCGCCACAGCCGCCGCACGTGCCGCGCCCATTACGAGCGCGCCTATCAAGCCGCCCTCGCCCTTAACTCGCATTTCGATCGAGGCCGCGCCAAGAATAAGCGGTGGCGCCGGAGGCAACAGGGCGAAAGGCATTGGTGGTGGTGGCGGCAATGTAGGTGCTGTGGACGGGTCGCCTGGCGAGGGATGGGTCGTGTGGGTGGATGGCTAGTGTGACTGTGAGAGTGGTTGGGATCGGGTAGCTATAAGGACGGAGGGGTCGAATGGCGGGTGTGGAGGGATGTGGAGTTTACAATTGTAGGTGTATGGGTCATGTGGCGGTGAGGGAGGATGGGTCGTGTTGCTGTGTGGCCGGAGGGGTCGAATAGCGGTGTGGCCGTCTACGAGGTAAATGCGTGGACCGTGTGGTAGTGTGGGTGGAAGGGTTTGGCGGTAGCGAGTTGGATGTGTGTGTGGGGTGGTGACGACGACAGTAGATTTATCGGTATTGACAAGGAAGTCGAATTGCGAATTCAGAAATTGAGATCGAGTTGAGAAGTTGGGCAAGCAGACGCAAAAAAGTTTTTTTTGTGACGTGAAAGCATAAAAAGAAATGCTGCAAACACTAAGAAGTAGATGGGATAAAAGGGGATGGTCAAAGAAACATACAGACTTTTGGTACATAAGAAGCATTTGAGTTATCTTTTAGCACTTCAGTGCTCAAAGATATAATGAAATACGTAAACGCATGGAAACACGTGGAGGATGAACTGGAACAATTCAAAAATATAATATGTGCATTTTATCATAACTCTCCTTTCATTAATTATCGATTAACGCGGCGAATAATCTAGGTAAAAAAAATGTAAATCCAAACGTTTCCAGCAAATGGGAATAGAAGCCATTCATGATCGGTATGGAGAATATATGAAGATTTATGGGTCCCATGAATACAAATGAACCACAGGCGGCTGGTGCCCCAACAGACTGGAGGTTGCATCCTCCATCGAATGACGGAAATGTAATTTCCAAAATTCAAAATACGAATACGTAATAAAAATGTAAGCAAATGAAATCAATTTAAACTAAGTGAAATAAATGTCTATATTGAAACACTACTTACATAATTTTATGCATCGTGTCCGCGCATGTACACCTCCTGCGCACGTGGGTCTGGCTTTGATTTCCGATGGGCAATTAAATTTGACTCCAGTACATCGCAACAAGCACTATTGCTTCGACACGTTTCACACAAATAACATTATTTTATTTCGAAAGCTGCATTACCCTGGTATATTTGACAATAATGAAAGATCTTCGACACTCATTTTTTTTTTTCACAAGAACGTTCGCAAACCTCTGGCCAGCTGCAGACACACAGGGACTTCTATCCAGAACGGCCACCTTTACTCAAACAACCTCATCAAATGTACATATTGTATCAACAAACCTAATATCAAATTAAAACAAATTCTCTAAATATCATAAACAATGCATCGAATATCGCTAATAATTGACTGAACTGTTGTACTTTCAATAACAAGCGAAAATCATAAAACTACGTTGCAGTGAGTTAGACGAAGACAGAATATGGGTAATCCCCTGAGATTCCCTCCGTCAACCTGCCACACGACAGCGCCACTAGACTGGTTGCCCAACCAAAAGGCCGTGTGTTCCCCGTGTGAAATCGAAGGGCCAAAGAGTAAAACAGTAAATACATTCATTCAGCCAAGAGTCAAGAGCGCGGTGCAATTCCTGGCAAGGCACCATCCACCGGAGAGAACGCCAGTTGGACTCTCTTTGGTTTCAGAATTATTTTATATACATCGATATAGCTGCAATATCAGGAATAATGGACGTTTTTAAGGAAAATGTATATTCCTAAGATATTACGAACTGCTGTTACGAACTGCTGCAACACTCGGCTGACGACCATTCAGGCTCTTGTACTGGCCAGAGCTCGCGGCGCTGCAGCACCTGGCTACTCCCAGCGCCTCTGACCCGCGCAGTGCTTTCGCCGGTAGTTCCAACCGCCGCCGCCGCCGTCGACTCGTAAAACAGGAGCCCTTTTAGACAGAATGGCGGCAGCATACTTGCGGTCCCCGCTCCCCACATCCTGTGCCTTCTGCGCTCGTCGCTAAGGCCTTCACTCTCCTCGTACCCACCATCTCTGCACACCTGCGCCTCAACCCGTCCCTCCCTCTCTCTCTCTGCCTACTTCTCCCTCCCTCCATCGTTACCTGGCATAGTTTCACATTCTTCGATCTCTGTCCCTGCCTCCGCCTCAACCCCACCCTACCCATCGGCAATTCCTAGCCAGTCCCGACTCCGCCTCCTCTCCTCAACACCATGCATTTTGGTGATTGTTTGATTGATTGTTAGTGGTACAGGGTATGTCAACTGTTGAGGTTATTAGTCTCGTAAGTGCAGTGCATGTATTTTTCTTGTGAGGTGGCGAGATCGGGCGCCGGCCCTTCCATCGGCTAGCGAAGTTTTTTCCAAACAGGTATCTCCCTCCAGCGTGGCACCGCCCGAGCCGGGACAAGCTCTAAGCTCCCGACCGGTCTCCCGGGATGTGTGGTAACGTAGTGCATGTTAGTGTGTGTGTGTGTGTGTGTGTGTGTGTGTGTGTGTTAGGGGTGAGGATAGGACAAGGAAGAGGAAGGACAGATCGCGCGCGGTCCGTGGCCCGTTTGGTAGGGTACTGCTCCGGTATTTACCTGATGTTGATCGGAGAAACCACGGAAAACTACCGATCAGAGCTGGCCGCTAGAATACTCCTCCAGACAGCTACTGAATTCGACCTAGCTGACAAAACCAGTGTCGAAAACCCTGCCATCGTCGGGACTCGAACCTAGAACCTCCCAGTCAGAGGCACTATGAGTGGTTTTCTATCCCCGCCGCCACTTTTCCCTTAACCCGCATCTAGCATCTCTCCTTAAACGCTTTCATCCCCGCATGTGCACCCGCCACTCTCCCTGAGTCTCTTCCACTGTCACCAAACGCACGCCTTCACGTACGCTGACGTCCCTTGTAGCCTTCTCTTTCCTTCTCTCTCCTCCCCTCTGTGCCCCGTCAACCTCCCCCTCCGCGCCTTGACCCATTCCACTGGCGTTGCCGCTCGTGACTGCTCCGACATGTGCCTGCTCGCTCGCTCCCCCGCGCGACAGTGCGCCGTGCAGAAGTTGCGTGTCCTGCTTTACTGCGTCCCCGCCCGACTGCGAAATTGGGGTTGCTTGCGCTAGACGAGACAGGAGCATGTTTAAACTTTTTTGACGTAAAACATTAATTTTGCGAAGCAGAGCGTGGAACGTGAAAATGGTGTCAAATACATAAACAATGTGATTCTGACATGAATAGAAATGTCGATTTTTTTTAGTTCGTACTTCTCAGGCTATTCGTGATGCTTATATGGTGCTTTCAATTACCAAAGTTGAATGAGCGCAAGTGTATGACGATATTAGTGAATGAAATTTAATCGGTATGCTTAATCGACTCGAATCGCAGTAGAACACTGGTAGCAGAAAATGATTTGAAGAATCTGTTGACGAAGCAGTTTTGTATGCTCGTGAAATCTGATTTGCCATGTGTGCATGCAAACAGCCGAGCTGATTGCTATTATGAAATACAGTGAGTCTTCTTATCGTGTATTATTTATGCTTTATGTTCTACATAAATAATAATAATAATAATAATAATAATAATAATAATAATACTAATACGTAGAGGACTAAGAATCGTAGTGACTAATAAATTTAACAAAACTTCCTTATTGATTTCATGAATGGGGATATTTGTAGAATAATTTCGTGACCAATTTGTCATTTTAATTGAATTCATTTATTTGTGACATATGATTAAACGACAATGTGCAGAAAGTACTAAGTACACCGATCAACAGTGAAAATATTTTCATAATGAAAATAGCCATTTCTGATTCATATGATAACGGGAAAAACGAAAAGATATTTAAATTTTGCAATTAGATATAGCCCATATACTAAGTTATGAGGAAGTTTTACGTAATTTAACGGCTGGAGATTGTGTTGGCATATCTGAACACAGCAGCGATGAGTTATCATTAGTAATATCACGAGAAGTCCTTGATCGCCGGTAAATTCGCGTCTCGCGTAGCGAGGAGTGAATTTACGGGCTATACAGCACTTAGAGTGTCACTTAGTGTGACTCACAAATAAACATATTACTTGAATCGAATGGATAATTGAAATCACAGGAATTGCAAAATGAGGAATATTACTCAACATTGCTAACGAAATATGTGAAACTTTCATTCAGCTCAGAGTTATCACTGCCTCCTGAAATAACTTATAATGAAGTAAAATATAAATAACAGTTTAATGCAGAAAATGATTTTAAATATGTTTCGATCTGATGGTAATAAAACATTCAAAAAAACAATTGTAACAAAGCTACTTATAAGAACATTTATTAAAAACACAATTATGTAAGTTGTAGGAAGATGAGTTATCCATGTCTTGGTATTCCGTGGAAGTATTTGAAATGGAAAGATGTACAAGCTGAATTAGTAGCGGTATTTATAAATTTCGAATGGATTGAACACACGTGTGTACTCATTAAAGTATTTTCCTGAATAATTTTGGTTGTAACATTCCACAAAGTTTTGATAGAATTCTCTTTGTGCTCTTCACTATCTAATCTTCGCATATTAATTGTCTAAAATATATGTAATTTCTTCATTTGTAGTTTGTTCTGTCCATTTGTATTTTCTTTCTTCACAAAATTCTTGAAATTGCTTCCACACATTTTCTCTCTTCCTTTTGCTGTTTTTCGGCACTGAATCTTTAATAATAGATTCTTTTTCAGAGTTTTAAACATTACCAAAACGACACATTTTAATATTATATTGATGATTACAAGCTATTGTGGACCTAAAAAATTGCTATCATTATCTTAAAAAAGTATACAAAGTGATTACATCGGAGTGCAAAAGGTAAATAAAGTGATAATCATATGGCGATTGTAACGATACCGAATATTATACCCAGGCTAATCGAAAACAAAGTGTTGCGTAATCACGCACTGGCGCTTTTGCGTCTTTCCTGAGCCGTCGGGCGGCTGATTCGTTACGCACAACTGCTGTCGCGACACCTCGGCGCCGAGCAAACGGGGAGACTGTGTTTGTTTTCGCCAACGCCGACGCGGGTCTATCCCTGGGGATCTAGCTGGGAAGGGGGGCTGCGCAGTTTGGAAACTCTGGGAGGGACCACCTGCGTTTATTTACGAAAAGTGTGCGAGTGAGAGCGCCTCATGGAAAATTCCGCTCGACACACCGACGAAACGCAAGATATTATTGGACCAAATTTAAGTAAGACGTAGGAACCTTTTGCCAATAGAAGCACATTTTGTAAAAATTTTGGAAACTTCTAGAACATTTGGGAAACTGGGGGGGGGAGAAAAGACTTGCGAGCGCTGGCATGCGCCGAGCAGCCAGATCAGAACGGTGTGAGAGATCCCGGTAGGCGGAGCAGAAGGGTAGGAGAGGTGAGCGCTGAGGTGCGCTCAGCTCACAGAGCAGTAAAGCCGGAGAAGGGCAGTGTCCCTTTGTTTTAAATTGAGGACGAGTAGTTCCTCCTATTGCTCATTTGTCGAATATATTCTCTTTTGATCTCTGCCGATCACGCCCGCTTCGCCCGTCACAATTCACGCGACGAGTATAATCGCGTTACTGGACACCTGAATCTTGAGCTGTCGTCGCATTTGGGTCGTCGCTTTCGTCGTCTTCATCACGCCGCCGCTGCCGCCGCCGCCGTCGCCGCCGTCGCCGTGGCCACGCTGCGCCACCGCAACCACCGCTGCCGACGCGGGACTCAAAGGGCCTTCCCCGACACCCACGGGCACGCCGCCTGGTGTGAGGTTCGGCGACCTGTAGAGGTTGCCCACCCCAGCGGACCTGCCTGCGAACGGTGACTGTGTTTTGATTGTCGAGCTGCGGCAAGATCTTCAGTGCGCCCTTCAGGCGCGACGCTTGTTTAAAGAAACTCTTATCAAGGAAGTGCTCTCCGCGCATTGGCGACTTCCTTACATTATTAAGTTCCCTGTAATACATTAGTTTTATAGCATAAAAATAGAAGAAGTAATTGCTAAGACCTTGATTTTTTGTATGCTTAAATTTAAGTTTTTCATTAAAGTCCATTTGTGTTCTCAATAATTTTATTTTAAATTCAGCATCATTTATTTTTTAAAATCCGTCCACCATCTATTCTTCTTTACTCTACATGCTTCCTGAGCTAGCCGGCCACACGAGCCCAGGTAAGCAAAGGTAGGTCTGGGAGACCGGATTCGGTGCACGATAGACATCTCGGATTGGATTAATTTGAATATATTATTGATAACCATTGGCTACTTACGACATGGGCAGAAATGAATGAAATAGTCGGTAATGTTTATTACTCTATAAAGCTTCATGGCAGCAAGGTCTGTCCAGAAAAAAAAAAGGCGGACTCTAGAATATCACAATATCCCATTAGCCATTCACCAGAAGGAGTCTGTCAGCCTGTACCACTCCCTCAGGAAGAGCACATTCAGCAGTCGGATGTAGACAAAAATTGTGGAAGGGAGAAATCATTTCATCCTTCATCTTCACAGGATACACATCACTTCCTCCATTCTCACCTGGACTCCTCCCCCAAAAACTGCGGTGCTGAAAGTGACGAACATGGAGAGCGATTCCATCAGGGCATTTCACAAATGGAACGAAGGTACAAGGGGAAATGGAACACTGCTACGCTGTCGGACAGTGACACGAGAAGTGACACGTATTGTTGGACGAGAAATGACATGTGACACGAGAATACACGAAAAAGAAGTACAAGCGACGAACAAAGAGATGTTCACGTAAATAAGTCCTTTTATTTGAGGATAGTGAAGTTACAAAACCAAAGTAAGGCGTACTAAACAATATCTAAAGTCACATCCATTATTCTCGATCCAAACTTTCCGAGAGTTCTGAAGTGTATTGTTTGTATATCTACTTGAAATTAGTATATATCTAAAAAATTAGAGCTAACAAAAGAAAAGTATCGTCATTTTCGTTGGTTTTTTTCGGTCACAAATTACGGTAGTTTTGCTATTTTGAGAAAATAGCAAATTGCATTTTCAAAAAATTTGCATAAAATTTCGCATAAAATTTTTGCATAAAATTTGCATTTTGCATAAAATTTCAAAGTGCATTTTTTTTAAACAGTGTTATCAGTCTCACACTTCAATTGTTAGACAAAGTGCGATTCTCACACTCATCTTCTTGTAATATCATGCGTTGCAAGCGAGACAAGCGGCACAGTCAACCTTCATTTGCTATTCAGAGCGCAGCATTGTCTTTCCAACATGAGGAGTGTCATGGTCAGTCCTGATTTCTCTAGTCTTGTCCGATAAGAATGTGAGCGTGTAATTGTGTCTCGAGGTCACTTTTCTTACAGCTGCCCTTCAGGTGTGACGGTAGTTTAGGACGGTAGATTAACTCTGTGTATCATAATGTGTGTGCAACAATGATCAATATTACAATACGTAAAGCAGGATCAAAATTATGATACACTTTGAGGTTAGCATTAAATTAATCCTAGAACTTATTTCTTAACATGTTGATTTGAACGGAAGATACACGTTGACCCAAATGAAAATTTGCAATTTTAAACTTGAAAGTGTGAAATTTTTTAAAAAAGTATCTCTTAATGATTAAGATACTGATGCATTAACTAGTGCTTATTTATTTCCATTTGTAATTAAATACTAAATGCGATAAACACACTTGTGGATTTCATTATAAATAGTTTGACCGAACCACACTTCAATATGATCTCTCATTCTAATTTTTGTTCGTTCCCAAATTAAAGTAGTGTTGATCAAGCTAAAATTTTAGATTTGCATTCACTGAAGACTTATTGATACAGAAATATTTGTCATAATTCCTGAAGTAATGAAAATTCCGAGATAGCACATGGCAAAACAATGATTACAATTTAAAATTTTGTAGATGAGATTTGTTGTAGATAAGTTTTATTGCTTGGCATTTTTTCTTGTTTGTAATATTTCATTTTATAAACTCAAATGTTCTAACTTTACATCAACACGTTTACGATATATTTAAGGTCATTTAAACAGTTCTTATCAAGACTTTTCCGGAATGATAACGCGTGAATTTATGTATTTAAGAGGGTTATTTAATTACAAGTCTTAACATATCTGAGGGGACAAATTGCAATATGGGATCATCAGTTATTTGTATGGGTTCCATTATACCTAAATAGTTTGACCATGTCACACTTCGGAGCAAGTATTCGAAAAGTGACACGTCCACTTCACTCTTTCCTAATGAAAAGTTAAAAAAAATAACACAATTTTTACACTATTCAACACCTTCTTAACTCGGGAATAAAGTACTGCTTATTGTCCTACAAGACCTCTCTCGTTTTCCCCCGAAAAATAAAATTCGAGGTGGAAGCAATAGAAGAACTCTTATTGCGAAATGGGCATGACACATTTTGAATGTTTGCTCCTTTTTAAATTGATTTATTGCGTCACGAACAGACCATTCCAGTCTCAAAACGTTATCTTCACAATAATTCAAATGTAAGTCTTGAACATAAATGTGAAAGTAAAAGTGAAAATTAGTCTTATACATTTTCAAATAGCGCTTTTAAAGAATCGGTTAGAGTAGTTGGAAGTTAAACATAGACAAAACCAAAATTAGTTCCATTTTTCAAGATTTACTGCTTTTATTGAGATTTATTCATCACCAAAACTGAGGTGATCTTACCACGTGTTATGTACTTGATTATTAATGAGACCTCTTAAACATTTCATCAGCACTGAAGCATTAATAAAAAAAATCATCGTGAAATCGCCAAGTTATATAAATTGAATTTTTAGAAACTCAGTACCTCCCAAACATTTGTTTCTCCAGCTATCCACATACTCCCCTCACCAAAAAATACATTCGCTCACCATAGATACTACATAAAAATCCTGTAGCCGCAAGTTGAAACTTTCACTTCGTGTCAATCCATTTTAAGTGGTCCAGCACAGGTTGCTCGACCATCATGAAAAAAAAAATCATATTTTGTACATAAATTTCCTTATGTTTTGGCTGTTCAAAAATATCTTTCATTTATTTTTATTGTATCTGGTTTACAAATGGCGGACATTTTTATTTTACGCCGTGCACTATTTTTCGCGTTTGTAGACATTTACTCTTTTCTAAATTATTCAGCTCTGGGCTGCTCTGGCATTCTAGAATAAAAGGCAATGGATTCAGTATACTCTGGCCTACAAATCGAAATCTTATTTACCAACCTTCTAAGTTTTTATTGGAGAAATATTGGCAACCAAATCAATGGAACGCGAAAGAACCATGTTCGATTTTCAGATAGTAATTTCTCAAAAAAGGAATAGAATCTAAGCCGTAATTTTTTCTGTGCTTTTACACATAACAGTGTAGTTACTTTATATAAAATAGCATTGGTAAGTAACTTACCCCCTGAAAATTACACCCTCCTAAACATTGGAATTTTGGATTTTTTCCAAAAATTCAAAGTCGGGAGGATCGTATGTGGGATCTTAATCCGGATTAAGATGGATGTCCCTGCGCTCATGGTTATTGACCGGTCTGTTCTGCAAACGAGGAATTTGAGGATGCAGAAAAGTTGGTTAGGTTTCAACCAGGTTTCCAGGATTAGAAATACCCCAATGGAGAAGACGTCAACAAACTGTCTGATTGAAGTTGTTGTCTGCCTTGTGCATTCCAGGATGCTAGTCTCACGTAGTGGTGTCTGTTGTTCTGCCAGTTTAACACAGTTTGCATATTTTGGTCGCAGCAATCAATAGGTTCGTAAGTATGTCGTCTGGTTCTTCAAAAATATTGATTATGTATTTTATTTTCTGGATGATTCTGGTAGTATTGTTCTTGATGAAGTCGATAATGTATTTTTGGGTGTTGCTGGTGCTGTTGACAGAAGTCTGGTGGAGGCTGGTTCGTGGTTTGTCTGTCTGTCTCGTAGTCTAGCGATTGCTTGTAGTCGGGAGTTGTTGGCGAGTTGGAAAGATGCACAGACGGGCCAGGATGCTTCGTGGATATGTACGCACTCTTGATAAGGGTGCTGGTGCAGAAGACGGTGTCGTGTGATTCTGCGTATTTGCCACAGACTCATTTCCTGAAACAATGGTTCTTGGTTTGGCCGAATTGTTGGCACCTGTTGCAGCAGGGGATCCTGTTAGTGTTTTTGTAGGAGTCAATCCTAACACTATAGTACGACACGCGTTTGATAGTCTCCTTTATTATCGGTATCAAGTCCTTATCCGTCTCGCATACGTATAGGTCTAGGATTCTTATGGTTTTGTCTTGCTCCATTTCCTGCATTTTTGACAGATGGTATATATGGAAGCTGTATGTGTCGCGTCAGTCAGTAGTCCTGTGTATTTAGGTTCGGGGGTAATCCTTTAATAACGAAGAGGAGTCCTATGTAGCTACGCCTCCGACCACAAACACAAGAAATTTCATATGACACTTTATCCCACAACCTTCTCGCTCTAATAACTTGTTCTCTGGAAAAAAATCTTCATTCCATCCATGACAACGTTTCACAGTATCTTTCACAGACTCGTCCCTCGCGGCGTCCTTCAGATTAAACCCGCGCGCGATCTCCTCCAATCCCGCCTGCCGCAAACAGAACTGCCCTCAAAGGTATGCGACTGCCGCGCGCTCTGCAGGCAAACATTTCCTGCGGGGCTACGTGACGTGCGAGTAAACACTTCCTCCCCGTGCGGAGCAGGTGCGCATCGCGAGGGGCGGCGAGGCGAGCTGGTTTTATGCGCGCATTCCCACGCGCGCCGACGGACGCGCGGAACTCGCACCGCCGCCGCCGCCGCCGCCGCCGCCGCCACCGCCGCCACCGCCGCCACCGCCGCCACCGCCGCCACCGCCGCCACCCAGCCGCCACCGCCACCGCCACCGCCACCGCCACCGCCACCGCCACCGCCACCGCCACCGCCACCGCCACCGCCACCACCACCACCGCCACCACCGCCACCGCCACCACCACCACCACCACCACCACCACTGCCACCACCACAACCACCACTGCCACCATCACCACCACCACCACCACCAGCGCCCCCAGGATGATATACCACGTATTATCACTCGAACCAATTCTGACGGGTTGTGAGCTAAACTGGGATTACACGTTTCTTCTGAGGTCGTACCTTTCGGGACTGTACTGCACAGTGTTGACACAGCTTACTTCAAAACGAAAATATGGATATATGCCTTAGTTTTTACTGCATGAAGCATTTGAATGGAGCTGTGGCGATAGTGGCTGTGAAATTTTCACTGAGGAAAGAGATGCTTAAAATATTCCGAATCCTTGGAGTGTACAAATGCAAACGTGTCAATATTTTCGGAAAGTAAGAGTTGATATTTTGCACTTTAATCCATTAAGCTAGCATTGTAATACATATGCAAACGTTATACTGCAATGCCAATTGGATAGGTAAGCAATGCATCACTCGTGATCGTCCAGTCTCTCGCCATTCAACCTCGCTCGAGAAATGTTTGTCGAGCCGCTTTTACAATTATCACTGCAGGACAGCACACGTTAGACAGATGAGCATAGGCCAACGCACTTTCAGAGGTCCGTGGCCCCCATGAAAGTTTTGAAGGGGGCCCCTAGCCTTAGGAAATAATTTTCTTAAATAGTATGTTCAATCCCTGATTTTTCCTTTTACTTTCTCGCCTTGCTTCGTAAGGTAAGGAAATTTTGAAAATGGAATTGAGGCTCCTTGTGAGGTACACCCCAAAATCAAAATATCGGGTTGTCGAGTTCCTTTAAATCGATGGAGGAATATCAATTTTGGGGAAAACCGGCAGATCAATTTTGGTGGTAGCTTTGACCACAAACGGATAAGTCAATCGATTTTTCGGTATCAAGGTTCCACAACACATAGCTTCCGTCTACACAATGTTTCCCATTGGCAGAAGAAATTAATTTTCTATAAAAAGGAACATAATGTATCCCCTTTTTCATTACCAGAGCCTGGGAATAAGAGTTTTTCTCTCAAAACTTTACCGTATTCCGGCCCACGATTACAATATTTTCTCTTCTTACGAAGTAAGGGCGAGATCTTTAAAGAAAGTCAAGTACTTTTTCTGTAAAAAACGAGTTGTTTTTATGTAATTTCTACTTGAAGTTAATGCAAATTATCAAAAAAACATTTTCTCAAAAATTATTCAAAATGTTTTCTTCAATTTTCCCCCCACGAATAGAACAAGAGAAGCTAAAAGGAATGGCACAGTTCGCATTTTCGTTAAACTCTTTGAATTTTAGAAAATTGCAAATTTAGAAATAATGCGAGAATGTATGTGTTGTTGTAGCTCTACTAGTTTATTCCGACAATTTGGGTTTTTGTTTTACGACATTTGGCGAAAAGGATCTCGAAGCCATCAGGCAACCCTTTTCATGATCCGACATAGAATTCAATGTATTTATTGTCATTGAAGTTAAATTTTCATTATCATTGTACGTTTCTTCTAGATATTTTCTAAGTTAAATGATTTGAAGTTTAAGTTTAATGGAAAAGGCCTTCAGCAATCTAGTTCCCCCTCTTGTTACTGACTACGCACGCAGTAAATCAAATTTAGCATACTATAGGTCAGTCATTAAGTTGCGGGCCTAGACTTTTTGCATGTGTCCCAGGAACTCAACAAAATACGGTTTTATTCCCTTTCCTGACGGGAAAATAATTTTACTCGGCGACTCCTTTCTTGTCGCTCTAGCTCGCTATGATGCCAAATTCTCGAACCATGATGTGTTTATTGAAAATCATCGTTGACATAATCCTGAATAAATACATCCTATGTGTCCTAGACAGTGGCGTCTCCTCACTCTGGACCCAGGGCCTTGCTAGTGAAGGAAAGCGTTAATCCCCACACTAATCTTTTCGCTTACTTATCTAGAGTAAAATCGAATTATGTAAACAAAATCCTTATTTATTTTAAACTATGATGAAAGATTGAGGGGAAAGATAGTCTCATAATAACAATTAGTATTTTTCTTGTTCTATTGCAAAGATTGGAATAATGCATTTTAAAATATTTAAAAATACATGCTCGGCGCTTTTCCCATTTTTCGATTCTCGTTTTAAAAATTAAATTCTGAAATATTTTCAGGTTAGTACACGATCGCCCATTACTCAATTACTTCTTTATTTTCTTCAGACGAAAGGAAAGGAGAGCAATTATTTAAAACAATTGTTTCACTTTTTTCACTATCCTTATCAATAAATAACACTAGTAATTTTATGAGTATCGCTAAAGACTGCAAAGCGCAACGGAAAATATTACAATCACGGGCGCTGGCTCTCTATCAGGCCGTTAAATCGAGATCCAACGCCTTGGCACGCTTTGTTCTTGAATCGCATCGACGTCGCGCGCATGCGCTGCCGCCTCCCAATCCGATCTGAAGACGTTGGATGCATTCGCCAACGGCCTGAGCAGCGCTCGCGCAGTGCTTACGTTGCATGGACACGCTGGTGCCGATCTATTACGCCGATCGCATGGAAGACCGAATAAGTGAAAAAATCTAAATAAATTCAAAGGAAAACAACATTTTTCTATTTCCTTGGGCATTGACACATAACTTGCACACCCAAAGAAAACACCACTGGTCCTAGAGTGTTCCAAGTAAAACACATTTTGGTTTCCATGTTGGAAAGGACAATGGCGATCAACATTGTTCTCAGATTTAAATACCGAGACTTAACTTTTCTTTTTCCAAGTTTGTCCTTTTGAGATGTATGTAGGCTAAACAGGATCACGGGCAGAAGAGGTATTTCAGAATGATCGGCAGAAGAAAGTTTTCCTCGCTTCGGTATTTAAACTCCGGTACTTGAGGCGATGTCCGGATTCCATTTGACTTAGGTTTCAATGGGTACATCTACAACAGGATCAGCCGCGAGAAAGTTTCTTTCCCTGAGTTGATCTTACCTTTAGATATTTAGTCAGTGTTGGACTATCTTGCCAGTACATTCTTTAGCGCTCTGAACGATGGGTCGGCAACCTTTTGATAGCGGGTCACAAAGACAAACCCTCGCATGCTCGCGGGCTTTACACATCTCCAGCTTACTTTTTATTCAACGATTTTAAAGTAGTATAAGGTTCTAGTTTAAAAACTTTATTAGTATGACATGTTGAAAACTACTTTTTGGAAAGTCTAATATCATAGTGAACAGTGTCGAGGTGTAATGTCTTAGCGAATAAACACTATACAATTTCACACAACCCTCTACGTGTTTTCATTAAACAATTTCATTTAACAAGGCGATCAATACGAATAAACACACAGTATGCGTATATTGCTATGCAAAATAGATAATTTAGTGATATTTTATGTCAGAAAAATGAACGCAACACAAAGCTACAACGGCTTTTGCAGCTATTGCAGGTAAACAAAAAAGACAAATTAGAGTTCAAAACTACTACTATCTTGTACGCGGCTTAACATGGTCAAATTCGTTGTTAGTTATTACGTCCTTAAAAATTCACTTAAATATTTGTAGCTTTCGCTCACATCTTAGACTAAATTCGTCTCAAGTGGAAAGGAGTTTCTTTAGATATTTCGGTGAAATTGAAGAAAGTCATTGGCACCAGAAACTCTTTCAATCGAAACAGAAACACGCCAATTGCGTTAAAATTTCCTGTTCTTGTGTCGAACTTTTAAAAAATGACTTGTTAGTTATAAGTAAAATTTCAAAAAAGATCACTGCAGTTTTCGCTCAACAATGCAGAATTATGGGGCAAGTAATACACTGTACAGATATTGTTGGTAATATTTTTAGTTTTTGAGAAATTTAATCATCTTTGATTTTTTTAAATGGAATCTATATTTTTCCCACCAGCAATGGATAGATAATAAAGAGAGGAATGCAATGATATATTACGAGTATATGTTAGTATTTTGATTGAAATTTGATTGTAAAAATAGTCTTTTAGACATATGGTTTTAATTTAAACAGACAATATTTTCCGTAGCAGCCCTTGAAGCTGTCGCCTTTGGGGAAGGTGGCCTTCGCGGCGCTGAGGCTGATAGGTCGGCGCTGAGGCTGATAGGGCGGCGCTGAGGCTGATAGGGCGGCGCTGAGGCTGATAGGGCGGCGCTGAGGCTGATAGGGCGGCGCTGAGGCTGATAGGGCGGCGCGGAGGCTGATAGGGCGGCGCTGAGGCTGATAGGGCGGCGCGGAGGCTGATAGGGCGGCGCTGAGGCTGATAGGGCGGCGCTGAGGCTGATAGGGCGGCGCTGAGGCTGATAGGGCGGCGCTGAGGCTGATAGGGCGGCGGCGCTGAGGCTGATAGGGCGGCGCTGAGGCTGATAGGGCGGCGCTGAGGCTGATAGGGCGGCGCTGAGGCTGATAGGGCGGCGCTGAGGCTGATAGGGCGGCGCTGAGGCTGATAGGGCGGCGCTGAGGCTGATAGGGCGGCGCTGAGGCTGATAGGGCGGCGCTGAGGCTGATAGCGCTGAGGCTGATTGGGCGGCGCTGAGGCTGATAGGGCGGCGCTGAGGCTGATAGGGCGGCGCTGAGGCTGATAGGGCGGCGCTGATAGGGCGGCGCTGAGGCTGATTGGGCGGCGCTGAGGCTGATAGGGCGGCGCTGAGGCTGATAGGGCGGCGCTGAGGCTGATAGAGGCTGATAGGGGGCGCTGAGGCTGATAGGGCGGCTGAGGCTGATAGGGCGGCGCTGAAGCTGATAGGGCGGCGCTGAGGCTGATAGGGCGGCGCTGAGGCTGATAGGTCGGCGCTGAGGCTGATAGGCTGATAGGTCGGCGCTGAGGCTGATAGGTCGGCGCTGAGGCTGATAGGGCGGCGCTGAGGCTGATAGGGCGGCGCTGAGGCTGATAGGGCGGCGCTGAGGCTGATAGGGCGGCGCTGAGGCTGATAGGGCGGCGCTGAGGCTGATAGGGCGGCGCTGAGGCTGATAGGGCGGCGCTGAGGCTGATAGGGCGGCGCTGAGGCTGATAGGGCGGCGCTGAAGCTGATAGGGCGGCGCTGAGGCTGATAGGGCGGCGCTGAGGCTGATAGGTCGGCGCTGAGGCTGATAGGTCGGCGCTGAGGCTGATAGGGCGGCGCTGAGGCTGATAGGGCGGCGCTGAGGCTGATAGGGCGGCGCCGCCGCGAAGCGAAGGCCACCTTTCCCAAAGGCGAGAGTTGTCTGGGATACTAAAGGAAACTTTGTCGGTATAATTTGAAATCACATGTCAGAAAGCATTATTTTATAGTCAGACTACTGTCGAAACTTTAACAACTGATTCATAATTTTATTCTTCTTTTTATGATCTACCCATTGCTTGTGAGAAAAGTATACAGTTCCATTTAAAAAATCAAAGATAATTAAATTTCTCTAAAAACTAAAAATATTACGAACAATATTTGTACGGCACCTTACTTTCTCCAGAATTCCGCATTGTTGAGCGAAAACTGCATTTCGATATCATGAACCGTTTAGAAGATATGAAGGTGTCCCACAGTTGTGGAACACGCGGTATAACATTAACCATCATCTTCTGCATTTGATGATTCGAATGCCATTATATTTCCTTCCCCAAGGACGAAGTAACGAATAATGAAACATGTGGATTGAATTTATATTTACTATTTTGTTAACAATATGTGCTGCGACAAATCTTTCTCGGCGAGCCTCGAGGCAGATATCTCGCTAGCTCCTTCGGTAGCACAAGGTCACGTGCCCCGACCCCTAATCTCAAAAGTGTTTCCAATCTCAGGTCCAGGAACGCATATATTCCACCCTCCCTACAACGGTTGCCAAATCCCCGACCCAATAACATTTCGTGGCGACCGCGCCATTCGTTCGCCTGCAGCCGACGCCGGCGCGGCGGCGCTCGCCACAAGGTGCGGCTGGCCATCCGCTGTGCAAATATGGCCGGTCGGGGCTCCGGCTGCTGCGGCGGCGGCGGCGGTGCTGCGGGGGAGGCTGAGCCGAGGCTGAGCAGCGGTGAGCTGACCCGCTTCCCCGCAGGCTCCCCACCCGCATGACTCAGCGCGCGGCCCCGCGCCACGTCGGGCCTCTGCCTCGCCCGGGCTGCGAACCGCGGTCGTTGCAAGCGCAGGTCTGAGTCAAGCCGTGGCACTGGTAAAACGCGTGGTCTCCGCCGTACGAACAAATAAGCATTGTGTTTGTGTGTATGTGTGTATGTGTATGTGTGTGTGTTTGTGTGTATGTGTGTGTTTGTGTGTATGTGTGTGTGTTTGTGTGTATGTGTGTGTTTGTGTGTATGTGTGTGTTTGTGTGTATGTGTGTGTGTTTGTGTGTATGTGTGTGTGTATGTGTGTGTATGTGTGTGTGTATGTGTGTGTGTATGTGTGTATGTATGTGTGTATGTGTGTGTGTGTATGTGTGTAAAAAAAACACGTCCTTGTTTAGTAACTGCGTCCGGCCGTTACTGACGGTTAGACCCCTCCCGGTCCATCAACAGAGACAAATGAGGGTTCATTCCAAGTGTCTTGATATTCTAGCGAGGAACTGATCATTTTTTCCACGGATCTATCCACATAATTCTAAGAAATTTCTTTTTGAAAAAGTGTTTTTGTTTAGTTCTTAAAGCAACTAAAATTCGTTTTGGGTGACTAACCTACAGAGGATATGAATAGTTCATTCGATTCTTCTCGAGAAGGCAAATCGATTAACACCATTTCTGCTGTATCCTCTGGGGCATTCGGGAATGATTCTTGAGAAATACGTTTCTGATGATTTCAATGCACCTCGAGTATATTGGTGAAACGCTGTGAATTACGGTACTTTTACCGACATTGCCATGAATAGTTACGACTTTCTTCATCAGATTGACGATAATTAAACCTAATTTTGTAGTGAAACAAAAGTTTAAGCAAGTACTATTTCCGTAATATTCTATGTACGATAATGTTCAAGCCGAGCAGCAGTAATATGTTTAAAAAGTATGTTTATTGTGAACTTGTGAAGCACAAAAAAAACTGTATAACACCAAATTACCAGCCGGAGGAAAATGGCTAAGCTAGTAATAAAGTAATGAATGATTTTGAAGTACTTTTCTCATTTATTTGAAACTAAATAGTTGAATCTGTGAAAACAAAGTTGGTAAAATAATATCAAAGAGTATTAAATAACAGTAAAAACTTGTTGCAAATTTTGACAATATCAAGTACTTATCTGAATTAACGGTGATAATTATCTTGATTATAATCAATACATCAGTCTTCTCCATGTTTACAAAATGCTGTAGACTCTCGATTAATCAGCAAAAATTACAGTATCACTAATTTGTCATTAAAATAAAAATATTAACAACGATTTAAAATCAGTTACGATCAGTTATGGATGGCCATCCATAAGTTACGTGAGGCCTTTAGGGGGAGGGGGGGTCAAGCGAATCTCACCTAATCATACATGGAGGAGAGGGGAGATCTCGACAAATACCACGTATTTTTTTCGCTAAAAACAGTGCTCAATTGCGAGAAAACTGAGACAAAGAAAGTAAAACACGTGTCTAAACTAAAATGTGGCTAAATCTTACACAATAATTTTTTATCACGGTTATATGAATACTACAATAAGTAGCATAGTATACTGAGAAAAAGAAGCTAACAAAAATTAACAAACTTGTTATCATTAATGAAATAAATCTCATTTGTATTTTTACAGAAATTTTGAAGAAAAATTACGGAACGTTTAGTAAGAAAAACGAACTTTTGATAAAATTTAGTCTTTAATAAATATAATTAAGCAAATTATGTTTTTTTAAATAAATCCCAATGCAATCATCACAAATTAAGCTATTTACATTAAAAATACGCATTGAAAAATCTCACGTGAAATGAGAGGAGGGAGGGGATCGAGAGAAATTTCATGACATCTCACTAAGGGGAGAGGGGAGTCAAAAAATCGCCAAAATCGCCTCGCGTAATTTATGGATGGTCCCTTAGCGAACCACCCGTGTCACGTATGCCTCGGTTAAACCGGCCAGCGCAAGCGCCAAGTGAAAACTTTCCTTCTGAGAATATGACGATCAGCGTCGAAACGTGGGATAAAATTGCACGTGCTCCGAGAAAAGTAGCGTAAGATATAAACTAACTTGGAAATCTTTCGTGATCTTTTTCTTTCGCGCCGCCGACTGAGTTTGAAATCGTTGTAGAAGTGTCTCTATTCAGCAAACATTTCACGCGATTCGAAATTACCTTGGCATGTTTCTGTACCTAGTTACAGAGTTCTTTCAGGAACTCGGTTTCTTAGCTTAATAGTAGCCTTCATATAACTACAAATACTAAAGCATTTTAATCGTTATTACGAAATTATGTTCCAAGATATGATGTATACTCACGTTGGAATTCGTACAATAGAAAATTTAATAACAGAGAACATTTTGTGGTGTGCAATATAAATAATTAATATAGTTATTCTTTCGGAAATAAAACAGCCTATACAAAAACACCTATAGATAGATTTAGTTTCTAAGTCCAGTGTGTTAACATGTTTAACAACGTATGTCAATAACAGCAAACACAAACTTTAATTAACCTCCTGAAATCTAGAGAGACTGAATTTTCCCATTTCTCTTGTAAGAGATCATGCATCAAAGGTCTGAATAGGTCTCATTTACTACAAAAAATAGTTATTTATGCGCCAAGGGGTTGTAAAGGTTTCATTCATCGAGTTGCGATAAAAAACACAGAGGGCTTTTTGAATGAAAAAAACTTGCTTATATGTTTCTGTTAGGATGTCCACGTCTATGGAAGAAATAAAATTCGCAAATTATTGCACAGACATCGAAACAACGCCCCTGCGCCGTTGCCAGAATTTTCGTTACTAGATGACAACACACGGTTCTAATGGGTTAATGATTCAGATTTATTTACTAATTGCCGGTAGCGGTAGCTCAGTGCATCAACTGATGTCTCTGCAGCGCCTCTAACCGAGAGGTCCTAGGTTCTAGTCCTGACTGTGGCAGGATTTTCGACACTAGCTTTTCAGCTAGGTCGAATTCAGCTGCTGTCTGGAGGAGAATTCTAGCGACCGGCTGCTCTGATCGGTAGTTTCCCGTGGTTTCTCCGACCAACACCAGGCGAATGCCGGAGCAGTACCCTAACAAACGGGCCATGGACCGCGCGCGATCTGTCCTTCCTCTTCCTTGTCTCTCCCCTTACACACACACTTACACTAACATGCACTACACTACCATATATTCCGGGAGACCGGTCGGGAGCTTAGAGCTTGTCCTGACTGGGGCGGTGCCCCGCTGGTGGGAGAATCCTGGTTAGGGGGAAACCCGACTAGCCGACGGTAGGTCGGCGCCGGATCTCGCCATCCAGCGGGGGAAGATCACCGCCATCTCCCGAGAAAAAACATGCACTACACTAACGGGACTAATGACCGAAGTAGTTGACGCGCCCGGAAACACGAAAAAATCAATCAATCAATTTACTAATTAACAAGATGTCGGTTTCTCTTTTCATATTTCCGGCCATAAGAGAACATGTAGAATCATTCAACTGTTTTCATATTTCGCTCGTAACCACGATGCTCTCGATCCAGGTAAGTTATGTAGTGTATATATATATATATATATATATATATATATATATATATATATATATATATATCGAGCAATTAAAGCAATAATGTATCAATAAAAAAAGAAAAATAACTTACCTTCTCATGACGATTGCGTCATTCTTGGCCCTGAAACCAATAAAGGCGCGCTGAGCAATCGGATGCAGAGACAGCACACCACACCCGAGTCTTCCTCGCTCCTCTCCCCTCTCTTCACAGTACTTCGATCCCGGCTCGCCTGTCGCCTTGAAACGTACTCTTATTTGTTTCGCCGGAAGGTGTGGCGCGCTGTTCTCGTTCTCGTTATGACACTGAGGTATGACGAACCTCCTAACCTTATGAAAAGAACCGGCTTGCCGCATGGCTAAGCAGCCGGGGACGCCATATTTCCAGCTTGTACCTAGCGTGAAGTTCGTCCGTGTCTTCTGAGAAAGGAGACTTAAACTTGACCGATTAAGCGGGAAGGTTCTCACTCGCTTCGTATGGTGCCGTGTAGGTCGTTTAAACCTTTTCGGCTTTCCCCGAATTCTAATAGTCCACTTGAAGGTGGTTTATTGGGGATATAACCTGCTCAAAAAGTCGATTAACTTCCGTGACTGCTTGTCTTCAAAGCTCTCCGAAATTCCAGGCGCCAGACGTCTCGCATAAATATAATGCTACTGCATGGCGTGTTTTCCTTACTTAGTCATTTTAATACGTAAGTATATACTCAGTAAAAGAACAATGACTAATTGTTACATTTCAGGAAATACGTTCAAACGGCTTGTTGTAATCTCTTTCACGTACTTTTCGAGAATTTCATTTTTCTTGTAAATATTCCACTTAAATTATAACTTAATATTACACTTAAATTACTTAAATATTCCACTATTATCATTTCCATAACAACGGTCTAAAATCATCGTAAAAAGGTTTATAATGTGAACAAACTTTCATTATTCAGAGAGTTAAATTTCCCTGTCTACGAATTCATTTACAAAAAATCAAGGCAAAACAATGAAGTGAATATGACACTAAGAGCCAAAGTAGTGACGTTTAGAAATGAATCAAATATATCGTAAGCAGCAGGTGGAAAATCTTCAGTTAGTAAAAGCCGAGGCGTAGGATACCACTGGCAAGCAATGGATTTTCACCCCTTTTTGCGAAAATTGAAAAAAATATCTTAAATTATAACTTCTTTGTCATTATTAAATATTTTATAGGGAACTGTCATAAAATTCAACACTTTCATTTAGGCAATGTCAGTGGTGTTTTATTGTAGCTAATTTGACCAAGAACGTCTGAAGGGCACTAGTATTCTGATAGAAGCTTATTAAGAAGCAATTTGGTCCTTGTATCCATTGTTTTGCTTTACTGCACTGATAAGTATTTTTGTAATGTATCTTTTATTATTTAGCATGTGTTTATGATAGGTAAAGCAGAAGAATTAGAACAGCACATGATGATTGTTATATTCGGGGTATTTTATTGCAATTACTTTAATTTTTAACATAACATTAAGTAGATTCATGGCATCTTCTGAACTACACATCGTTTTGTGCCTGTGAACACTATTCATAGGTACACGAAGTTACTAACTATATACTTCATCCGCCGCCTGACCTAAGCTTTTGTAACAGTTCTTGTTAGAAGAGCAGCCAGCCTCACCATCTCGCAGGGTCCCAACGGCGTTGTGAAAGGCCTTAGCTAAGGCTTCATGGAATTAGAGGACCCGAGTTTCTAAACGTTCTAAGCAACCAATACTTTTCAGGTTGTACCCTTCAGCGGTGCAAAGACACCCTTTCAATACCGTTATATGAGTTTGGCCTGAACTTTGTATTATACGTATACTCATGTTATAAATGCTATCAACGTGTAAGAGCAATAAGTAAGATATATTGTTGTATTTCTCTACTCGAGCTTAGAATGTAGTGAATACCATCAATTATTGACTGAACTTTTTTCTTTCAATTGCACGCGAAATACATAAAATTATGTTGCAGTCAAACGAATACAGAATATTTGTATTTCCCACGGACACCGCACAATGCTCGGCGACATGACCCCCACCCACTTGGTTGCGTTACCAAAGGCCCTATGTTGACGCTGGTTAAGTGTATGGCCAAAGAGTATATGCGATAAACGCAGTAATAGAGCCAAGAGCGCGGTGCAATACCTGGGAGGGCACCAGACACTGGAAAGAGCACCGGTTGGTCGCTCTTCGGTTTCATAATGATTTCACATACATCGATATTGCTACATTATCTTGAATATTGAATGTCATTAAAAGGAAAATGTATATTCCTAAAATATTATAAGATCTTTTTCGGTTTTCATGGGGTTGTGCAACCGTACAATCTAAGCACGAGCCGCCACTGGACAGTACAAGTGAAAGGTACAGCATGTTTGTTTGATTGATTACTAATTCCAGGCGCGTCAACTAAAGACATAATTAGACCCGTAAGTGTAGTGCATGATTTTCATCGCGAGGTGCTGATCGTCCCCCACTGGATGGCGAGATCCGGCGCCGACCTACCGTCGACTAGCGGGCTTTTTCTCTAACCAGGTGTCTCCCACCAGCAGGGCCCTGCCGCGATAAGTTCTAAATCCCCGAGTGTGTGTAAGGGGTTGGGATAGGTCAAGGCAGAGGAAGGAAAGATCGCGCAAGGTCCATGGCCCGTTTGTTAGGGTACTGCTCCGGCATTCGCCTGGTGTTGATCGGAGAAACCACGGAAAACTACCGATCAGAGCAGCCGGCCTCTAGAATTCTCCTACGGACGGCAACTGAATTCCACCTAGCTGACAAGCTAATGTCGAAAAACCTGCTGCCCTCGAGACTCGAATCAAAGACCTCGCCGTCAGAGGCGCTGCAGTGAGAGTTGATGCACTGAGCCACCGCGCCCGGTTACAGCATGTTCGCGGCGACGTATGGGTGTCACCGCGGTCGCCCGTGCGAGGCCAAGGGCCGTGACGCAACGGCAGGGTAATTCGCGCGGCCGCGGCGTGGCGCCCTTGACCGTCTTGTGGAGCGCCCGTTCCATCTATCTCATCACGCCCGCGGCCGCCGTAGGTGGAGTCCGCTCGGCCGCTTCTGCCGCAGGCCCAATGCCGCCCACTGACAAAGGACGGACTACGAATCAACGAGAGGCATCGCGTGAATGGTGTCAAAAGGGGCGGGATGCTGTTCTCGCCTTGCGCAGTTTCACGCCCACGGGCTGTGTGGTTCAAGGGAAGGGCGAGCATTGTTGTAGGCGAGTGTTTAACGACACTACTCAGCTTTTTGAAGCGTCCATTTTTTAAAATATTCTTTTACGTGCGTTTTTTCGTGACAGTAGGTTTCTCAATTGCAAATTGATCTGCAATTTTTCATTTGAATTTTTTCTGCCCATCGAAAATTTGATACGTACATTAATAATTTTGTCGATAAAATATTGCAAACAAGTGAAAAATTAGATCAACTGTTATTTCCAATCTTAGTGTCACAATAAAAATATGTAATTTGTATAATCTATTTGAACATCTCCACGTTTATGAATAATCTATAAGAAATGAGTGAAAAATTTCGATTTTATATTCTAATTTTGAAACCTCTTTCTTGTTGTTAAACAATATAAAAATGAAAAAATATATATTAAGTTCAGTTAAACAAGTCCCCTTCAAGCCTATCTTCAAGTTTCTATTATTTCTACTTAGTATATATCGAGGCTGCTTATATATTTTGAATTATTCTGAACTGCGTTCAACGATTCTGTTATTTAGAACATTTTCTCGTACGGTACCATTGTATGTTCTACTCCATTCCACAGATTTTAGAGTAAAACTTAACCAACATTCACGAAAAATGTTCTTTTTAATTGCAAAGTTCTAAAAACCCGTAACAAGGGAAGTCTTGCTCGAATTAGACTTTTCTTTATTTAAACGTTGGAATGTTTCTTTTTCAAAAATACTCTTGTAATGCATTCACGTCTGGAGGGATAAGTACTAGTCTTCTCGAGATCTAATTAAACAAAGGATAATAATTCTGTAACGATTTAACTCAGGATCTACAGACTGCATATTTCACTTTACAAATTCATACAAAGTTTATTCTACTTCCTCCAGTCGGTATTCCGGTGAAGAACAACATTTTTGTTAAGAAACTTGTATTGTTTATGTAGGAATCCTAAACACAAGTTAATAGATTTCTTTTTTCTCAATCTTCTTTCTTTGAATGCTTTATGTTGGACATCTTCGAACCAGATAGTTATGAATAATGATGATGTGGTGTAAAGAGCTGGTGAGAATGAAGGTCTTCTTCCGTCATGATATTCAGTGTTATCGTATTTTGTGTTTAACGGAAGGTTGGAGATACTGTGAAAGGGGAATCGTTTGAATTTATTCTGAATCACGGCGAACAATATAGTGTTTTTAAGAAAGAATAAGAATTCTCCAAGAAATGAATTCTATTTAAAAATGTCGTACCAAGAATCTAGTTGAAAGGACCTTTGCGTGAGGTGAATCATTCAGACCTATTGTAATTAAATTTTTTTACAGTAATATTAAATATAATTAAATTGAAATTTCAGAAGCCAAAAGTTTAAAACTTTTCTACGACGACCCGAGTCGTTTCAACGGAATGCATTTAATAAAAATTGTAAAAGCTCGAATAATTTTTACCACACATTTCTGAAGGATAATGCTACAAATGTATACCAAGACGAGTAAGAGTGATTCAGGAAAGAGGGTCAAGGAAATGAAGAGATGTTTCCGGAAAAGTATAAATTGTACGGATGATAAAAACATCGGTGCGAAATGCATAACGTCAGGTTTAATTTGCTCACAGTGTTGTAAAATTCATCGCTTATTCATTTACTGCTAGTATGTTATCAGATTTTAGGTACATCTAAAATTGGAAAAAATGCACCGAAAGTTTGAGATATATGGCAATTTCTGAAGTATTAGGAATTGCACTCATAAATATACATTTTGGCTATGACCTCAAGAACATGTGTAAAGGAGGAAGAACAATCATGATACCTCTGAAATTAAAATATTTACAATTTTTCTGAGCTAATTTGTCATTAATTTGTTTTATTCGACTTACCTATGAAGATACCTTTTATTTTAGATTAGCTTTTAGTTAGCTTTATATCAACTAGTAGAAAAGGGATAATTATGGGATAACACAGAGGTTTCATCAGTTTACTAGGTTTTAATAATCGGACATGAAATCTACAATGGAAAAGTATTTATTTGAAAAACAATTATATTGTTCCATATACATCTTTGAAACCTACTAGCTTACATGGATATTTAATATTACAATATAAAAAGAAATAGTATGTAAAAGCGAAATATGTCCATAGAATATTATGAAGGACGACAAAGGACATAGGCTGGAGGAAGGTACATACAAATCTGTCTCGCGGACAGTCCACTAAACTGCACGTTGGTCCTCTGGCTCTCTTAGTTCCTCTTTCTCCCACTGACCGGAAAGGATTCTAGTTAGGCGGGCACATATCCAAAGTTATCTACACAATTATCCGCAGTCATCTCGTGAACAAGGGCAGTAGGGTGAAAGTTGGACGGCCGAGAGACAGTACAATTTTAAACATCTACGACAGTGAAAGTACATTAAATTTTCTTTATTGAAGTCATTCACACCAACAAAAATCCATACACACACAACATTCTCTCATCTTGAGCTTTGTAATACACTGGAAGAGAGCTGGAAAACACGTCCGGAGAGGAAATTTTGTTTAAATACAACCCGCAACTGAACTGCGACAAAAGCTGGCGTATACTTTAGTGATGAATGCGGTCTGCATGCACAAAGACTGTTCAAGCGGAGCCATATGAAATCTTCGCAACACCGACGCACGCCACCAACTACATAAGCATTCCTCTCCGGACGAAGTGTATTGCTAGTGACTCATAACTGAAAATAGGATAACTCTAAAGGAACAATTAAACTTTTCATTCACAACTAAACACAACACATAAAGCAAAACCTTTTTTCCAGCGTATCAGCTGATTCACTTCAGTCCTATCTTAACCATTAACCCTATGTACACGTCCATTGTCTTTAAACTAATCACTAGAAAAATCAGTCGTCACAAATCTGAACGTAGTAAGTTCTGTACTAACACGAAGCAACTCACAAAATGAGATACTTGTCGTTATTCATTCACATTGCAAAACGTTGTGCATATACAAACAACTATGTATTTCTATGGATGTCCATTGAACAATAGTTGTAGAATAAATATACTTCTTGCAACAAGCCAAACGTAGCAAGTTTCGAGTAGAAATAAATATGAAAAGCTCTTCGAAAAATCTTGCATTCGAGAGGCGGCTCCCAAAACTTGCACCAGTTCGAACTCCGAAGACTTACAAATTTACAAAGCGCACGTTATTCACAGCATTGGTTTACCAACCTCGTAAACATATACAACACTACAAAAATAAATACAAGCAATATATTCACTCCGTCGCGTCGGGCCTTCACCAGGTGCCTCGGTGTTCTGGCCGTGCGATCATGAACGGCCGCGCCGCGCCGTGCGATGTTAAAGGCGCGACTCGATGGCTACATTCTCCATAAGGCGTTGCATGAAACAGTCGCGTTCGCTCGTTGTAGCAACCAATCGCGAGGTTGCGAGCACCTCGTAATTGTTGTGAAGCCTTTCAATCCCGAGTGCATTTACAAGTTGTGTTGCAAACTACTAGCAACAGTCGCATGCAACTTTCTGCGGCGAATGTAGTCTTCATTAGGAACTGCTGGGTCGCGTGGCACAGCATCCCGCGACATGACAAAGGCGTGCGGGTACAAAACAGTGCAATACGAAATAAAACGGGTTTATTATATCAGAGTCGTAACTCCGTGACACTTATTTTTCTAGTGCGCTCCGCTCCGCTCCGATCCCCTTCCGTTTCGCAGTTTGACGCGATTCAGTCGTAAGTCACATGGACAGTGACTTACTCACGTGCTATCTGCTTAGATATATTTTTGAAGGAAGACTATGCAACTGGGCAAATACATAACATGTCATCGTAATATTCTCTACATTTCTTAAAAACACAACATATTGGACGAACTATCTAGAAGTGAGAGAAATGTTAACAAAAATATGAATACATCCTTATCGATATCAAATTTTAACTTCCAAACTTCATCACAATTTATTGATATGAAACATTAAGGCGAAACGTCTAATGGAATGACTACCACAAGAAAACACTGACGGGTGTCGGGATATGACGAAAAGTATGGCACAATTACACACATACACACCGCAAAGTAGCACCAACTTGCTTTAGTGTCTTACGCTAGATAATCAGAGCGGAAGGAACCGAACGGAATCGAACTCAGCCGACCCTTTCCGAGCCGGAGCAGAGCGGAGCGAAGTGTACCCACACCTCCGTTGGCAGCGCGGGGTGCGGCGTGTCATACGCCCCACGTCCTGTTCTCGTCCAGTGCCAGAAGGGCGGGCGTTTCAAATCGTATACAAGCGGCGACGAGCAGCCAACGCCGTCAGCCGACCGCGCGGCGTCCCTCCGTGGCGGCAGCCAAGCTCCTCCACCGAGCACTAACGTAAGGGATAACGTGGATTCCGTCGTGGATTATCCTCCAAATTTTGGAATAGAAAAATATTTTATGTAAAATGTGAATGTAAAGAAGAGTCAACAAGCTAACCTATCACACGATCCTACCCTGTTGGCCCCCCTCCCGCGAAAAAAAAATCAGGCCAATTATTTTTTTGTCTTGTTTGTTGTGGAAAAATTTCTGCCAAGGAATGCTAATACAATAATTCTCACTGCAAAAACGTGATTACTAAATTAGAAAAAAACCAAGGCGCCGTTATAAAAATATACAAACGGTTCGATATGAGGGCCGTGACTAGCTCATCCACACTAAACGTCTATACGCACAAGGAAACACCCTTATCACATATCTGATATGTAGCTAAGGTTACTTCTGCTTGGGACTGGAATTTGGTCGATGTTTCCTTATGCCTACGATTTGGCTTCGGTCACGACGTTCAAGGAATATATGAAACCACAACTAAGCGCGCGGCCGCGGCGACGCGTCGGCTGCTGGGCGGCGGCTGCGGCGGGGCGGCGTGGTCGCCGTCCGCGAGGGGCGTGGCAGCTCACACCTGCTGCTGCGGATCCGCCCCGCGGTTCATGATGATGACGGGCCGCTTGGCCACCGAGTCGGGCAGCTCCTTGGCCACGACGCGCACGGCGCCGGGCGACACGGGCGGCGCGGCGGGCGACGAGGCCGGGGGCGGGGCGGCGCCGGGCGACACGGAGCCGCCGTTGACGAGCGGCAGGGCGTTGCCGTTGGCGTGGCCGTCCGCGGCGGGCGCCGTGGGCGTGGTGGGCGGCGGCGGGGCGGCGGCCGTGGGCGACGGCGCGGGCGCCGGGGCGGCGGGCGACGGGGCGCGATCCGTCGCCGGGGACGCCGCCTTGCCGTTGGCCACCGGCGCCGCCTGCTTCTCCACCACCACCACCTCGGGCACGCTGCCGTTCTGCTTCGGCTTGTGGTTGGCCGCGTCCGTCGTGTCCTCCGGCAGAGGCTTCTTCTCCGGGTCGATGGTGAGCGACGCCTCTTGCTCTTTGGTCATGAGCGGCTGCTGCGTCTCGTCCAGCGGCTGCTTCTCGGGGGCGGTCGGGTGGTGATTGTTGATGAGGGGCTTGTTCACTTCCTGGAGCTCCCGGTCTGGGTTTTCGGGGTCCTTATCGCGGGCACTGGGGCTCTTCTGACGGCGGCTGCGGCACACGGCGTAGCCGAGAAGGAAGACGACGATCACCATAATTGCGCCCAGCACCACGTACGATGCGATGGTATTCATGGACATAGCTGCTTCCTTGTTCAGAGCTTCAGAACCATCCGTACGGTCCCCGTCGGCTTCAGCCATGTTGCCCTTCTTGGCATCGTCCATGCCGGGTACGACGTCCACGTTAAGATCTCCGTCTTCTCCGGCGTCGGCGGTCTGATCGGGAGCGCCTGCGTCAGCATCGTCCACGTCGTCGGCGCTGGCAGGGTGTTCAGGTGGTACCAGCGCGCGTCCCGCGTCGCTTCTGTCACGTCCTTGGGTATCCTCCGGTTCTTCCTCGGGGACGACCACTCCTCCTTCCGCAGGTACCACTTCTGACTCCACGGTCTCCTCCTCGTCAGGCGGAAGTGGTTCTTCTTCCCGCAAGCTGGGAGGCGCGGCCTGCGGGGGGATGTGGACTCTGGGAATGATTTCGTCCTCCGGCGCAACCACCGGAGCCACTGTAGTTGCCTTATCGGTGTCGTCCAAATCGTCCATTCCCTCGTCGACTTCCACGTCGGTGTCTTCAACACGGTCCCGACCGGGGAGGACCGGAATGAACACACCCTTGCCCGAGCCTTCTTCGTCCTCGTCGTCTGCCTTGTCGGTATCGTCTCCCGTGATGGCAGGCACGTGACCAAACGGTACGGCCTGGCCGGAACCCTCGTCTTCCTCGTTCGAAGCGGGCTCTTCGTCTCCGCGGTCGAGTGGTACGCCACCAGGGACCACGGCCCCGGCACCCGACCCGGGTTGTTCTTCGTCTTCCTCGGCGGCGGCGATGACAAGTGGCGGCCCTTCGCTGGGGTCAACCATCGCGGCCTCGTCCACTCGCTCACCGGAAGTGCCTGCCACTTCCTTCGAGTCGGCGTTGCCCAAAGGCGGGACTGCTTCATTTTCATTGTCCGTTTCGGTGTCCTCAGCCCAGTCGTCTTCATTTTTGTGAGAGTGAACTGCAGTATCTTCCAAAGCGTCGAGCACATTCCCACTGCCTTCTTCCTCACTGTCCTCATTGTCGGTGGGGGCAGCTGACAGAGCGCCTCCAGGCAATTTTCTTTCTTGCTCATCTCTTTCAATCACTTCCTCGTACTCTTTTGGTTCCTCGTCATCAATGCCTTCAGTTTGTGTGTGGCCTGTATGCTTATTTTCATTTTCATCTAATATATCATTGTCTCTTTCCAATCCATCATCTTCGGTATCAACATCTTCATTTCCTTGGTCGCTGGTCTGCGGCGGAATTACAATAGGCTCTTCATCTTCATCTTCCACTTTCTCTTCGGTTGGTTCATTCTTAGCACCATCGTTTGTGTGTTCGGCACCACTGATTTCTTCATCAATATCATCGTGACCTAACGTCGCATGAACTCGGTCTTCTTCCAACTCTTCTTTAAGGGTTTTTTCATCCTCTGTGTTTTTAGTTTCCTCTACAGTATCCACAAGCCCAGTTCCCAAATTCTCATTTTCTTCCACTTTTTCGTCTCCTTCTCCTTCTTCAGAACCATTGTCTAAACCGGCAGCTACTAGAACGTCGCTATTCTTTGCATCTTCAGTTTCTTCTCCAGAATTTTCTTCTGCTTCATTTTCGACCATGGCAAGACCGGTTCTACTGTGGACAGCTGTATCATCATTATCCGGTTTAGAGTCGTGGGCTCCAGTTTCTTCTTTATTTTCGTTCTCTACGTTCATACCAGCGGCGAGAATACTTCTGTTTCCGCCTTCGGCATCAGTTTCCTCGTCGTCTGCGTCATCCACTTTGGGATCTCCTTCTGATTCCACTCGAGCCCCTACGCCGCTTGAGTGCACAACATTATCATTGTTCGGCACATTTTCCACTTCATCATCTTCATTGTTCACTGTATTGAGAGCATCTTCGTCCTGGTTCTGCGCATCTGTCTCGTCTCCGTCCAGAGGATCTTCGTCAGCATTGTCTGAATCTTCTGTTTTAGGGTCTGTTTCCATTCTCGCTCCTTCTCCGGCAATTGGAGCTCCTTGAGAGTTGCCAGTATTCGTTTCTTCAACATCGTCATCGTGAATGTTGCCAGTATTTGGTGCATCAGGTATTACAGCAGCATCCGTTTCTGCATCATCGTCATCCACATCCTCCTTGGGAGGATCAGCAACTTCTGGTGCGGAGTAGTCGTCAGCCTCTGCCTCAGGTTTAACAGCAGCATCCGTTTCTGCATCATCGTCATCCACTTCCTCCTTGGGAGGATCAGCAACTTCTGGTGCTGAGTAGTCGTCAGCCTCTGGATCAGGTTTAACAGCAGCACCCGTTTCTGCATCATCGTCATCCACTTCCTCCTTGGGAGGATCAGCAACTTCTGGTGCGGAGTAGTCGTCAGCCTCTGGATCAGGTTTTACCGCAGCACCCGTTTCTGTATCATCATCGTCATCCACTTCCTCCTTGGGAGGATCAGCAACTTCTGGTGCGGAGTAGTCGTCAGCCTCTGGATCAGGTTTTACCGCAGCACCCGTTTCTGCATCATCATCATCATCATCGTCGTCGTCGTCGTCACCCACTTCCTCCTTGGGAGGATTAGCAACTTCTGGTGCGGAAAAGTCTTCAGCCTCAGAATCTGTTGGTTCCTCGAGCGGAGGATCAGCAACTTCTGGTGCAGAGACGTCTTCATTGCCTGGATGTTTTGGTGCCTTTTCAGGCACTGTTTCTTCATTGTTTCCATCCTCATTTTCACCATCAGTCGCTTTATCTTGATTAATATTTTCATCTTCCGTTTTCATGTGGTTGTAAGCAGAAGCTGGCAAACTTTCAGGAGGATCTTCCTCATCAACTTCGTCATCGTTCTCCGCAGGAGTTTCCTCTTCCTCAACATTGTCTTCATTGTCGGAAGCTATAACAGGGTCAACATTTGACGTTTCGTGAGCGTTTTCATCTTCATCATCCTCGTTCTCCGCATCGTCATCATTTCGTATGGCTGCACCAACGTGGGCATTTTCGACAGTTTTATCATCTGCAGGATCTTCCACTTCCCCATCTACTGGTGGTTCAGGATCTTCCTCCGGCTCCTCTTCCGTGTCGTCGGCTTCATCAGGAGGCGTGTCCGATTTGGCATGCGGAGCAGCGTGATCTACCACTTCTCCTTCCTCTTCGTTAACTTCGTCATCCAACGCAACTTTTTCAGTCTCTTTTGAAGACTTTCCTTCCTCGGCAACACCATCAATATCTTCAGGCTCATCGGGTTCATTATTTTCTTCTGCAGACGCAGCTGGAGCCTCTGGTTCCGTTTCTTCTGCTTCATCACCACCGATTTCGAGAGCGGGTCCTTTCAGCTCATTGTCGAGTTTCTCAGGGGTTTGTTCCGGTGTTTCTTCCTCTTCTTCCTCAGTATCAGCTGCGTTGGCGGCACCTTCGGTGTCCTCTGCGTCCGCTTCGTCTGCTGCGCTGTTCACAGCATCAACGGTGTCCTCTGGATCGTCTTCTTTGGGGTTGGTTCCCAGTTCGTCGCCGGTGTCGAGTTCTTCAGCAGACAACGCTTCATCATCCAACTCATTCCCCGCTTCTCGCTTAACTTTCTTATGACCTGCACATACTTGATGTTTCTTAATTTTCAACAAATCCTTCCCCATCAGTTGCTTGGGATAGGCGCATACGACAGCTTTGTTCATATTGTATTCAAACGAAATCTTGAGAAGCTCGCAGGTGCAGTGGATGGGATTCTCCGCCAACTCGATCGAGTCGACGTTCTCGAGCTTGTTGAGTTCGGCTCTGGAGACGCGGTCGATGTCGTTGTGGCTGAGGTCGAGGGAGACGACGCTCCTGGGGAAGGCGGCCGCGACGAACTCGCGGAGGAAGTTGCCGTCGAGCACGATGTGGCGCACGTGCGTGAGGCCCGCGAGGACGGTGGGCGGCAGCGCGCGCAGCTTGCAGCGCCCGAGGTCGACGAACTTGAGCGTGCGGGAGGCGAGCGCCGGCGCGACGCCGTGGGCGGCGCCGAAGTTGTTGCCGCGCAGCGAGAGGCGGCGCAGCGCGGGCAGGTCGCGCAGCGCGCGCGACACCTCGTCCCCGGCGCTCAGCGCGTTGTGCGACAGGTCGAGCGTCTCCAGCTGGTTGAGGCCGCGGAACGCGCCGGGGTACACCTACGGGAGGGTCAGGCGGTCTTACAATCATTGTGGTTTCCTTAACACTAATGATAATAAAATGTAACAAACCATACAATGAACAGTGAAAATGAACTGAATGTGTAGACAAACTTTGTAATCAAACAGTTGGTCAGTTGTGATTTTCTTAACAGTAATGATAATAAAATGTGACAAACCATACAATGAACAGTGAAAATGAACTGAATGTGAAAACAAACTTTGTACTAAAACAGTTGGTTCAAACGAGTGATCTATTTTTCAGACTTTAGAAAACGTACATGATGAGAATGCATTTATTAGAGACAACCGATTGCAGGTAGTACCAATTGTAATTAATTTTTTTGCGAAGATTCCCAATATACATAAGAGTTCGAAAAATAAATTACAAATTGGTATTTAATGTAAACGATGTCACCGATTGACAGAAAAATTAAATCTGCAAGAGCTGAGAGATAAAAGAGGTCGGAGAGACCACAAAATAACGTTTTAGAGCAGAAGGTAATAAAGGAATATCTACGAATTTATGTAGAGTCCGGACGAAAATGATACTTCAAAAGCGATTACACACTCAGTAACATTTTGCAAGATCAAATGCCATTATTACGATGGTATAATTGTGTCCATCTTACTTTTTAATTATTAACAACAAATATTTTAATACATTTTAAAAAATGATGTAGATTTAAGTGATTGAAAGAATTAAAAAAAATAATATTTAAACGTGAAATGAAAAACTAAGATTTTAATCGTGAAAATTTGCATTATCACAACTTAGTGTTTAAGATCCCCATTGGATAACTACGTCGCAAGTGATCGTAGGCCAAATACAAGTTATTTAACGTGAGGGGGGAGTAATGTCCTTATAAAATTTTCTCCGACTATTCCTGTTTTGCAAATGGTTTTGAAAATTATTTTGTTGATATGATTTTTAATTTCACTCTATATTAAAGCCAGCCTGACACGAGTTAGTCAGCTCTCTCATTTTGGGACGTGGAAGTACAAATATTTTCTCAATAAATGAAATTGAACAAAAAATAATATACTTATGTTAAGAAATAATATCTAGTTTTATAAGCATCTGAAAATTCTCTTATTTAACAGACCTTTCCAGAGCAATGCAAATTTCTGATATTTTGTGGTTTTGCATGTTTGCTAAAAAGGTGTCACCCTGATTAAATCGGAAAACAGATGTCAAAAGGGACGTGTGTTATTCTCCGAGTTAAACACCTTAACGTCACGAGCTGGAAGGAGAGGGGGATATAGCTACCCAATCGGGAGCTCCAATACCAACAATTTAAGTCCTTTTAAAGCTCCTAATTGGATGACAGTCTTTCCCGCTCCTTCCAGCGCGTGACCGCGAAGTGCAGCTACGTTTAATTCTAAGTGTAAGGCAGCATCCGCGTCGAAGGGTTCATACTGCGGTATACTGCGGTTTTCACAAGAGTTGCGTTTGAAGGATATCAGCTGTTTTGGTGTCATCCAATGGGAAGGCTGAACGCCACCGTTATGCGTCACTAGTAACGTGTAAGGTCTCGATTGGACCAAACACAAAACAGCTGATATCCTTCCAACGCAACTCTGTGAAAATGGAAGTAAAGGGAGGGAGGGAGCGAGCGAGCGCTGACCTTGACAAGGCCCAGGTGGTCGAGGTGCAGCTCGCGCAGGCCGGAGAGCGTGCGGAAGGCGCCCTCCTTGACGCTGAGGTGGTCGTCGCAGCGCGACAGGCGCAGCACGCGCAGGCGCGCGCCCAGGGCGAGCGCGGCGGCGGCCGAGCTGCAGTTGGCGGCGGCCTCGTCCTCGCCGGCCGCGAAGCAGCGGCAGCCGCGCGGGCACGCTCCCGGCCCCGCCCCCGCCGCGGGGTCCTCCGTGGGCGCCGCCGCCGCCAGCGCCAGCAGCGCGCACAGCAGCAGCAGCGCGGCCCGCACCGCACCCATCGCTGTCAGGGGCGCTCCTGCAACACGCGCACCACGCACGTCAGGCAACCGCTCGGACTTGACTAAGTGGGGAATAATGGGGAATTTTTTTCACTGTGGGAGAAAAAAGTGGGGAACATAAATGAACGGAAAATGTTGGGGGAAAATTATTTTCATCCGTAGTAGCCATAAAAATATTATTCTCTAAATTGTTATCAAAATATTATTCTTTAAACTATTTCATCTAAGAAGCAACAAACTTATTCTCTCTCATTTTCACATATATATAGTGGGCGACCAAATTATTATGATCACTTCTATTTACGAAAATAATACTACTTTTTTTGACTGTACTTATTGATGGTCACTTTTTATGAACTTCAACATGAGGTAAACCAATATGAAATTATGATAGATTATTTAGCATCCAAAATAAGCAATGTAATAAAAAAAATCACAGGTCACAGAGAGCTTTTGTTTTTGCGATTTTGTGATGCCACATTTCAATTTCATCACTTCCATGATCCTTTTTGGCATACTGTCAGTACACTTAATAGCGCTACAGCCAAAACTCAATCGCTTCATTCAAATTTACTCACAATTTGTACACGAATCTTCTATAAAATCCAAACATGAAACAGCTGCTAAACAATTTGTTGTGTAATTAATGATAAAAGAGGTGTGCAAATTGCGTTACAGATGTACCAATGTCTCAAAGTAGGCAAAAGATGAGAAAACCGTTATACGAAATCGATGTAACAATCCTTCTGTAGTATAATGAAGAGCATATATAAAAAGAAGTGAATACAAAAAAAAAAAAAAAAAGTTATCATTATAATTTGGTCACCCAGTGTATATTAATAAAATATGTTCTTCAAATATATATTTAAATAAGACATAAAATTTACAGTGTACATATTACAAAGCAATTTGATTATCGAAACACATGGAGTGTTACCCGAATGTAAAGAAATTGCACGTTTGCAAGCCTTTGCCCACGCATTTTTTCTGTTTTTTTTTCACTACTATAAACTTATAAAATGTTTTGCTAACAAAGTTATGTCAGCTTCTGTAAAATTGAAATCACGTTTACATTCTGCTAGACTCTTCCATACTACCAGATGAAACAGGAAGTGTACAAAGTAAGTCACATTGCCCATTCCTTCATAATCAGTTAAGTACGGAAGTCACTTGACACTGAAATCAGAGCATGAAAATAAATAGTAAAAAGTATTTAATCCAGAAAATTTTGTTAATTTTAAAATGAAATTTAAGGAACTGAACCCTGGAAAATGTATTCACATTTTAAAATTTATGTAGAGCATGTGAATTACAGCATTATGAATGTCTTGCATGAAATCATCTGATGATATAACAATCATACGATGTTTCCTTCAGATAAGATTCTGGAAACCGATCAGGATTACAGAATAGCCTTTTACTTACTTTTTGCTTATATCAGAAAGGAATTCCCTGTAATCTGAAGTTTATGTATCAAGGATTCTGAGAAGTGAGATAACATGACGTGTTGAGATGCGTGTTTAACATGATAATGCTCTCAAAGATGAGTATTCTTCGAAATAATCAGCAATTGTTTGACAGGACGCACAGGCTGCACGGCAAATTGGCGGCGCCTTTTACTTAAATGATTGTCAGGCGCTGCGCGATTTGTATGCTCCTGGGTGAGATCGTGATTGACGTTTCAATTCCCTACACTAGAGTGGAGGAAGTGACAACAATGCAAAGTAATCTTCTGCCTTTTCGTCTCGGATCAGCTGTTTCATGCGGCCGTGAAACAACTTCCGTTTGCGCGATTCTTATTGCACATTCGATACAGCCCAACACCTTGCTCTTGTCAAGCAGTGCAGCAGACTGTTGTATCGCTCGTGTGCAAATCCTCTGTATCCATAAGACCACGTGCGATGTCAATTTCTTAGTAACACAAGTATATATTTACGTATTTACGATTTGTTTTATAGTATTATTGACGCCCATTTATAGTTTCTGTAGGTCTAAAGAGCCTCCAAAAAACTATTATGAGGTTCTTTAACATTTCACAATATCAACAGATCATTTAACTCTTCCTTCTTGAAATCGTTGGTTATAGCGATTCAGTACAAAACGTTGAAAACAAAAGCGTTTCTCCACATATTTTACTTTCTTTTTAAAAAAGAAACTACCGACATAAGAGAATGCTCTCATGAAAATCAACCATTTAGAATTCAAACATTCGTATTCCCGACTCTTTGGCTCCTCCCTCAACCCCCTGAGGTGAACGACCGCGCCGCTCAGATCCCGAACCCTCTCCGGCGGGAAAGTCAATTCGGAAACAATTCGGAGAGCGATAAACATATCGGGAGCAAACAGCAGGCGCCGGCGAAAGGACCAATTATCTGTCTGAGGAAGCGCGCGCTGTGTTTATGCCTTGCAGGACGTTTATTCAGCCCCTGAACACACAAAGGAGCGCCTTATCCCCGCAGAGCACGCGGCGGTGGCGGCGCCACGAGGCAACAGTCAGGGGCGGGCATCCTCGAACGGCGAGTCGCGGGCGGCAGCGCAGGCGCAGAGAAGAGACATTCGGGGGTGGGGCGGGGCGGGCGAGGGGGCGGATGCGAAGGCGAGGGCAAGAATGAGGGGAGGGAACGAAGGAAGGACGACGTCGTGGACGGATGAGGGGAGGGGCTGGGGTGATAGCAAAGACGAAGACGAAAGAAAAGAGTGGGGGCGAGAGCGAGAGCGGGACGGGTGGGATGGGGCGGATGCGGAGGCGGGGAAGGGATGGAGCAAGGAAGATGGTAGTCTGCGGAATAGGGAAGAGTGAGCTGGTAGCAAGGACGATAAACGTGGTAAGAGCGTGAGGCAGGGCTGAGCGGAGACGGGAGCGGGCGGGAATGAAGCAAGGAAGATGGTAGTCGGCGGAGGAGGAAAGTGTGGAGGTGGTAGCAAGGACGAAGGAAGAACAGAGCACGGAGGGAGGGGAATGAGCGCGGACGGGTGATGGGACAGTTGCGGGAGCGAGAGTGCAGGAAAGGGCGCAGGCGGGAGCACGAGCAAGAACGAGGAAAGGGGTGGAGCGAGGGGTGGCGAGGGTCATAGAGCGGAGGGGCGGAGGCGGGACGATGGCAAGGACGAAGAAGGGGAGGGGATGGCGGAGGGGAAGTGAAGGAGGTGGCGAGGGCGCGGCTGGACCGAAGGAGTGGGTTGAAGGCGGAAGCGGTGGCCACCGCCCGCAGGTCGACGCGCGGGTGGCGGCACCGGAAGGGAAGAGACAGAGGCGTTGCGGGGTGGGGGCGGAGGGATCAAACGCAGCGCCTGCCGGATTCCCCTTCCGCCCCCGCGCGCCCTCGACAACTGACAGCGCCGCCGCCTTCCTCCTCAGAGGGCCGACTCCGTCAGGAAAGTGACGGCTTCTCTGGGATGAATTCGGCTGCTGAAATTTTCAGGCGTAATTCTGACGAAGTGTTCTCCTTAGTGAAGCTCAAAAGTTAATCCTACTAATTAGCTGATGTTTCGGATTCGTGATATCCATTCTTCTCTTTCCGAATTCTTATCTCCATTTTACGGAAATACTAGAGTAATTTGGAAAAGTTGGAATGTTTTTATGCTCCTTTTCTCCTCTAGTTTTTAATTTCATTGCGTTCAGGAAATTGGGAGCCGAACGTTCACAGTATTCTGTAACGGTATGATTATGTAATTACAGATACGTAATAGCTGTTATGTTCCAATATCTTTTAGGAAGCTGAAAATCATTGATATTGTTTCTGACGTGCTTTTTGTTCAAATCATGACGAAGTTGATCACAATATTATAATTAAGAGTTATTAGCGTATTTGGGGAAGGGTAAAAATATTCCTAACTATTCCCTCGAAAACTGAACATCAAAATACATTTTTCATTACTACGCTATGAAGATACATCGGCCGTATAACATAAGAATATAGTAGATTTTATCATTAAATAATATTGACGAGATTTTTTTCATTTGCAGAGCAGGATATTGAATAATGTTTTTAAAGGAATGTACATGTATGTAAGTAGTTATATAAATTTATTAGTTTATAAAAATTGTCAAAAAATTCATAAAATCAAAATTTCCGCGATGTACTCCAGAGCGCCCACCTGGTTACGCAAGGGACCATTGGTATTCCTAGGCTTAAAGTACGTTAAAATGTGGTTCAGAAAAGAGCGTCTATACGGTATTACTTCCATTCCTTTTCCTGCGTCAGCTGACAGCCCGTGCATTCGTTCCGAGCCACCAGCGTGCAGTGGCCTCGCCGCCTTGCAATGGGCGCTCACGTCCTGCCCTGGCTCTCCTTGTACAGGACAGAGACGATGAAGATTAAGTTCTTAACATGGAGGCAGCTCTGCCGGTGGTGCCTTCTTTCATATGCATCAACTCGTCTTCGCCTTGTTCATATTTGTGTGAAACACTGACGTCATTTCTTAAATGTCAAACTGGAGAAAGTAAGTAAACTATATCGTTATTTTAATGGGACATAAAACGTATTTTATTACGTTTCTTTCTCGGTTAAAGTGGTAATTTTGAAATTGAGCAAAAGGGTTCAAAGTATCCGTAACGAAATGACAGTCAGACGAGTCAGTCGTAAAAAACATAAGTCATTTCGATACTACGTAAATTTATTCACTTCCATTCACAGTCTAATTTCAAGGTTCATTTTCATTGGACACAAAAGTGAGCGGGACAGGTTTGAAAGTTGTTCTAACTCTTTTTTCTCAAGAAATGTAGCTTTAAGTGGGAGACTTTGGAAACATCTAATCAGGTTTGCCAACAGAGGCGTGAGTTCTTCAACTTGAGTCATCAACTTACCAATAGAGTACGTTTTGTACCAATAGAGTACGTAGTGTGCGTTTTTAACTTTAATGATAAGGACGAAAACTAAATTAAAGCGATTTCTTGCGTTCTTGAGGAATCAAATTGTCGCGACTCAAAATTCAGTCAAATGTTTTTTTTTAATTTTCGTGACGAAGTGCGTCACTAATTGGAGGTCTAACGCGAGTGAGGAACAGCATGTTTTTCTTGTGATTGTAACTGTGCATCTATTTTAGACGAAAATTGACATTTAATACTTTCGTTGGTGAAATCACTCAATAAAGCAAACTATCGTGAAGTCCCTAAGAGTAAAACAAAATCTTCATCATTAAATGTAGAACGTAATGGAAAGCAACAATGTTTTTATTAGCTAGGATATATCAATTTGTAAAAACAGTTTGTTAAATAATATAATAATATTATCATAAAATATATCACAAAATATATCACAGTAATATTATCATAAAAAAAGTAACAGAAATTTTCCATTATTGAAAACTACACTAACGTCACATTTCCAACCGAGTACTCATTCGATAGGGAATACAGAAAACCATTATTATAAAGGCCCAAGCATTGGGGAATAGCCAAAGGCTCTCGCATACTCAGCACAGAGAAAACTCACCGACGCTCGAGGCGCCCATCGCGGCCCCGCGAAGCATCTGCCCCTCAGGGCCTCTCGTAATAACAGGCATCATCATCATCGATCGAAGCCCTTCAGGAGCCGGCGGCGCCAATCGACAGGTGAGCGGCGCCGCCACGCCGCCACGGCTCTTACATAATTTCGCTCGCCCCCACCCCCACCGCCACCGCCACCCCCACCGCCACCGCCACCCCGCGGAGCCTCCGGAGACCCAGGAACTCAGCGGAACAACTGGCACCTTCGTTGCAAAGACATGCCTACCTACCCTCGCTTTTGTAACCGTCTTTCCTTGCCCAGTTATCAGCTGAATTAAATCAGATAGCATTAACCTTTTTCCTCCATTAAAATTCATTTCTTGTAAATCACTGCTTCAGGTGTTGTATTTGTAATGTGTTACTGTCGGAGATGTCCATTAGCAATACAATTCTCTATAAAATTTTATCAAGCTTAGATTCCTCTTGGAAAAAACATAAGGGTAGGACCCTGTTTTCTCGTCAATGCAATAAAATACATAGAAAAACAACTGGGTGTGTATCCATAATAAAATAAGGGAAGCGAAAAAATAGTTTTAGTTTTACAGACACGCGGAGGCAAACTTTCCCGATCCGGGTACCCGGATTCAAATTCAGGTCAATTCTTGTAGGGGTTCGGTTGTTCGCCGTATGTTTTCTTGTGATTCAGCTGCTCAGACTTGGTTTTCATGACTTCCCACAATATTTCACAACGAAAATATCAGCATTTATCGGGCAAAGAGTTCCCTAAGTTATACATGACATTTTTGGTGAAAATTATGTTTTGACGAGTTCAAACACACTATCGTCACATCTATAAAAATTAAAAATGTGTTCAAATCAGATTTATAGAAAAACTCCTATTAAAATGGCTGGTTTGTATATTTATTTTTATTATACAAAAAACGATAATCAGGTATTAAGCAAATTTTTAGTTCTTCGCGTCATGATTTGAGACCCCACTTTTCCGTGGGCCGGAAGAGGGAAGCAATCCTCGCGTAGCCCTTGACAGAAGATTTGGAGGGGGCGGGGTCGCTTTGTAACTGGGCTCCGCGGAAGCGCCTTACTCTTTTGACGCGAGCCTCCTCGAATATGCAAAGGCCCCCGGGGAACGCGCCCTCCCGAGCGGCAATCATTGGGCTCAGCGGCAACCGCACACAGCCCTGCGAGGGGAAGTTCGGGATTCAGCTCGGAAGATAATGGAATACTGTCGCCGCCTCCGCCGGCTGCCTGCGACGTCGTCGCTGGCTTTGGCCGCTCCATTACACGTGCATTCGGTACAACTTCCTGCTGGGGTCCTAATGGTTTTGATCACTGTTGTTTAATGAGCAGTGCTCAGTCCATTCCAGGGATTTCCTGCAATAGAAGTTCCATAAATCTACATTTATAGTTACAATACAATCTCGTATTCGACAGAGAGGAGGAAATTTTCGAGTCGTTTACCATTTCGGCACATGGTTCGAGTTGCACAATACCACGGGTGTTTCGAAGATAAAGGGGAACGAAGGAGATCTGAAACCAATGAATTTGAATGATCGAGGTTAGTTATCGAGTTTCTATTGAAAGAAGTAATCGAATCGCTAATGTCTAAAATAAAATCACATGTTTAATTGTGAAACTATTTCTTTTGCGACTTAAAAAATGGAATGAAACGTATCAGGCGTTCCGTTAGGAAGGGCGAACTTAACAAATGCAACATTCGAGATAAAAAGCATTACAAGATTTCCCGCATTGGCGAACTCAACAAAAATATTTCTATAGGAATCGTAATTTCTATGAGAAAAAAAAGTGGAACAAACTCCGCATAATGTACCTTTGGGGATGAGCGTCAATGTACTTTACAATGTTGATTTTCTTTATTAATCGAATATTGAATTCTTCCTTATTACCTGGAACTTATATTGTGAATTTGATTTAAATTTTGCGCATCCTTTCCGGAAGAAATAATCACACCAGTGTTAATAAAGTGAAGTCTCAGATGCGTGTTAATAAATGTTTGTCTTAGATGTTGCTACTACGAAGTATCAACATCTGAGACAAACATGAGGATTCCACAATCACATTTCGCGGCACAAAAATCTTCGAGCGGAGCCTGCACACATCACGGCGAAGTTGCGCCAAGCTCCATCACTTGCGCGTGGCATGGGCGTGCTGCCCGCCATGCCGGGGCCTGCCAGGGCGAAGGGCGTGGCGGACGGCTTCCTGGCACGGCCATTGTGCGCGCAGCCACCCGCGCCCCTGGCGGCGCATCCGCCCACCTCACACACACACACACACACACACACACACACACACACACACACACACACACACACACACACACTTCCACCCACCGAGCGCCGCTCCCTGTAGCGGAATGGCGCAAGGGTCAGAGGTGTTGCCAAAAAGTTACATATCGAGTTTCTACTGAAACAAATGAGCGAATCCCTTATGTTTAAAATAAAAGCACATGATTAAAATTTTGTTTTAAAAAAGTTGTGAACATTTTAAGTTTTCTATTTCTTTTACAATTAAAGAATGAAATGGAACATGTGAACGTTCCGGCTAGGAGGAACAAATACAAGATTTTAAAAAAATAAAAAAATTAAAAAACCCACGCATTATAAGATTTTCCGCGTATAACAAAATAACAACGCCACATCTGGGCACCTAACAACTCACCGATCGCCGCGCTCTACAGAGAATGGTTCAAGGGCAAGAGGCCAAAAAGTTCCGCCAAGCAATCGCGAATTCTCGGTATCCAAGCTTCTCGCGAACTCGTGGAACATGAAGCTCTTTGATTGGTGTTCAATGTGTTGCCATTTCATCAAATTCCATTATAAAATAAAAATTTAATCGCCACTGCTCAAGTTTTGGAGCTTATTTCAAAAAGAGACTCCAGAAATAAGACGTAAAGCTCTTGGGATTCGGGTTCCATTTACAACGTCGAATTTACACGAGAGGGTGTTTTCAGCAGTTCCATGTATTATATCCAAATAAACATGAAAAAAGAATTGCATGTTGCAATTTAAGAAAAACGCGTGGTAGTACAATTAGGTCTTTTTATGATTACTCTTATTTTGTTTAGATAAGTCAGATATAAGTGGTGGTAAAACTATAAAATAGTATAAATACTACTGAAATTAATATACGTGAATTACACCAATACCCAATTTAAACTGTGTTTTAAAACATTTCTGGGTGTTATCATATCTTAGAATCATAACTAATTTTAGTCGTTTTTAGAAAGTATAGACTTTATGCATTTGGTTCACAAATGACTGAAAAGAATATGTGTATGACAATGACGTTAAGAATGGAGAAATAAAATAGGTTAAATAAGAATTCGTGTCCTATTAATGACCAACACCCCTACCAAAATGCATGTCTGCTCTTTAAGATCTGTTCATCACAAACATTTCTGTTGTATTTTATAGTTCAAATCAGGATCTCCGTAACCTGTCCACAATGCTGTGAAGCACTGTAATTAAGGAAGTGCGTGGCACTGAACTGTGGACCAGCTGGCGTGCTACAAACTCATCCTTCCGAAAACTCGCGAGCTTTATTTCATTTCTTAGAATAAACGGGCAGCGATACGAATCGGCACGCATGCAAAGTCGAGTAAAATTATTTTCGTCAGCCAGAAATAATAAATATCTACATGCCGAGTTTTACGACTGGCGGTCACGCAAAAAATTCGAGCACTAACATTAGCAGCCCAGCCCCAGCAATATCCTTGATATCTTTGCGTAACTTGGATCACCTGACGCCTGCCTTAATCGAGACAAACCTGATTACAGAGCAGCTGTCACGTGCAGCTGTTGAGTAAGCCGGTCGTGAAGTGTTGATAAAGACCAAGTAGCGAAGCAGTGGCAAACCGATGAAGAAAATGAAATAAGATTGTTAAACGTCTTTCCTGCGAGATAAATTGCAGGTCTGATCAACTTTTTGCAAGGTTTCTTGTGAATTGAATTGGAGTTTTCCTTGTGCTGCGTGTAATGCACGTAGTAAAATTATTTCGTAATTAAAGAATGTTGTGTTCTAGCGAATGACAATAGAACTCGTAAAATAACCTCAGTCTCTCTTTGGAAACTTTTAAATACATAGTAACAAGTTTATCATCTACCTAAAAAGGTCCATTTGTGATAATGCCATTCCATGCATTCAACGTAATTCCATGCCATCGACCAACATAGTTATTTTAAATTATGTTTGCGAAGTGTTCTGGGAATAATAATAGAAAATGTTTTTATTGTTCAAATACGAATATATCAATTATAAGAAAAAAACTTTTATGGCCACAAAGACCAAATATTAGCTTCATCTACCTAGAATGGCAGATTTTGATCCCATCTCAGGGGAAAAACTTTTCCATGAAAAGAAACGGAATAAAAAGTGAAATTAATGCAAAGAAAGATGTCTAGATTCTTTTACGAGGGCCGCTCTGGAGGACCCTCCACACAGCGGAGCGGCGACTGTCAGCAATATTCCTCTCCTATTCAATATGTAGCTGCAGCTGCTGCGGTCGCTGTAAACTCAGTGTTTGCGTGGGGAGCAACTCCCCGGTCGAAGGCCGTGCCGGCAGCCTGCCCGTCGGATCATAAGTCCTCCCGTCGCTACCAGCTACGTCAACAAGGCGCTCGTCGTTTGTTACAGCAAACCTCCTGCAGATGGCACCCCATCTGCCCTCCCCTCACCGCTTCCTCGACTTTTCCATTTCGGTTTTATAAGACCGGCATTAGGAAGAATAATGAAATACAAAGCGTATCGACTCGAGGAGATCCAGGATGTGCTGTAAAAGAACCTACCCAAGGAGAAAAAAATCCGGGCGCAGAATTCATTTTCGAGGCATAAAACCTTCCGTGGGCAATAAAACAAGTGGAAAGGAGTGGTAGGGGGCGGCAATTCCCTCGCCATTTAAATTCATTGGCGGCAAAAACCATTTCATCGAGCGATATTCCTTTTGGAGCAAAACGCGAGTTGCACGTTGCGTTGGGTCGGTGCGTGGAAGCCGGGGATCAGTGGACAGGCGACCCTTGTCAGGGGGCGCAATAGTCAATCCTGCACTGTCCCCTCCGCCCCCACGCCCCCTGTACGACGGCGTCCATCGCGCACTATTCACCCCTGCAGGAGGTCCGAAAAAGCATATCTTCCGATATTTACGACAGGCCCGCTGCTGTGTTCAACATGATTTAGCTTTGCTCGACCACGAATACAATTTAACAAAACATTATTATTCTCTAATATTATTACTAATCAATTTTCAATAATGTTAACATCATGTCAAGCGTAGTTTTATATATTTGTTAGACCCCATTTTAATCGTGTCCAAAATTTAGTCGAGTGCTGCACAAATGACCTCATACACACGCTTCACGAGTCACCGTAAGGTGACGTTTATAAAAACGGTAAAATTAACCTTGTTATCAAAAGAGGCTTAACTCCTGTTAAGAAATGTGTTATTCATTTTCGCTTATCTGTTCGCTCAACTAAATGAAAAGAATATTTGATGCAGGGACCACTTTCACAGGTCGGGAAACAAATGAACTTCATGCAGGTGAATGACATTGCAAGAGATAGTGATGAAGTCATTTGCAAATTAGCTATCTGTAAACGAACGTACTGACAAACTGAGTGCATGAACGTAACTTGCAGTGATATGCCAGCAGCGACCCAGCAGAAGATGTCAAAGTGGTCCCTTCTTATAGTAATCTCTCTGGAGACTGTGTTTGTTTACTTTTACTGTTAATGCATAATTATGAAGGTGAAACCATACTAGTAAAAATAACGGTATTAAAGATTCTGGTTTTATTTAATGTAATTGTAGTATGCAATAGCACTTTAGTGTAATAATGTTTATTTTGGCTCTGGAGCTGTTAATGAGTGATTTAATAGAATAATTAAAAATTTATATTGTAAAACTACCTTACATAATTAAGTAAAGAAAAATAGTATAGATATCACTTCGTATAGAAATATCAAACAATGAAAGGAAAAGAAAACGATTTAACATTTGTCTATCACACTTCAGCTATTTTGTGACATTGGCAAACAAAATCAAATTATTTTCGAAGGAGTTTAAAATTTCAGTTATATATATATATATATATATATATATATATATATATATATATATGTGTCATATAATCTCACGAAAATGTGATTTACCAAGATCAATCTTCTAGAAGAAAAATACATTGCGGCGACTTCGTTCTGTTAAACACACCCCAATTATCAGAGGTGTTTCGGAGAAAGAAATTTCCCCATTATCGCAAGAGAAACTTTTTGGACACGACACACAAAGCCCCATTGCATTAACGACTCCGTAATTTCTTAAAACCGTTCAAATGAGTTTGTAATTGCATCCGCAACGGAGCAATAAAGTGCCTTTCCCCTGGAGTCCATCCTCCGGAGAGGGGGTTGGTTACGCGACCCGAGCGCACGTTCGCTTCTTTCGGGGCCTTGAGCAGCGGTCGCGGCCACCCCATCCCCCAGCCAGGGTCAGCCTGCAACGCGCGGCCGGCCATGTGGCTGGCCCAACAAAGCCCGCCCGTTTATTGGAGCATACAAATAATGACGTCAACGGATCGATCGACGGCGCTGAGAGGGAAACTGACGGCTCGAGCGGTTTCCTGCGAACTCCGCTGCTCCAACGTCCGCAGCGCCGCACGGGTGGGGTACCTGAAACTCGTTCGATGGATGTTCGGCAATTATAAATCGGAGTACAACAGAATCATTATTTTTGCAACGTCTGTGGCTCCATGGTGAAATACATGAATATCATAAAATACGAAAGAGCGATGTACACCTCCCTGAAACACGTTCGAAGCAAGTTCGACCACAAGTGTCGAGAGAGAGAGAGAGAGAGAGAGATGTCTAACTAATTATATCTTCGACTAGTTTATTTACTAGCAAATTTTAGATGTTCCATATTACATAATGAGTTATTCTGTTTAATAAAAGTGAGGAACTTCACGAAAAGTAAGCAGTCCTAAAGGCCTTTCTACTCGCTAACAGTTTGTTGTGGATGAGACATACGACAGAATATTATTTACATATTTTAGTAAACATTTTTTTCGGAGGTAACACACAATGTTCAAGTTTGTAGTCGCTGAAATTATATATAAACAAAATACATGAGATTCATTAACTTCACTTTACGATATTTCAAAAAACCCGTGGTGTCATGAACCGCAATGCTTCATCTTCAACTCCGCCTGCAAGTATAAAAGATGGATTGGAAATCAATAGGAAAAGCCCGCTTCCGGGTAGTACGATAGAAGCCAAGAAAAACGAAATTTTTACATCGTAATCGGAACGTCAAACAGTGGACATTATGAAAGTTACTTTTGATATGTGCAGTATTAGAACTGGATGACAAATGGGAAGTTTGAAATCTTGCTCCGTCATGTTTGTTTTGACACATACACTATTGATATACAAGCAAGTCAAACTGATATACACCGGTGAGCAGAAATCTACCTGTCAATGACGAAGTTCCACAAAAGTAAACCTTAACTGACAGCGAATCAGCGATTACGAAAATTTTACAACCCTACGAAACGTCAGCTAAAATCGAGACAACTTGTATTCCGGATGTTTAAATTAGTTATCGTGTTTCCGTCGCTCCGCTGCCAACATTAAAGACTATTTGAACATAAATGGCACGTGAATGCACACAATTTATATAGACGTGAAAAGTATGCAGTATATTTTTCCCAGAAGAATTTACCGAAACTGAAAAAAAAAGCATAAAATTGCGTCCTAAATAACGGAGAGGGAAACAGTTAACCAAATGAAACAAAAATGTCGAATCTTTCAAATGAGAGAACACTACTGATGTGGGTCGTAAATACAATATAAGAATGACGAGTTGGTATTTGACAACAACAATAACGCCGATGACGACTCCGTTGTTCAGGTTTACTGATACATTTGCAAAATAAAAACGAATAGAAAATGTTGGCCATTCCAAGCAGTTAAAATATTTTAAAAATTCTCAGACGCTTCTAACGATACGCCAAATTAGCATTGACGTTTCCTTACCCTCAATAATGCAATACCCTCTTAAAGCGATCCCGCCAAACCCTGAAAATGGTGAAATATAAATCCTTCAAAAAGTGGAAGGTCAACCCACGTGAAACAAAAATGCCTAATATATAAAAAAAATGCAAGAACGGCGCGGTTGTTCTACGCAACTACATTAAAAGACAGATGAGTTGATTATGACTGCGACAATGACGATGATAACGACCCCTTATATAGAGTATATTGCCACCATGGGCAAATCGAAAGGAATGGGGACACTGTCAGCTAACTGGAGGAGTTAAAAAGGTGTTTAAAAATATCTCGGACAGTTTTTCCTACAATACACCAAATACCACCGAGGTTCCTTCCACCCTGTGGAGGTGACCCCGCCCACCACCTGTTTATTTGCCCACTTTAGGCGGCGAGAGGGGCGAGGGCAGCGAGAGGGGCGGGGGGCGGCGAGGGCGGCGAGGGCGGCGAGGGCGGCGAGGGCGGCGAGGGCGGCGAGGGCGGCGAGGGCGGCGAGGGCGGCGAGGGCGGCGAGGGCGGCGAGGGCCGGCGGGCTCCGCTGCTTCCTAACTGCTGCCGGTCACGCTGCGCCCCTCGCGGAAGTGGGCAGCAACGCCGAATCTAAAAAAAGCCGACGGCGCGGATCGAAGTGGCCGGCGAGCGATGCCATTACCGCCACTATCTGTCTTCCGCGCGCCCGACACCCGGCCGCGGCCGCCCGCCGCGCCACCGCCGATTTCCACGCACACTGCTCCCGAATGGGCGCAAATCGGGCTCGAAAACAGGTTTTAGAAAATCGGAAAACACACAACTTCGTAGAAATAAAGTGAAGATAACGTTTCTAATGAATTAAGCAGATCGTTGTGAGGTAAAATAGTGCAATTGTCTATTGTATTGTTATGATTGCATAGTCACCTGAACCATGTCTGACGATAAATTGGGAATAACAAGATGCAATCTGTAATGAAAATTAAATGGGGAAATCACATGACCACATTGGTCATGTCTCATTTGCGTGTACATTGGATATATTGGGGGAAAATTGTACATGGTTACTAAAGGCATTCACCAAGAATAAAAACGCTGGCAATGTACAGAAATCTCAAAGAAAATATTAATAACTTGGTTCTTGACAGGTGATTTTTTACATTTTACGTGCTTTTTTTCATTTTAGCGGACGAAATGTTAGTTTCAATATCGTAGGATATATAAAGGTGAGATTATCCGTCATGTTACACGTTCTCGTCTTCCACAGGAATCTGTTCGTCTAGAAACATATGGTTAAGATATTCATTATTGACAATGTTAAATCTACACGATCAAGTCATGGTCGCAGGTGTGACTTGGGCAGAGTGAAAATCTAACTCTACCGCATTCTTCTCCGATGAGCTAACACTGAAGCAGGTAGCAGTGAAAACCTTCAAAAAGAAGGCAAGTTAGGCGAAGCATGCCTGGCGATGCCTTCTTGCTTTGGAGAAACAGGCTTGTTTGGCACACCTACAATGACTCTCCCTTATTTAGAATGGCCACTCATTGTAAGTAACACAGTCGAAATTTTCCTATATTTCCGGGTTTTGCATTGCTATTTTTTTTCAAATAAAATCTGCAATTTCACACTTCTCCAAGAAAATATTAAAATTACTACCTACAAATTAGTCAGCTTTCTGATTTCGCCGTGCCAAAGTACAAATTGATAATATTTCCTTACCAAATAAAAATTGAGGAAAAAATAACGCTTTAGTAATGTTTTTAAAGAATAATAATATCTAGTTTTATAACTCTCTCAAAATTTTTCCAGACTTCTAACCATTCTTCTAAAAATATCCTGATTTTCCCCCAACTTTTCCAAAGGAATGAAACTCCTGATTTTCCCCCCAGAAAACCGGCCACCCTGTTATACAACGTTTTGATGCCATTTCGGCCCACAGTACGGCGCCACTGCCGCGGGGCCGGTTCGAGAAGAAATGGAGGCAATTTTCCCCGGCCGAGGAGCGCGCCACCTCCTGCATTTATGGAACGGAGCTAATCCCATTCTGACGCCGCGCCGTGTTAGACGCTGATCGCGCTTCCCGCGGTCGGATTCGTGCAACTGAACTGCGCATTATCGAACGAAAGCAGGAAACGCAGGCATACGTAAGCGTAGCTCTCGACAAAAACAAGATGCAGGTAACGGCGGTAATGGCCTTGATTAAATTCTTGTGAGGGCGACCAAACTCTTCAATCGACAAAATTTTGGCCGGTAAATACTCCCCCCAAAAAGCGTACGTCAACAGGCGTGCATTACGTACACAAAATGATTAATACTTCCAACTAAACTTCTGTTAAGTTTCAAATATTCAGAAACTCAGATACATTGGTTTCATGAATGTTTGTATTGTACTTGAATTATATTCTCGAAGTCAATTTTCAATAAGAGAATTCACACACTTTGTCAAACCGCTTTTATTTAGGGGGAGAGTTTCTGAACAGCTGTTAACAAAACCTTTTGCAATACTTTTCCAGTGCAGTGTTTAGACGATACTTTATTGCCAGCACGAACGCTGGATACGGAAATCACTTAAATGTTGACAGATAATGCGAGAGCACTTAAGTGATAATGAAAAAAGAATGAAGTTTCTGGTAAATCGGTGATGTGTTTAATATTCATCACAATCAAACTGGAGACGTGGTGTATTTCCTTATAGGCAGTATGGACGCCAACTCACAGAAAAGAGAGTGCTTTTATTTTAAAAATTCATAGGAAGCCTGCAATTTTCGAATTCTGGGAAACCTTAATGTGCAGATACTTCAATTTCTCCTAAGTATGTGCATTTCGCAAATGTCAAATCCGGACTCGCAAAACAGGGCTAAGGCCGGCGTCACAAACGATCTCTTACTCTTTTACCTAAAAACCTCCATGTCGGTTTCAGTCCTTTTGGGGCAGGCGATAGCCCGGCAAAATGTCTGACCGGCAAGGTCAGTGGCAGGGAACGTTGGAATGGAACGAGCTCGAAACAGGAAAGCAGTCGCCTGCACTTCGCCCTTTTGCGAACAGAATTACCGGATTTACTCTTTGCATAGAAACGGGATTCAATGGATTCATTCAGGGCCGGCGTTCTGATCGAATAGCAAACACTCGCAATTCTCAGAGAGAGCCATTCAGCTGAAGCAGGAAGCTGAATGGGATTTCTTCAACAAAAGTTAATGAATACCTTCATTACATCCAAGGAACGCAGATCAAATATACACTGCAATTTTCTGCGAGACTTAGTAGTTTTTCGTTTTTCACTTCCAGTTGTTTTTTTTTTTAGCTCATAGGTCACAACTCAACAGAACATTTCCGGGGCAATAAAAAGAAATATTTCTAGGTGTTACAAGCTTACTTCAGGTTACTAATTTGCCGACTCTGCGGTTCATATTAATGCAAAAAATCATGCCAAGGTTACTCTAGAGAGTAAACGAAGTATTATATAGTCTCGGTTACTTTGCAATGCCCCAGGGTTCTTTGACTTTCCGGTTATCACACTGCTATACAAAATATAACTTTCGCCGCAACAGCGTGTATGACTTCTTACAGCTCCAGGCGGTTAAAACGGGCTTTCGCCTCCGCGAGAGTTGTTCCCTAGCGAAATAATCCCAGAGAAGATTATCGCATTAAACTTGCACAGCCTCGCCCGCTGCTCTCCGGAGGTAGCGTTCTTCTTCAGCAAACAAGAGAAAACACGCGTTCTGCGAAATGATTCGCCGAGAGCAGTGTACTCACAACGTTAAACCCGAATTTTTAATGTCGCTTCCTGTAACTGAATTCTTCTTGTAAGTATTTTTGTAATTTCCGAACTTGAATGTTTTGCCCGATTATTAAATATTAGAAGTTAATTTCAATGAAATTAGGAATAGTACAAATATTTGCATAACCCTTGATAACTAGGGAATGTAGGCTAGCTTTCAACAATGTATCAAACAACTCTGATCCAGATAATTCAGCATCTCTTTTATAATTTCTGCTTACTGCAAGGAAGCATCAGGTGACACGGAAGAAAGTGCGAGATTAGAGGCTGATTCTTGAGATAGGGAGGACACACTGATCATTCACTGCGAATTATCGACTCCACAGTCAATGACTATAACAAAGACTTAATTATATATTATCAAGGCGTGAACATAGAGACGGAGCATAGAGGCAGTTACACAGCTTTTTCAGATTCGAATTTTACTTGTTTTACAATTTTTTATTTCCTTCTCGTGTTTCTCACCTTGCATTTTCGGACTGAATTCCCGCTACATTTATCAAGTAGAGAAGGAAAGTTTTCACGAGAGACACAAGAGGAAATTTTTATCAGTTTGAACTCACTAATGGGTCCATTTATCTATCTCCAATTGACGGTTCTATTAAAGCTGAACCAAACTCCTAGCAACGATCATATTGACATCACACATTGTAAACCTAAAAAACTCAAGATTCATCCAGACATTTTAATTTGAAGAATATAACAAATGTATATCCATGACGCTAAGACCTTAAATTCCTATTCTATTTGCCTCAACACTTACAAATAGATGAAAATAAATTGTAGTTCGTGCAGTAAGAGTGAATGGGTACGTATGTAATGTTAACAAAGTGCGAATGATTGGAGCGTGAATGAAAAATGGAAAGAAAATTAACTAAGAACTTTACAATGAAAGAACATTACTTAGTATTAAGGAAAAAATATTCAAGTTAGGGATGCCAAAGAGCATACATTTTAAATGTACAATTAGATTAAGTTTTAATTATTAAGGTTAGCCCCCTCTAGCAATTTAAGCCGCCTAGCTATTTAAGGCAACAGCTCAGTGTATTCAATATACAAAAAATCAATATCCGCCTCCACAAAGGTACTATGGAGGGGGAAACAAAGAGAAACAAAAACATCGCAGTTGGCACTATCTCCCAACCTCGCGCGAGGACCACCCCAATACGCCCAGGGCCTGGCGAGGTGGTCGTCCGTTCCAACTAAGACGCGGAGTCGCGTGTTTGCTGTTCTCGCGCGGGGCGGCCCTGCGCCCCGTCCGAACTAACGAGGGCCGCTGCGCCGCGCGCGCGGCTGCTGTTTACGCGGAACACACACGCCCCGCGGACACACCCACCCTCGCAAGGGACGGGGGGGGGGCACTGCGTCCTGGAAAACAAGGTGGTTGCAAGGGGAGTGAGAATTTGTAGGTACGTTTCGAAGGCTGTAGAACGCCAGAAATACAATAAAATGTTTTAAGCCGCATTATAATATCAGAAGAGATATTACACTAAGTAGATTTTAATCTACTACATATTATGTAGTATTTATACTTTTATACTTTGTCCCCAAACTTCGACAATTGAATTAAAAGCATGTACTAACCTAGAATTTCTTGGAACATAAATTTATTTCTGTCGTTAATCCTTGTGTTGTAGGTAAGAAAGCCCTTTACCTCCCTCACAGACAGACTGGTTCTGAATGGGGTCGTGAAAGTAATAGTAAGGAAAAGAGAGTCGGGATATAGAACAGAACTGACAAGAAGAGCGATTTTCCCGAAATATGTCAGAAAGCGATTGGCCGCGAGATTTCAAGATAGTACTACTTTGGGAATTCGTGAACATTCATATTCTGCACCTCTGACAATGAGTAGTATAAAAGCAATAGAGGTGGACTCTTTTGTGAAAATGTCTCATATCCATTCTCGTTTAATCCGTTTTCGTTATTCAAGAAAACTAAAAGACTCGGCTTTCAAGAAAAACTTGAAGTGGGATATACGAATTTACAAACGGGTATTAAAGGCTGTTTAATCTTCTTTTTAAAAACTAACCTTAAATCTTCTTTAAATGTCAATACCTGTACAAAAAATCTGTTAATCAATGGTTGTGCAAATTATCACGAGATTTTATATTTAAGTACTTATTTTTGCGTCAGCTGCATACAATTTAAAATGCAATATCGCGTGTTGAATTATCATTGACGAAAAATTACATTGGCGGCAAAATTGCACGCGATTTCGCTTTCAGAAACGCAGCATTTCCGAACGTTTCAATCAATTATTGGCAATATATGACACTAAATTCAGGTGCCTGAGTGTATCAAATTCCTACTCATTAGCAAAGATGACGATAACAAAAGTAAATTACAAACGACATAAAGATTCTTTTTGTGATGGAAATTTTTTCCTATTTTAATGCTCGCATAAATGCAGACACACACTCACATGGTCGCTAATTTCTCTTAAACAAATCTCTCCCAGCGAGTCCTGCCGTGAGGGGTTTCGCGGCGTGCGCTGGCTTGGAGCTAAGCGAGCCGCGGCGCCAGGCGGTTCGCAACCTCGGGCTTTCACGCTCCACCCAGCAGCGCGGAGACTCTTGAAAAATGTGTCCGCTCGGAAAGGAGATAAACAAACTCGAGTAAACATGGGTGCAATTTCCCACTACTCCGCAGCGGGCTTTGCATTAGCCGCTCCTGCTCCGGGCGGATGGGCGTTCGACCGGCGAGAGGCAAAGTGACGCCCGAAAGCGAGAGCGTTACATTTTTCTGCCGCCCGTGAACTGTCTGCAAAGTAGTTCCGCACGGCTTCCCAGCGCCGCCGTTTAATTTTCGCTGAAAAATCTCCCTCGCGTCGACGCGTCACGACGGAGAGAGCGAAAAATTAATTCGGAATAAATCGCGCTCCGCAGATTAAAATCGCCGACGCGTGATTGAGTAATTTATACATTCGTCCTGTCGTGTCGCGCTGTCTAGTGCACGTCCGTCGCACAATGATGTTACAATTATTGTTCCTATTCTAACGAGAGAACCTAATATCCGGTCGGCTTCACCACCCGTGGCCCATGTCACGTCAACCCGTGCACTCGACGTTTCAGAGAAACAAACGAAAGCGATGAGCCGATGTTGCCGGTTTGCGCGTTATGTCACAGCGTGCGGCACTGGACGTGCCATTTACCATGTGATCCGTTTACGAGCGCGTTGGGCCACTCGGGACGGCATAACGTCCAATCGCAGTTCGTGAACGGAATTCGCAACAGGGACGAACCTCCGTAACGTGTACGGTGCATTTTGGAGGGCTAAGGAGTCATTTACGTTTTATTATTCGGATATCACATTTAGTGCCAGAAATGTAGGAAAATTCTACGGGAGGCATTAATATCGGACTGCTATACCCAAGTTTGCGGGTCCAAACCCGATCGAGGCCGTGGATTTTTAAGGGCGAAAACATCCTTCGTACGCCTTCCTTCGGAGGGGAAGTAAAGCCGGCTGTCCCATATTAGTACATTTACTGCATGTAAAAGATATCCTCAAGCCTAAATGATGCATCTGAGCTAAATTCAAATCGCCTATTTCGTCGCCCAAGTAATACCTTCTTTCTGCCATGGTTGGTGAAAGGAGTGTAACGAAATTTGCGTGGTCAGACGGAAGAGCAGGCCTCATGGCCTGAGTCTCGCCACGTAAAATAAGGCAAATTCAATTCAATTCAATTCAATATTTACAGCTAAAGTTTGGCCATTTACAGAAGCATATTGTGCTCACAAACAGTAGCATAATTGTATCCGGGTACTTGCTTCAAGTTGTTAAAACAACAAGTATTTTATTGACGTAGCTTCACGTACAAAAAAAGGATACAATCGTCATAGCGCAAACCATGTTTACGTGCCATGCACTCTCATCATTTTCAAAATTCCATAAATAAAGAAGTCAAAACAGTTATAAAAAATCCTTATCCCTTTCAACTGCAGTAAAATTGTTTATTTCCGTAGAGCTCTCCTTAGCAATTTTGCGTTTTTGTTTGTTTCAAGGAGGTTACTCGGAATAACAGTTCTTCAGCGGCAGTTCATATATCAAATGCGAAGGCACCTCGAGGACGCCCGTCCGAGGGACTGACATCCCCCAGACGACTCGCAGCTGCTGTCACGGAAGTCCTTCCACATCACGGAACAAATAAACGGCGGCCAGGCACTCTGGGGCTTCTCCGCTCGCCTCGACCCGCGATCCTTTTCGCGGCACGGTCTACTCCACGCAAGGTAAGATTACGTATTTTTTTCAGAAATCAAACATTTTACATAACTACTTTCAATATTCAATTACAATTTTCAGGATTCTCTACATTTACTACGTAAATTAATAATCAAATATTGTACATTACACCTGTTATGGTTTTTAAACAGAAAGTGAATATTTATTACGAGACGCAAAATGTAAAGGAGGAATAATGTTGGTCAAAGTGGATTGAATGTATGATCGATGCTGTGTAATAATAGTAGTTTGGTGCCGCTTCTGGGCTAGTTTTCTATCTTTTAAAAGAAAGAAAAAATGACTGCGTTTGATTTACATCGCTCAGCTCAGCTTTTCGCTCTTTCAGTTGTTTGTAGCAAAAACGCAGAAAATGTCACATAACAATTATAGTACCAGAAATAGACGATAGCACAGTTCAATAGCCTCGAAAGAAACTCATTGGGGCACCTCCAAATTATTGAATGTCCTATGAGATATTAACAACACAAGAGAAATGAATACAGAAGTTTCTAAGTCTCGATAAGGGGGATCTTCAAGTAAAATTTTAAAAAGCAAGATATCGGGGATCTTTGTCTTTTATAAAAGAAGTCCTAAGAAATGGAGTGTATGCAGTTGTGGATTGAGGGGTCTACTTCCTAAAATTCGTTCGAATCGCCTAAGAAGCCAGAGTTTAGTCACACGCGTGCCCTGCGTTATCGCAGCCATTGCGTAAGAAACGCTGTATCGACACTACGTGATTCGTTGAAATCCTTTTATTGACGTTACAATTATCTCTTCAGTCGCGACGAGCTGTCGCCTTCTCGCTTCACTTGAAGCGAACATCTGTGAAACAGCAGTTCGCGCTATGCGTGACTGTTACTTCCTCGATTTGAGTTTGCTTATATACCATTCGTCCAAAAACGTCGGTTCTGAAACTTCTGCGCATGGTGAGGTATTTGCAAACCCACATGATGCGTTGTAACAAAGAAACAGCATTTTTTTTAATCCAGCAAATTACAAATTTTCATGATACAATAAGCATTTTACAAGCTTATGAGTGAAACATGTGTTTCACTCCTTGTAATCCACTCTTGCATTGATTTTGTAAAAGTATGATGTAGTATCATTAAATTTCCATTATTCAGTTATTTCCAATCGCGTGAAGAGGAATATTAGGGCACGTGGCAAACAGTTTCTTTAAGCAACTTTGCATAATTTATTATTCATGAATGACACCTATGACATATCTCCCCTTTCCCCTCCCCGAATAATCTGCAAAGACGTCATCCATATGAGAGTAAACTACATTTCTACTTTTCTGTAATTTCATAGGCGATTATCTTGATTCTCTGAGGTAACATGTTGATCTCAGTTGTTAATGTGTTACAGATCCTCATGAAATTCTCAACGGTTGTATATTTTCTTAACCTTTGCCACGGACTTTGACTCGCTATTCTTGAACTTTGTCTCACCTGGATTAAGGAGCTCCAAACGTAACATTAAAATAAAAATAGCCAACTCCGATCTCTTTCGTGCTGTTCGTTTCAGTCTGCAGTCTCGTCTAAAAGCCATCCCAAATAACGTTGTCTTGGTCGGAAGTAATGTGAAACTCGCCTAGCATGTGATGATCTGCACATGGCCGTTCTATTACCTAAGTTCAATGCTATGCAAAGTGGATTGCCATCTCGCATAGCGGAATAATAGGATACCGGAATTGTCTCATCAATATCTGTGGAGAAAATCGAATCACATGTCCATGGCGAGATTAGCATAGGGTTCTCCAAATAAGGGGATGAATTCCACTTATTTTAATTTCGAGATGGAACGCTTCCAATTGCAATCATCATTTCATTTTATGGTTTTATTTGGAAATAATTTCCGCTATTGAGTGAGAAAACCATTGAGTAATTTGATTCCATTGTTTGTTGCTAATTGTTTAAAAAAATAAATACAAATTCTTTCATGCAAGAAGGTTACGCACGCTAAAAGTTGTAATTAAAAATAGTTCATAACAGTTATTTACTCTTCATCATTAAAATGGAGGCATCAGTGATCTCTATTTATTTTGTCGTATTATCCACATTATTATACACCAAATTCTAACTCAAAACAGGAATATTAACGAAGATCTTTGGTTAACAATTTCTCGTATCAGTATTATAAGGCATCTTCTCAATTTACATATTTATTTAACGTCAAAACAGTTAAAAACCGTGAGTGACCTACTGTGGGGAGAAGTGCTAATGGTCTCTGCTGGTCTTACTAAATTAAATACATAGATAGAAAATTTTCTATCTCGAACATGACACTAATAAGGAAAAGTAACGATCGAGCAGGAACGTTGGCAACAAAGCGTTCGACTTAATTACCACCAACCCTCTTGGCCCACGTTACGTCAAATCGCAGCAGAGGGTTCCAGAGCGGCGATTGGCAGCGGCAGAAGCGGCGACGGTGCGTCCAAGGCAGCGTTCTTGGCGCGCGTGCGTCACGTTACGGTAGCGAGTTCCACAGAGAGACAATCGGCGGCAGCGGAGCGATCAGGGCAATTGACCGCACGCGGTTTGGCGCTATATTGAGAGCGAAGCGCTCACGATCAAAACACAGCGCTCGCCAAAGGTGTTTACTATTCCGAACGCTGCTTTGCCTCGCCTCGCCACGCCCCCTCCCCCTCCCCCCCGCACACCACCGCGCCGCGCCTCGCGCCGGCACGCTCACCATAGGCAAATGAGTATTGACTTTCAAATCAGACTCCCGCTCTGATGCCGGCCCACGTGCCTCGGCACTCGCCCCTCGCCCCTCCTGCGCTCTCTTACATCGCAGGTTGTTCCTGCTCAATGGTACACCTGGGCTACGGGTGCCGGAGAGAATTCCTGCTGTTTCTGGTGCAAATTCTGACACTCGTTTGACCGTTTAATGCGCTACCGCTCTCCGGGGGACAGTGTAAATACATTGACAGTGTTGGCTTAATTATCAGGCAAATGAGTACAACGCAAACTGGTAATATGGATTTGATGGATTATTCTGTGGAAAATAAATTTCTCCTCACATTTGCTTTTCTAGTCGTCTGATCATCTACAAACAAAATGCATTATATTATTTATAAGTTAAAACCTATGTGTGAGTAACCTTCCACTCCAGTCACATTACACTATAGAAACGTTTCTATACATGACACTCTACATGTAATAGAAGAGAAAAGAAATGAGAACAGAAATTATCTAAATTCATTGCTCTCATTGCTTTAGAAATTTCATTCGTGTATTCCGACGGAATACAATAAGCATTTTCGTTAATGGAAGGCAATCGACGGTAATCTGACACAATTTACTAACGCAGCACGTTTCTGACACATTTCAGTATAAAAAACTTAGTTTCGAGTCTTCTTAATTCTCATGAATTATTACGAACTTGTATATTCAAGATGCACGGAAAATCTATGTCATACAAGGAAAATGTTTTTTAGGGTTTCTCGTAATATTAATCTATTAATCATTATTACTTTGATATATTAAATACTTTGCAGCTTAGAACGATCCACTACATTGCTATTTTTGAGCACGAATATCATATTAATATTCTGCCTAAAAAGCAACTACGTCGCTTGACCTCGAATTTTTAAGTCATCACAACTGTATCAATTCTAAGTAATATGACTTGTTTTGCTTGTTAAAGAGTTTCAACACTATCAGTTTCAAACAAACTTCTAGTTCTTTTTAACATTATATGTTAAGAAATCTCTTCCTGCAACTGAATGTTTCCGAGGCGTGAAACACGGCACATGATAAAGCAGTGGTACATTCATGACGAGGCCAGTGGCTTCGCGATAGTTCGGCGTCGGCAGGCGCTAAGTTTGGCCCGAGGACGGTCGTAGTCCAATAATAAATCATCCACAAAGGTCGCGAAACCACGTCTCATTTTTATGATATCTCGTGTGTCCTAGCCCCTCCCCTCCTTGCCTCGAAGAAAGCAGATTTACGCAAGAAGGTGGAGGGGCTCGGTTTGGGATACTATCAGAGAAGATAATATTAATATTTCGCGCCATTTCTCACGCCACCGGTTTGGCTTATGGTCATTGCTTTGAGAAGGAAGATTCTGCCAAAGTGATCTGCCGACCCTGACTTATCGATAATTATTGGAATTGCAGTTTCAAGCTAATTGATTAGAAACTCAAGATCCATAAATCCGGTTCAGAAAGTTATCATTGATGAAACATTCACCTCTTTATCTGAACTTAGCGGACGCTTCTTGAACATGTCTGCTATCTACAAATGTGGTTGCTGAGGAAAACGCTTTACTGATGAATAAAATATTTCTTTCACGGTTTCTTAATGCCGACAAAGGATTCCATATTGTTATATGAAACATATCTTCAGCATAATCATTAGTTAACAACTTATAATTATTTCATTGAAGAACTAGGGTTCAGTATTTAATGATTTTTAATGTACTAAGTGTCTTTGATCCTTCAGGATCTATAATTTACACAGTATATGTGACCTTTCATATACTAGTTCCTAGAACAATTAAGGAATCATTTGAAACTTTGCCTCAGAAGATATCAACAAGTTGATTTTGTACTACGATCTCTGTATACCTGGAAGATACCTAGAAATAAATAGCTGTAATACGAAATCTTTGAGATATTTCTACAAAAGAAGAGTCTAATTCCGTCTAATTGCTTTGTTTCTGCTTTCGCCAACTTTTTCTGCGAAAATGTTCAACGCCTCATTTGTCTTGAAATAATTCCCTTTCCCTCGAAAATTGGGTCCCCGTCTTGAAGGGAGCATTTTTTTGGCACATTTTGAAGAAAAGAATTGAGTAAACAAATGGGGATGTATAGCTGTAAAATAGTTTTAAAAATTAATTGAACGCATGAATGGTGCGAAACAATCAATATATTAATTATATAACTTACAAATGTACGTATGTCTTGATCCATGACTTCTCTTGGTAATCCACGTACATTGAATAGATTTGCTATTGTCAAGGTTAAAACGCAGCCGGCATTTTGAACCAGCTCTTCACGTGAGCACCAGCCGAGGTTAGCTGAGGGATTCCCCTTGGAGATGGCGGCGGGTGTCGCATTTGGAAATCACGGCGCGCTCCTGCAGTTCCGGCCACGTGAACAACCCGGCAGAATTGAAGGGGAAAGAAGCATGAATGGCAAAGGACTCCGTGCAAAATACGAAAATAAAATAATGGAAACTAAACAAAGTTCACGCCTTAACAACCAAAAGCACATTCCCGCGAACAATTTGTCGTCTCTCCCATTCACATGTTGCGAAATACAGGAACAGCATCTTGTCGACAGCTCTTCAATTTTGGCTCAGAGTTCATTCTTCCGACAGCGCTTTTTCTTCTTTTTCTTTGTCTGATTTCTTTTGTGTGGTGACGGGGTGCTAATGCCAAAAGTACCTATCGGCACTGATGGCCCAGTAGCAACACTGCAATGCAAAGATCACTTAGTAGCAGCCCCCGCAATGTCGTTGACCGTGTACCGACGGTGGCGACGGTAGCTACATACTTGTGTCGAGTTCAAACAGTCAGGATGAGAATTCTAAAGGTCAATTGCTCTGATCGGTGGTTTATCGAGTTTTCTCCGATCAATACCAGGGCTTCAGACCGCGCGCGCTCTTTCCTTCGCATCCTTGGCATCTCATCTCTCCTTCACACGCACACACATACACATACGCATACGCACACGCATACACATACACATACGCACACGCATACACATCTTACTCGCGTTTGTACTACTTTGAACATGTCTGGAGATAAGAGCTTGTCTCGGCTGTGGAGATATCCTTCTGGGGGAGATACCCATAGAGGGGAAAATTCCGCAAACCGATGTATAGTTCGGCCCTGTATCTTAGGTTCGGAGGAGCGGAAAACACCACCACATCCCCGAACATAACACGTACCACACTTACGGGACTAATGACCTCCGCAGTCGTCGCTTCCAGAAACAATACCCACTTACCGCCAAGGTACCCGGGGCACGCCAAGCACTAGCCCCACCATTGAATCCACGTGCACGCGCGCGCGCGAGCGAGGCCGCGGCGACGCCACTTGAATCCGCATTCGCGCCGCCCGGCCGCCCGTGCCCGTCTCTTCTTGCAGCGCGCGGCTCTCGCTTACTCATCCGCCCCGCGAAAGGCGTCGCGACGCAGACGGACGACGTGCCGCCCGCAACGACACGCGCCGCATGCCGCGCGCATGCCGACGCCCCCGGCGAGCCGCACAATTCATTACGGCCGCTCGCGCCCCGCGGAATAAGGCATTCCCCATTACAGGCCGGAGGATTCTTGGGGCTTTCCAAGGCAAAGCCCCGTGCCGCCCGGGGAAAAAGAGCCGCCTCGAAGGGATGTGAACAGAGCAATGACCGGTGCTAAAGCGAATGTGAGGAATCCACCCTCATTTGATCATTTGAGTAGGCCTAGAGAAGTTCCAAAAATTGATGAATAAAATATTTCTTTCGTGTTTTCCCAATGTCGATAAAATATCGAGATAAAGGGCTGCCTCGTCGTGAAGATGAAATGCTGTGAATAGGGTGATGACTGGTGTTTGAAAAGAATGGGAGGAATCCCCCCCTCATTTGATAATGACCAAGAGTATCCACTAGAGATGTTCTAGAACTATGCATCTTAGCTCGCAGAACTGTGTTCTGCTAAATGGATATTCATTTATATGGTAGAGTGCTCTGTCGCTCTATGCCCGTCAGATGCTGAAAATAGTAAACGATGTGGAGATTAAAGATGATGATCAAAAGGAATCGAAGTAGTTCGTGGAAGTAACGACGTTTCGGAACTGGAAACAAGACCAATATTTAGATTTATGACCTCTGTTACTCCAGTCACACATTTTTAATAGTGTTTTCTTCGAAAGAACTGTTGATGTACCGCATTTGTGGCGATATGTCTCTTTGCACTATGCACATTATTGTCTCTTTCACAATGGGAATATATTGATCGTACTAGTTGCTTGTTTTCCATCATACGTTATTCTATTCTATGAAGAAGCCATATCTCGGGACAGTTTTCACGCAATTTAATATTCCTAATATTCCTTCCCTGACAAGGGTATTTCGACTATGTGAATTTTTCTCAACATCAACAAATCGTTTCGATAAAATCAGGCGAAAAAATTGTACAGTTGCTCTAATCGACAGACTTCGAATTTTACCTCTACCAACTGCGTTAATAATTCCCTTACGATGTTCAAACCCTCGACCACCAATGTGACAGTATTATGTTGTGAATAATGTTGTGATATTAAAACCGAAAGCATTGTCTCTGCCACCTCACCTACTAAACAACCGTCATAAAATGTATTGCTGCTTACGAGGAAAACCGTCTCTTTATCACCATTCCATTACTTGTTCGTTCCATCTTGCCACCGGCGCCGTCAGACAGCACAACTATCAGTATAAACTCCATCAATACCATGTCCAGCCTTACCATAATCACTACTGATTGTATTCACAGACATCAATATAAGTAACCTTTGTCCTTTCTTGGTACCTCGAGATCTCTGATCAAGCAATGAGACATGTTTAAAATAGCTTGGACAAGCAGACATCCTCTGGTATACTCGTCACTGCCATCATCCTTAACGGAAGGTGGGGTTGTCGCAGCCACTGACAACGCGAACCCACGTTGGTTGTTATCAATTACCTACCTTATCAGAGTCCTACTACTAACCTACCTCATGTGTAATACCTTTCTTTCTACCCTACTAACCTACCCTTCCGGACGACGTCACAACGTCCTGTGCCCCCAATACCCCCGATCACCTCTCTAGCCCATCGCAAATACTTTCCCCACATCCAATGCCGGTCACCCTCACGATCTTACTCCTCTCTCTTTCTCCCCGTTCCTTTCCTTCGCCGGCCAGGCGCGTTCCTCGGCCGGGAGAATCCATTAGGCGCCCCTCGCCGACGGCGTTTATGAAGTCCGGCAGCCGCGCCCACCCGTCGCGCGGCCGGCGGGCGATCAGAGAGCGCCATCGACCGACCGCCCGGCGCCTCGTTACGGCCGTCGGCAGGAGAAGGGAAAGAAGAAGAAAGCCTCTATTAACTTCGTCGCCAACAGAAGGCGACGCAATGGGTCGCTTTACGAGTGGGGTACTTAAGAGAAACGTGTAACTATTGAAGTTAGAAGTTCAAACTGGTAGTTCAGAGAAAATACAAAAGTGTGAATCACTTATAGAAGTAATTTTCCAATGTGTTTTTGTTGCAATATTAGGTGCTTTTCAGGAGAATAAGAACTGGTATCATTAAAGATAAATATTTATTTAAGGAATTCGTTATTTATTACTGCAAATAACACACTAACGTCTCACAAATGTACTGCTTTTCAGTCTATGCAAAGCAGTGCGCCAGCGATAAAGTTGATCTAGGAAGCCTAATACTAAAAAGCATTAGGCAGATCTGGTGGCCAAGATCGTTAAGGCATTAGTTTCGTAGCGATCTGAAACCGAAAGGTCACGGGTTCGAGTCCCGTCTCGGGCATGGTTGTATTTGTGTTCGTCCTTTCACCCCTTATCATCACCATATCGTTTCATCGCCACAGTTGCCATAACATTAACTCCAATAGTGGTCGCTAATGACCTTAGATGTTGATGCGACCTTCAATAACTAAAAAGAAAGCATTAGCATCTTTTTGTAAGTGATCACACTATAAGTATTGGATATAAATAAAATACCCTCCACATTCTGCTATACGCACGTGGCGAAATGTGTTTATTACAGAGCTCACGTTCATGTGTTCTAATCTAAGAAACAAATTGGATGTATATGCAAATCTGAACGTAACGAAGCAACTAGGGGAGTGACATCGATCAAAATAAGTCATAAAGAAGTTGAGCTAGCAGGGAGGTTCGTTTTACGATTTGAGCCAAGGGATAGGTAGTCGGGTAAGCACTGCAGCCTGGCTCCCCTCTCGCACGTTGGCTGCTTAATGGCTGAGAGTCCATTTCATGAGAGTTGATAGGGCTACATAGCCCGTAAACAGGCACCGCAAAGCTAAACAACGTGTGATGGGGTCGATAATGCGATGTGAAGCAAGCTGAAAACACTCCCCTCACAGCCCCTGAACAGAAGTTTCAGATAGATGTTAGAATAGAGACCAGAAGAAAGGAGCGAAACAATACTGCTTTTAAAGTGATCATTACTCGTTTTTCGATTATGGGAGACTTACACTAAAAGTTTAAGTGGAGAAAAAATGGATACTATTTTATCAGAGTGGAATTAATATAATGAAATAATATTGGAAAATAAGTTTTCTCTTTACCAGCGCGAATCTGCATCTTCAATTTATAAAAAGCATTCGTAACAATAAGCTCTTTTGATTCTCAATGATTTTACAAAGTTTCCCGTGAAAAGCACAAAAGTTAAAATTTCCTCAAATCTAAACCACCACGGAGCTTATTTTCAATTTGCCTTCGCATTATGGCGAAAAGTCTTTAATGTCTCAGTTTGTCGTACTTTCATCACGGTCGAGTGAACTCGAGATCCCTCTGACAGTCGACAGGTGTTACGAACATTTGTACATTCTAAACCCAACCCTCCCGGAACACATGCGCATTAAGCAACTTCCCCAACTTTCCTCCCCAGATAGTAATCGCACTAAGAGCACAGCACATACCGGGGAGGCGGCGGATCCCTCGGAGGAGCTCTGCCCTCTGGGGAGGAGGGGCGGGGACCGAAATCCACGGAGGCGGAAAGCGAGTACGAAAGCAGTCGCTTTCGCCCTTTGTCGTCCCACCTCGCGAAGAGCTAAACCCTCGCGGCGCCGAGGGCGCCGTCCCACTCCCCAGCCCAGGCAGCCCGCGCGCCCTTCGCGCAGACGCAGCTGCCGTTCCCCAACACCTCCCCCAGCGGCCGGCCCCGCAGCTCGCCCGGCTCCCACTGGCCCCGCCGCCGCCTCGTGTCCGTCCCTTCGGCCACGCCCCCACCTCACTGTGCTGCTACCGCCTCCACCCCTGCAGCTCGCTCACCTCCCACTGGCCCCGCCACCGCCACTGTCCGTCCCTTCGGCCACGCCCCCACCTCACTGGCCCCGCCGCCACCTCATATCCGTCCCTTCGGCCCCGCCCCCACCTCACTAAGCTGCTACCGCCTCCACCCCTGCAGCTCGCTCACCTTCCACTGGCCCCGCCGCCGAGTCCTGCACACCCCTCGCGGCCCCGCCCCTACCTCACTGACCTGCCATCCCTGCAGCTCGCTCACCTCCCACTGGCCCCGCCGCGGACTCCTGCACACCCTTCGCGGTCCCGCCCCCTACCTCACTGACCTGCCATCTCTGCAGCTCGCTCACTTCCCACTGGCCCGACCGCCGCCGCCCTTCCCCGCCTCACCGTTCGTTCCTTCACTGTCCAGTCACCGCCACCACCAGCTTGCCAAGCTCCCAATGGTTTCTCTGCCCACCTCATCTCATCCCTCCCCGCCCTCGCCACGCTGCCGCACCCGCTCTCTCTCTCCTCCCATCGCCGTCACCCCCGCAGCTTGCTCACCTCCCTCTGGTCCCACCGCCCAACCCTCCTCTACTGCTCCGGCCCGCAACTTTCTTCGCCCTCCAAATCCTTCCTCAGCCTCCTGCCGTCGCCTCCACCTTCAAGCTCGCCCAGCGCCCGCTGGCCTCGTCTCCCCCCTCCTCCCGTCGCCGCCGTTCCACCCCCTCCCTCACTGTCACCCTTTGCCACCCCCTCGCACCTCGGCGCCCTCTGGCCCCACAGTCGACCCCTCCCCGCCTCCAGCGGCGTATCTCCGCAGCTCCGACCACCAAATTTCCTTCGCCAACCCGCCCTCTCATTCACACTCCTGCCGCCACCAGCACCCAGCAATTCGCTCATCTCCCACTGACCCCATCGCCCATGTTCCCCTATCCGTCCCCAGCGGCTTGCCCTCGCCTTCCCGGCACCCTGTGCCTGCCACAGCTCGCAACCGACTCCGCCGCTCCGGCCACGCCCCCTCCGACATCTGCTGACGCCTCTACCCTGCAGCTCGCTCACCTTCCTCGGCCTCGCCTCCGACCCTCCCCCTCCTTCCCTGGCCTTCTGCGCCCCGTCCCCGCCGCCTCTGCAGGCTCCCGCTGCTCGCAACCGTCTGTGCTGCTCAGCCCCTGCTGCGTACCTCACGTCACCCTCACTGCCTCTTGAGCCAAATGCCCCCTGCAGTTCCTCCCGCAGATGTGCCATTTATGTGAAAGCGGCGATTTATTCAGTTTTTAGGCCGTACTGCCGTGGGGAGCTTCTAACTATAGCGAAGCAACCTTAACTTTAAAGGGAGAGTTAAATTAAAAAAACTGCCACTAATTTTTGGTAGTTTATTCATCTAACGGTATTAATTAATGTGCTCTTCGGCAAACCTAAATTGGCATTAACATTTTTTGCGAAATCAGGAATTCGTTTCATTTCCGATAGGATTCATTTTCGTTCACAATATTCATTCTTGAAGCTCCCGCTATTCACAATTCTCTCCATATCCCTTTCCCTCTATCGCACTACCACGCCACACCTCATCACCATCGCCAGACCCCGTGCCTCTCCAACCACTGTGCAGACCCAAGTAGAACTATTCACTCTGTTTTTCTGATAAGCGTAACGCTGTTTCCATACTATGTTACTTCAATTTGAAATGGCTGGTTTTCATGACATTACTTCAATTATTTATTTCTGTTGAGTATAATAAATAAATAAATAAATAAATAAATAAATGTCTTTATTGGTGGCGAGGCTCGGGCCATTAGCCTGCTCTTCCGCCTGACTACTTTCAACATTTTTATTACAATAGTGCATAATAAAAGGAAGTCATTCAATGAAAAATATGTACGCAATTTGGGTGAATGGTTTCTCACATAAAAGACAGGAGTGAGAGCGAGGGAGGATGAGTTTGATAGAAAAAAACATGCTCACACAGCATTTGTGTTCGCCTGTCAGATGTATCGCCTATCAGATTGTGAACCTAGGAGACGATAAATTAAATTACATCATATCTCAACTAGAAAAGAATCACTTGGTGTCATGAAAGAATGGTAAAAAGATAATTAGGTATAATAGCACACTTTTTTTTTAATTTGTACACTTAGATAACGCTGCAATTAATTTTCTTTGACTTATATTTTATAAAGCAAGCCCTTCCTCTAGCTACTCAAACCCCTATAAGCAGTAGCACAAGGCTGTGCGTCCAAAAGACATTCAATATATTCCCGCCTCCACAGAGGAACTGGAGGAAGGGAGGTAAAGTATCCTCTATGCTCTCTACCTTTCCCGTTGGAAGGCCACCTCCCCCCTGCAGCGCAGTCGTTCGCCGTCCCTCACGTGCTGGCGCGCGCTCCCTGCACGTGTACCTCGCAACACAAAGACGACCGATACCCAACGTTTTGGAAGCGAAGTGCCCATTGTGCAAATTTTGGCCGCCCGAGGGCACTGGATGATCAGATTGATGGTGCGCAGGGCATTGAGGGAGTGTTTGCCCAATGCAAATGACTCTTACGGCCCTTTTCTGAAGCAGCAGTGTAAACGCGGGGGTCTTCCATGCAGTTGGGCGGTGAATAGAGAGCAGTATATCAACGAGCTAGCAAATTGTATGAATAGCGAAATGGGTAGTTGAAATATTTAGAGTGATTTTTTTACTGAATGTGAAATAAGTAAAATGAAAGAAGTTTTGGAAAAGTGAATTAGGATTTTGCGTATACTAAGTGTTTGTGCAGTCGGCGTAAGTATAATGTTCTTTATTTTTTAGAGGAAGGGAATGAAGGTAATCTTTTGCATGCATGATCCCATGTCGATGATCTTGCGTGCACGCTGTCCCTTTCACTGATTGACTGATAGAGATTCTGGGCGTCAATTACTACGGTCATTAGTCACGTAAGTGTAGTGCGTGCTTTTTTCTCGGAAGGTGGCTGTGTTCTTCCCCCGCTCGATGGCGAGATCCGGCGCCGCCATACCGACGACTAGCGGGATTTTCCCCAATCTTCTACCAGCGCTCCGGCCGGGACAAGCTCTAAGCTACCGACCGGTCTCCCGGCATGTATTGTAGTGCAGTGCATGTTAGTGTGTGTGTGTGTGTGACCGGGAAGAGGATAGAAGGGCGAGGAAGGAAAGAACGCGCGCGGTCCGTGACCCGTTTGTTAGGGAACTGCTCAGGCATTCACCTGGTGTTGATCGGAGAAACCACGGAAAACTACAGAAACTACAGGTCAGCCGGCAGCTAGAATTCTCCTCCAGACAGCGGCTGAACTCGACCTCGCTGAGAAGCTAGTGTAGAAAATCCTGCCACCTTCGGGCCTCGAACCTAGGACCTCCCGGTCCTAGGGACTGCAGTGACATCAGTTGATGCCCTGAGCTCTCTCTCCCAGTCCTTTTACTAATGATAGCACAAATATTTATTTGAAATTCTTTGCAAAATTAAAACCATTTTTAACTACTGCTGTAGTATCGTTTGCTCGCATTTCTCCCAACTAGATTAAAGATTATCGCCCTTTGATGCTTTTGGAGATGTAGAATTATTCACTTGATTCATTTCTTTGATTTGCACGAAGAAAGTGTTTCCTATTTAGGAATTTGTCGCCATTATAAATAGAATGTATTTCTTGTTGTTGTTGTTGTTTTCAACATACAGCAAGATCGCGAGACTTCAGCTTGTTGAATTGAAAAAAAATAATTTTTCTCATACATTTGGAGTTGATTTACAAATTCATCTGAAACTCAAAACAAATCTCTCTTCGTGGGAACTATTACTTTTAATCATAGAATTTATCCTTCGTTATCTTACTTGTTCATGAATGATAATGCTGATCTAGTATTTACATTTCTGTACCAACCTTTTCACTCCTAACCTTTTATTCTACAAATGTAATTTTCTGAAAAGGTATACCGAAATCTGAATGTAACCCGTAAATCCAGCTTTTATTACCTTCGTTTGTTGAAATATTATTATAATCACCAGACTGTAAATATTCATCATTTGCGTTTCGCATTTTTATTAGTGGTACTAAATGAATTAGCATTCGAAAGTATATTCTTCTCGCTGTTTTTCTTTACTCCACATCCGAGCGCGAAGTTAAAGGAACATAAACGTCGCAAATTCCTTTAATGCATGCGAAATATTCCGAAATTATTCTGTCCTTTTTTGAATAGCAAATATCTGACGTTCCTACTGCAAGTGTTTAGTTCACTTGTCATGAAACAGGAATCTGCAATAAGATGTACCGTTAAAAACTTAACTAAGAGGTACAACCCGAACATCGCTCCAGGATTAGTCATTGCGCCCAATAAGGGGTTGTGTCTGCATGAGTGAAATGACAGTTAAGGCAGGTTCTAAAGTGTAACCCTTCCTGTTAAGGTAGTCTACAAGAATCGCACTCCCGTCGTAGTTTGATAACTGCCATTTGCCTTTATTGGCACATCTTCATGTAATGAAAGCATGTCGTTCGTTCATTATCTTAAATCACTCCATCAGGTGAAAGACTATTTCGCTTCTCCGCTCCACGATGCACGACGTTCTAGTATTATAGCTTGAGAACCCATCATGAAACTTTTCTTTTAGACTAGTATACAAATTTAAGTGGTATATTATTGGTCTGTCTTCGTTCATAAGTTATAGACAATCACATTTTAATACTATGCTTATTTCACATAGAAGAATGTCACACAAATTACGCGGTTTCGAAAAGTTTTCGTTTCTATATTCAGGAAAATCTGTTAACTTCAGTTTAAAGTTCATTTTACAGTGCGAAGAATACATATTTCTACTAAATATTTTTATAACAATATAATTTTTATATTTTATGCAATTTAGTTATACAGTGATATCTCAAGATGGAAACGAAAGATTTCCGAAATGTTGTAACTCATGTAACAGATTTTAACCATGTGAAATAAATATAATTGTATAATGTCATTGTCTATAACTTATAGAAGAAGATTGAACAAAATATACCAATTAAAACAAACAAGATAATCAGTTAAATTCTTTCATGGAATGGAGATTACTACACCCAAATCTCGTAGAGTAAAATATGATTAAATGGACCGTTCATGAAAACAACTCTGGACGAACGGAAAATCGATTTCGCTATACAATAATTACTTCCTGTGAAAAATTACGCGTTCGAACGGGAAAACTGTCAATCGCGGGAACGTAATTATTTCTGCGTTGACGTAATCATTTTTGCGTAAAATCTGATTACATTGAACTACTAATTTTGACGAATCATTCTGAATTTCGAAAAATGAACTGAAGAAATTGTATTGGAGTTCGAACCATGATTGTCCCAGATTCTTCGTGTTTCCATACTTTAGGTTTACTTTTAAAAGTTGGTATACTTTTCTGTGTGTTTTACAATGAAGTGTGTTGCTACAGCATAAAAAATTAGCCATTAAATTAATATAAATAAATGCCGTATAAATAATATCACTGAATTCGAAAACGAAATCCTATATTTCGCCCTTCTGCGTAATTATAAAGCAGATTATTTCAGTATTTGGATAAACAGCGTACTTCTTATTACGACACGGCATTGAGAGATTTTTTCCACGACCGATCATGGTGCGAAATTGAAACACTACTAGATAAACCACGGAAAATGAATATAATTCGAATTAAATAGTGACTTTTGACAGATCATCAACTGGTTATCTAATCAGGAGCTTCGTTACTTACGACTTAAAATTTTTCCGTATTGAAGCTCCCCATTGGCTAACTGCGCCACAGCTGATGATCTGCAAGGAGTCGCTCTATTTAAATCGAAGTGCAGTCTCCGTGGTCTCGTTTTGCTTTGCAGAGATTGCAAATGTAGCGTCGCAATCTTTAGCGCTGCCAACGTCAGTCATGTGCCAGCTGACCACCAGACAACTCTTTCTCAGAAATGAAATATCTTTCTGAAAAACACTTTATTATTTGTGCTCCAATACATAATTCAAAAACTATCTGCAGCCACAGCCCCGTGGATCGACCACGCAGGTCTGCTTACCTCGATCTCTCAATGAATTCTGGTTATTTATTTTATGTTCCTCAACAACGTCTCATGTTGCTAGGCAGGAACAAACCACTACGTTACATAGAGTTTGCGTACTTTCCCGCCTCCGCTTCGCGCGCGAGTAGCCCTTGGGCGGCGCGGGATCTCCAAATATGCGGAGTGCAGGCGACCGCGCTCGCTGCAACGCGCGCGCGTCCGCTCCACCGCATCCCAACAATAGGGCGCACGCGTCCGACCCTCCCCCTCCCCCGCCCTCCCGGCCCGCACAAGCAGTCCGCGCGGAGCAGGACGCGCTGGGAGAGAAGGCAGGAGCGGGCGGAGCTGACGCGACGCAGCGAACACAGTGGGCGCGCTTTATTTTATTTTATTTATTTTACGTCAAAAACGGTTAACAACTGTATGAGACGTACCATGGGGAAAAGTGAATTCTGTGCACGTTTTCAAAATTATGTGAATCCATTCCGAAACCATACTCGAATTGAATTTTGAATACAGAAAGAAATTAAGATTTTTTGCAAGAATTGTTAACAAAAGTACTTGCTCCGATGTAATAAAATCTATTTTCATGGGCAAATCAATAAATTTGGGCTCTTATTCCTCATCATGTCCTGTATCAAGGAATAATACTTATGGCCGCGACAACATGGAGAACGATAATTTGAAAACTAGATTTCCCACTGAATTCTTCTGAACCTACTTTGCCGCTGCCCGGTAACGATGCGACATCTACGCCGATGTTTTCATAATGTCGATGTTTTTATAAAATCATCGATGAAATTAACATCAATTTTTTGAAGCACATGTTTTTAATGTCGAGGTTTTGTGCTTGATGATTTTACGTGGTCCATATTTTTTAAACGTAAAAAGTCTATCGTAAGAAAATTGTGTAATAATTTTCAGATACATCCATAAACAGAATATTTTTCAGACCCAAGTGACCGAGGATGACGGAAAATCCCGTTTTCGTCAATAACGAAGTCTATATTATTTTCGAATTATCGAATCAGATAATTCAAATTCTGTAAATTGTCTCGTTTATTCATTTTTAATTGTGGTTTAACTGCCAAAAAATATCAGGACAATTTACAAATTAAATTACTCCCGTGTGAGCTTCAATGGTTACCAATCCAGTTTTAAAAATCATCCACGTTTAATAACACGATGGCGTCGATGTTTCATTAACATCGATGTTTTAATTTTGAGCATCGATATTTCGAAACATCCTCTATTCTATTGCACGGGGCAGTCCACGATATGAGCGTAGACATCGCGCGAGGAAGCTGTGCAGTCCGCCGACGTTACAGAGGAGGCAGACGGCTAAACTCAAAGACGTCACGTTTCTCGCTTTTTGATAGGCAGCCTCGACGAAGAAAAGAAAAAAAAAAAAAGTTATTCATATAAGAAAGCACACTATCAAACCAAAGAAATAAATTACTAACGCAGGCACAACAAAATTTTTGGACATTTACAATATCTAGCGTGTATTACGTAACCTGATGTTTTCTGAACAGCGTTAATATGCCTAGACGGCTCTATTACGCATGCACCTTGTCTCCCTTCTCGTAAGTCTCGCTCGCGCTTTAACCATCGTCGAGTGCGCAGATATCACGCGCCATTTCTACGACGAGGGGGGGGGGTACGTTCACCTGCCTCGTCCCCACCCCCAGGAATATCCTGAACCTGTGGTTCTCGCAAAGTAAATAGTTTGTTGTTTATTGACAAGAAGAAACTTGAAGTTTTCCATCCCTCCTCCCCCGAAAAAAAATATTCACGGCGGTAATGCAATATTCATGTGCGTTAATGGTCCACAAGCAATGCTTTCAACTTCGTTTCTTGAAGACAAGTTTTCGAAGTTTCGTAACTTTGTTTCATTACGGACATGCTTCGAAAAGCGATGACCTTCCAGTGCAAACGCCAAAGGAACTGTTGGGCATTTTTACTTCAACCTTTGAAAAATTCTTAATTAAGAAACAAGCTTTCGCAATTCAGCTATTTTACATTTCCAAGTTACTTTAATGTCAGTTTTCACAAATATCGCTAATTGCTGTTGTACTTGAATATTGTAATTCTTGTCGTTTCTCAAGAGTTGTATATTTGCAAGATACAACACATAAATATACACACAGGAGCGTCTAAAACTGAGCGGATTTAAACAGATTATTCTTTCAGCTGGATGGTCAATGGGTAATTGAGGAAAATGAACATGAATCTCAACAAAATTCTTATTGCAAATCCGCTGTCATTTCGTACTGTCCCCTTTCCCTTGCTTGACTTGGGAAACAAGTACGACTCCATATTTCGCCTATTGTCGCCCATTTTGGCCCGTCTGCACACGCATTCCGGCCAGTGCGGGGCGGCGGAGGCGGTGGGGCCGCCGACAGGCAGGCGCAGGCCAGCGGGACCCGAACAAAGCGCGTCCCCGGTTTCTTTGTATCGGTCCCAGTGCTCGCGGTCCGGATAACGCGCAGTGCGCCGGCGAGGAAGGATCACTGACGCAATACGGTTGCGTCGCGGCGGGGGGAGGGGGTGGGGGGACAGCCTCTGCTCGGGAGGCGCGCTCCGTTGGAGAGGAACAGCCAGATATGATCCCCTGCCAATTACCGCCCCGCACTGGAACCCCTCGCCCCCCCCCCAGGGGAGAGGACTTTCTTTGGAGGTTCCCTGCGACGAATGGCACAGTGTAACCGCCGCGCCGGTTTCCTTCAAAGGCATTCGCTAACAGTACATTGCATTGACAGCGGGATGTCTTTCTTTGGTTTCCATAGCGCACCTTTTCTTGAGCCCCAGAACCACTTTTCGCCACACCTTTACCAACATTAATTGAATTTTCAATAAAAGATACCGACTAGCGTTGTAGACAGATATCTGATCAAAATAAATTTTCACTCCAGGATAGCTCGCAATGCATCTGTAGCTCGCAATGCATCTGTAGCTCGCCATCCGATTTTAATAAAAACTTTTAGCATTGGTTTGCGAGCAAGGTTTGATCAATTGTATTGCCATTGAAATTAGAAGTTCAATGATTATAATTGATAAGTATCACCCCCCCACACACACACACACACACTCAAGCTCAAGAAAACCTGCGCGGATACTACTGTCAACTTCCAAGTACAGTGCGGGATTGCCGAACGCACGCACAGTTACCAGAGTGTTCTGTCCGATACGATACCGTCATATGATATCTTGATCATCGACCATAATCTATCAAGCCCTCAAGTTTCATTCGATTACATCAGGGAGTTTGTGCACCCTCCAACGGCAGAGCATTATCGATCTTCTGCGCATGCGCAGTTGAAGTTTGGAATCATTTTAGTGCATCTGCGCATAAGGTCGATAGCGCTTCCCGCCATGGCATGCACTCTCTCGACTCTGAGCACGGCAACCCACGGATTTGCCCACGCCCGAAACTCAATCGTCACTTCACTGGCGGATGTTTGCATTCCATTGCTAACGTAGGTCGGCAGGGCCTGAGATAACTCCTATCTAATTGCTCCAGAACCCGCCGTCACCATGAACAAGCACAGGCGCCGAACTGTGCATCTCTCACGCTAAAGGAGGTACATTTTCCTAGTTGTCCTGCTGTAACGTTACTTCCTATAGAACCTGTATTATATTGAGAGTAATAGATGAGAAGTCTGTTTTAGGGTTCTTGTACGTCAATTAGACGTAATGGACACACTTTGATTAGGAATTGGTAATCGATTGTAACGATTAAAACAACTTTTAAGTACTGCGTTCTGGTTTATACATTTAACTTTAATGTCCTGGTTTTTAAAGATCCTTCATTGCAATTAGCAGGGATCCGTTTGGCCGCATTATCACAGTAAATGGAGTTGCTATTTCTAAATACCATCTCTGAAAGGAATAATGTTATTTTCTCGTATTTTTCCATTTCCCTCTAGTTTCTCCGTCGACATTTGCGCAAAACGAGCACGTACATTTCTCATTTCGTAGCTTCCAACGCTTTTAGAGTTCTTGTTCTTGTCTCTTGACATTCGTTTCCTCTATTTATCTATCTCCGTCTTTCTCTCTCCCTCCCTCACTTTCTCTCTCCCTCCCTCACTTTCTCTCTCCCTCCCTCTCTCTCTCTCTCTTCCTCTCTTTCTCTTCCTATCTTCTTTCTCACTAGCTCCTTCACTTTCCCTCTCGCACCCTCACTTTCTCTCTCTCCCTCTCTTACTCTCTCTTCTCCTCTTCCTCTCTCTCCCTCCCTCTCTTTCTCTCTCTCTCTTTCTCTCCCTTTCTCTCTCCCACTCTTTCTCTTCCTCTTCTCCTCTTTCTCTCTCTCTCCCTCTCTCTTCTCCTCTTTCTCTCTCTCTCCCTCTCTTTCTCTTCCTTTCTCTTCTCTTTCTCTCCCTCCCTCCCTCCCTCTCTCTCTGTGGAGGTGTCAGCGTGAGTGCGCGCTGGCGTCCAGCCTGTCGAACGTGCGCGTCCGTTGGCACCCTCTAGGCGCGCTCCCCCTGCATCCTGCAATGGAACTTATCAGGCAGCGTCCAGCGAAGCGGAGGCACGCGCTTGGGCAACACGCTCGGCCGCGGCTCGTCAACGCGGAAGAACGCGCGGCGGTCGAGGTGCGCGGCGCAGCTAACACGGAGTTAACGAGCGGGCTATTTCCCAACGCGGACTCAAGATTCAGGCGAGGCGTGGATGAACGCGTCGAAAGAAGGTGAGAACAACCACACCTCAGACACCCAACAGATCTAACGAAAAAGTAGAGGAGGAGACCAAAAGGGGGAGAGATTCGAAAAATATTCATCTGAATTCTTTATTTACATAGGTCTATTGATCATACACTACTTTATAAGAAATGGCACTCAACACGTGCACATGTAATGGAAATGTATCACACGATATTTTACATTAATGCGAACTGTCTTCAACTTCAGAGGCAAGATAGTACATCGGTACATAAATGTTAAAAATAATGATAATGACAATGTCAATAAAAATTGGCACTTGCAAGCGATGTGATGATACAATAATATATTCAGGTTACATAACATTCCCTATAAATATCTTTTATTATGAAATCACAAAGAAAAGCTTCGCTCTCGGCAATTAACACCGGCATACCTTAAAAAGACAATATAGATAACATTAACGAATTCCACAATTAATACAAAATTAACGAAACGAAAATTACTTGTACTCTCAAAACAAAACGCGGGAGACGCTCTCTTTCCGAAATGGCACGTGACACGCGCATGCAACAAGCCGAGAACCAGCCCGAGCAAACAACTTCGCACGCATCTCCGGACGCGTCGGCGCCACTCGACTGCACTGCACGCCTGGCGCTGCCCTCAAACGTCACAGACGCTATCGCGGTGCAACTTGCGCCTGACCAGAAGGTGCCGCCACCCAGAACGATGCATCCATCGGGCGCGACGCGGGCAAGGCCGCAGCCGCGGCGGCGGCGGCTGCAGAGGCGCCAACCACGCCGGAGCCACTGTCAGCTCGTTTTCCGTCCCCCGCCGCCACCAGCCCGTTTTCCGTCGCCCGCCGCCACCAGCTCGTTTTGCGTCTCCCGCCGCCACCAGCTCGTTTTCCGTCTCCCGCCGCCACCAGCCCGTTTTCCGTCTCCCGCCGCCACCAGCCCGTTTTCCGTCTCCCGCCGCCACCAGCCCGTTTTCCGTCTCCCGCCGCCACCAGCCCGTTTTCCGTTGTCCGCAGCTACCAGCCCGTTTTCCGTCGCCCGAGAAGTAAGCTAGTTTACAGTATGTTTGCGCAAAAGTATATCCTTTCATTCCAAGAATGCTTCTCTTGAATTTTATCGAGAAAGGTTTAGACAGGAAATGAAATATTGTTAATTGTAATTGCATATTAATGTGCATATTTTAGAAGTTTTACGTCATAAATGCATATTTTTAAAAGCATATTTCAAGAATTTTTAGGGCATAAAAATCCTCCCTCTAGTAATCTCTCTAAACCTCCGGTAGGTCGCTCGACCTACGTAGGCTCCTCGTTGGTCGTGGTCACGGTTCTGATTGCGGTCGCAGCGGAGACGCGTAGCGCAAGCGAGTGATGGTGACGGCGGTGGCTCCCGAGACGGTGGTGGGGGCGCGGAGGGGGCAACGTGGGCGGCGGGCGCGCGGCGCCGGCGCGAGATTGGCGCCGCGGCGCCCCACGACGCCCTGATAGCGCCGCTGATAAGACGAAAATAGCCCAGTGGGAAGTCCGTCGGCGAATATTGCGCGCGCGCGCGATGGAAGGGGAGCTGACAGCTGGACATACTCTCACGGCCTCACCGCCGACGTCAGCCGGAGGTTGGGTAATCAACGGAAGATGAGGCTCTGCAGAGTTCGGTACGATCTGTTGCGTGTTCC